>CAWUFW010014794.1:0-395903 GCA_963921515.1 Calotriton arnoldi
TAGTTACGTATTGCTTCTCGGAGCGGTGAATGGAAGGTCATTCAGTGCTGTCTGCTCTCCCTTGTGTGGGCGGCAGGCTGCCTTTCCGCTCTGCGTTGGGCCTTGTGTGTGAGTGTTATTCTTGGGCCACCTGTTGTCGGTCCCCGGGCTCTTTGGTGTTCCGTTTTGTATGTCTTGTTCATATGTGCAGGGTGGTATGGGTGTTTCAGTGTGGTACTGGCGTTCCTCTTCCCGAAGGGGCCCTGCTTCTCCTAGTTGGTGTTGCCGCCGCTGTGTGCTTCGCCATGTTTGTTGCACTGGGGTGTGTCCTGCTGTTGCGTGACTTCACTGACATGTGTGCGTCGGTTGTGTGACGTTGGGTGTTGTCCATGAATTGGGCGTTGGGGACATGTCTGTGGCAGGCCTGTCACGTGTCATGTGCGTTCGGGGTGGGGCTGGTGTGTGTGCTGCTTGGTTGTGTCCCTGTGTCTGTGTGCGACGCATGCATGGCGCTGCGGTTGGCCTCTGCGTTGTGCGCATGTGTGGCAGCGTCATCGCCGCTTTGGGGCCGTGACGGGGTGGTTGGTTCCTAGTCCCAGGTGGTGTGTACACATGTGTTACGAGATGTTACAATTTGGCCTGTGTGTCATATGTGGATGCTATGGTAGATGTGTCGTGTACACGCGGGGTGGGGGGTTGTCCGCTTTTTCCGCCCTTGCACTGTGTGCGCTGTTTGTGTGCACTTGTTGTATGTGTGCCTACCTGCGTCTTCGCGGTACGTTGCGTCCTTGGTGGTGCATCAGATAGAGCATAGGGAGGGCCTGCAGTGCTGGATTCATGCTCGGGGTGCCGCTTCTTCGGTGTCCGTGCTCGGCGTTCGTGTTACCGCTTCGGTTTGACGTACGGTGTCTCTTAGCCGTGGGTTCAGTTTGTGTGCGGCATCGTAATTTGTACGCCGGGCGGTACGTGTTTCGTCGGACGGTGTGTGTCAATTGTGCTGCGCCGCTACGTGTACGGGCGCACTTTGATGGCGGACGGTGTCGCTGGCTTGTCGGCGGTGTTTGGCTGACTTTTCGCATCGTAATCGGGCGGGCGTGTGGACTGCTGCGTGCAGGCGGTAACTGGTGGTTTTTGCATCCGCCAGCACGGCGGTAGTGCTTCCGCCCGACATCCTAATGGGCCCCTTGGTTTTTTAAATTAATTTCGAATTTCTAAAAATTGTAAATTAATATCTAAATTTACACTAATATTTTTTAAATACTTCCCACCCTTATACCCTAATAACCCAACATCTCACTACTAAAAGAAAACATATATTTTACATTTTTAATATAAATTTCGTTTTTTTAATTAATTTCGAATTTCTATAAATTTTCTATTTAAATATAAATTTACACTAATATTTTTAAATTACTCCCCACCCTTATCCCCTAATAACCCAACATCCCGCTCCTAAAAAAACATATATTTTACACTTTTAATATAAATTTCATTTTTTAAATTAATTTCGAATTTCTATAAATTTTCTATTTAAATATAAATTTACACTAATATTTTTAAATTACTCCCCACCCTTATCCCCTAATAACCCAACATCCCGCTCCTAAAACAAACATATATTTTACACTTTTAATATAAATTTCATTTTTTAAATTAATTTCTTAGGGGCCCATTACGATACCCGGCGTAAAAGAATCCGCCAGGCATGGAAGCGGCAAAAATCCGCCCGCACACACCGCCTGAACACCGACCACGCCATTATGAGTACACAAACCGAAAACCGCCATCGGCGGAAAAATCACACAAAATACCGCCCGCCATCGTCCGAGTCGGAGTCAAACCCCCCGCCACGGACGGAAACACGCACGACAACACAAAACCGCCCGCCCACACGGCCGACACACCGCACGTGAAATTACGATCGCACCGCCATGAGCGCGGAAAAACAACAAATATACCGCCCGCCAGCGCAAACAACGCTGATGAGAATCGACACGGCAGAAGCCATGGCGCCAACGTACCTGCACAGAAACCATCCGCACACAAAACCAATAGCACACAACATGGCCAACAAGTCCACACAGCAAGGCACACACAAATACACAAGCACAGTACACATCCCGAAAACACCCCCCGGACAAACAAAAAATACAAAGGCCAGAACCCCAGACACAACACACCTGAAAACAACAGACCATGAGGACACACCCACATAGGTGAGTACAAAAGCAGCACTCCCACAGACCACAACCCCTTGCTACATTGCAAACCAGAGAGGAGAGGGAGAGGACACAGTGACACAGCAAGGACAGCAGCACACCACAGAAACGCACACATCACTACCACCACCACCACCACCACCACCACCAAACACCACCACCACCACCACCACCACCACCACCACCACCACCAAACACCGGCACCACAAACCCCCTGCACATTACACAACACACACCGCACCAGCACCACAAACACCATGGCACCACAAAGGATGCCCAAGTTCACGCCCATGGAGCTGACGGTCATGGTCGACGAGATCATCAAGGTGTACCCACAAATCTATGGGAACATGGTCCAGCACACACCACTAGCCACCAGAAACAGAATGTGGAACCGGATCGTAGACCAGGTCAATGCAGTCGGGACCCTGCCCAGGAACAGAGTCGAGATAAACAAACGTTGGAATGACGTAAAAAGCCTGGTCAAGAAGAAGGAGGGCAAAAACAGAGAGCTGGCTGCCGTCACTGGCGGAGGGAATCCCGCGCTCTTTAAGACCTTCAAAGCGTGGGAGGAGAAGGTGCGAGTCATAATCCATCCGGAGATCCTCGCCGGATTAGCAGGGGAGTGGAGGCTGGTAAGTACAAACTAATGTATACCAGCACACCGCTATGTACTCACATGCGCAACTACCATGCCACAGCTCCCAGGGACAAACACCCCCATGTCCAGCACACAATACACAACACATCACACACACATGCAACAGACACTACCACACACAGCCCAAACCGAACAACTGTAAGATGCGTGGGGACATGTGTACACTAAGCCAGCCACGTAACCACCAACAGGTCCCCAAATATGCCAGAAGCGCCACAACGAGCACCCACCACACCCATGTGTCCGCCACAGCTGCACTAACCGACAAGTAACAGGTAAGTGGCAGGAACACAAAGTGCAGTGGGTGGGACGGTGGACAGCCCAAGTACAACACACACCAGGCCCCAGTCCCACAGCACAGCAAGGAGGAGCATCCCCCACACCCCACAGCCACGTGTCAGCCACCGCAGTGCACAACAACAGCCGAAAGGCAGACATCACGGTCCACAGCAATCGGTGTCAGTGGGTGTACAGCCACCCCCACGACCCACTACACCCCCCCACCCCCACAGACCTGCAACATGGAGCACCCCCGCTTAGAGCCATGTGGCATCCAGTACAGTGCACGCACGAACAACTTGCAGGTGGGAAACTGGACAGGGCTGGATTACTGGAGGCATGAGGACCATAACACCACCAACACATGGGACATGTCACGTAGCAGACGAACACGCAGCACCGCCCACCGTCACGAACAAGTGAACAATGTGCACACGGACATGAACAACAGACTCACACCCCACATGACCCATCACAGACATAGCAACACCCAAGGAGCCACGTCTGCATGCACAAGCCACACTGAATATAGTCCCACACGGCAGCCACTGTGCAACTCATCACACACAACCGAAACACCATTGAAGTCCTGTCCATGTAGCCCCTACTGCCTGTCAACCACACACCCCACAACTACGCCTATGTAAGACAAACAACACTAGACGCAACAGAGCGGAACAACAGAAATGCACACGAACACCACTGAACCCATCAAACACACAGACACACCATGCACAAACAACATACCATCCATCCCATCCGTCAGCCCCAGTCTCATGAAAGGCATGTCATCCGCACAGCTGCCACACATACAGCAGTCACGCTAAGACACATGCCCATGACCAACCATGTGCCAGAAGTCAATTAAGCGCACGACACACTGTGAGCAACAACACACAACATGGGCCACCCCCCCGAGCACTGCAGTGATGCACATGGCACAGGGCAGCACGCACACCAAGGAGATGGGACAACTGCAATACGTTGGCTGGCACACAACTATCACTCACCCATAACGATGCGTCCAATGCCATGTCCAGTAACCACAACAGACAGCAAATATGCAGGGCATGTCAGGCATGCACACACCTCAGACCATGCACTGTCATGCAGCCACAACACATGTCACGTTCGGCACCCATGGCTCACAGCATGTACCCCAAAAGCATATCCCCTCCCAAATGCGAATCTGGGGCATGGCCCCCATGTTGCCATATGCGTTCCTAAGCGTTCCATTTGAACCCCAAAAGCATATCCCCTCCCAAATGCGAATCTGGGGCATGGCCCCCATGTTGCCATATGCGTTCCTAAGCGTTCCATTTGAACCCCAAAAGCATATCCCCTCCCAAATGCAAATCTGGGGCATGGCCCCCATGTTGCCATATGCGTTCCTAAAGCGTTCCATTTGAACCCCAAAAGCATATCCCCTCCCAAATGCGAATCTGGGGCATGGCCCCCATGTTGCCATATGCGTTCCTAAGCGTTCCATTTGAACCCCAAAAGCATATCCCCTCCCAAATGCGAATCTGGGGCATGGCCCCCATGTTGCCATATGCGTTCCTAAGCGTTCCATTTGAACCCCAAAAGCATATCCCCTCCCAAATGCGAATCTGGGGCATGGCCCCCATGTTGCCATATGCGTTCCTAAGCGTTCCATTTGAACCCCAAAAGCATATCCCCTCCCAAATGCGAATCTGGGGCATGGCCCCCATGTTGCCATATGCGTTCCTAAGCGTTCCATTTGAACCCCAAAAGCATATCCCCTCCCAAATGCGAATCTGGGGCATGGCCCCCATGTTGCCATATGCGTTCCTAAGCGTTCCATATGAACTCCAAAAGCAAAGTACAAACCAGACCCAGGATGGGCCAGGAGCCCGCATACACCAGAGTCACAATGAGTAGGGGCACAGCAACACACCCATCGGCATGGCCAATCCGTCCCATGCCACATGTGCACAGCACACAGTCCCATTGCCAAGCACACACAACTACAAATGCTACAGCCACACACACGCCTCCGGGAAACCCATGTACGAGATTGCACGAACTGCCAATGTCAGACGACTAATACATACTTCGCCAGGTGCAACACAATAACAAATCTCATTCTCTCCACAGGTGACGAACTGCTGGATGCTGGGGATGGAGACAGCAGCCAGCACAGCCAGCCTACAAGCCCCCAACGAGGACACACGGATCTGGAGGATCTGTCCTCCTCTTCGGACACGGACCACCAAGCTGGCCCATCTGGCGTGGCAGGGCCCAGCCGCTCCCCAGGACCCCTCCTACCCACCAACCCATCATCCAGGGATGCTGAACAGTCCCAGTCCCCTGCTGCCACTGTCGTTGCGGCCACACCCACGGTCATTGCGGCCACTACCACTGCCGCAACCGCCACCATCGCCGCACCGACCACCACCGCCTCCACCACCACCACGTCTTCGCTGGCACCAGCCCCAGCGCAGGTGGTGGCCCGGCCGACTGGATCCACCCTGGGAGCCACAGCGAGGACCGTGGTGTGCAATGTGGCTAGTGGGCAGGCCGGTGGCAGCAGGACTGGTAGGAGGAGCAGGGTCAGGGAAACGCCAGCCTCCCCTGGGAGCCATGCCCTGCCTCAAATGGCCAGAGTCCTTGGGGCCTATGAAGAGGCCCAAGGACAATGGGCCAGGTCTGCTACTGACACGCGGGAGGTGCTGGGGGTGCTGAGGTCCATGGACGCCCATATGGGCCAATTCGTGTCCCGTATGGACCAACTCGTGGACCTCATGGGCCAGCTGGTGGTGGCGGTGGGGTCACAGGCAAGGCCAGCAACACCACCTCCGCCACCACCTGCTAGGGCGCAGGCTCGGGCAGCAGTGTCCACTTCCCCTGCGTCCACAGCCAGTGAGCACACCTCACCCACCACCAGCAGGTCGCCACCACACACCCCCTCCCAAACGTGGAAGGGGCCGTCCGAAGAGGAAACAGATCTCCCGGGAGGACTTCGCACGCTCCAGTCGCAAGTGAGGCAGCCAGCCAGCCTTCCGCCAGCCTTCCTTGACCAGCCACTGCATTGACTTGCTCTACGATCCCACTCCACACAGCCATCTGGATGGCATGTGTGTGTTGGACTATGGACATAGAACCAGTGGGTACACCCTGATCATCACGCAGCCATGACCGACAGCTCATTGTCACTGCACGCACCACTTTTGTCATCACCTTACACACAATCACATGTCACAGTTTGTAATAAATGCACCTTTTTCACTAACTGCTGTTTGTGCCCTGTGTTTTATTTGTACGGAATACAACGGCCACCTTGGGCGGAAAGGCACCTGATGCGTGGCATGGCAATGGAATCCGGAGGGCCTGTAGGGACCTAGGGGTGGGAGACAGAACAGGAGCACATTCAATGAGTGTGTCACACACCCATCACACAGTACATGTCAACAACTACAAGCAATGTACACACATCGCACAGAGCAATAGGGCACAATGCCACAGTCACCAACAGTGGCATACTACCCTGGCCATGGAGCGTTGACACACTGCACGCAGTGAACATACGGCCACCCTGACACAGCACACACACACCTGCACAGATACAGACACATCATCCGTCGTACATGGACACTCACCGTCAAGTGAAGTAGCGGGCGATGAGCTGCTGCCGCACATTCCCAGCTTCCTCCTCTCCGCTGTCCACCTCACTCGAGCTGTCCTGGTCTGCGGGCTGGGGCCCTGGTTGATCTCCGTCATCCACAATGAGGGGGATCTGCTTCCGAATGGCCAGATTGTGCAGCATGCAGCACGCCACCACTATCTGGCACACCTTCTGTGGGGAGTACGCCAGTGCACCCCGGTGCGGTCCAGGCACCTGAACCTGGACTTGAGGAGGCCAAAGGTACGCTCGACCACACGTCTGGTCCTCCCATGTGCCTCATTGTATCGATCGTCTGCTGGGGTGCGAGGATTCCTCAATGGACTGAGCAGCCATGCCCCATTCGGATACGCAGAGTCACCTGGGTGTGAGGGACACAGAGAACCGTTGCAATTCCAACTGGACAGGGGACAGCATCGCACAACCAGCACGCTACACCACTCCACATACTCACCGACAATACAGGCACGATCCTGTTGCAGATTGGCCATCAGTCGTGGCAAGATGCTGTTGCGCATTATGTGTGCGTCATGGGCCGAGCCTGGAAACTTGGCACACACGTGGGTGATCACCATGTCCGCAAGGCACACCACTTGCACATTCAGGGAGTGCGTGTGCTTCCTGTTGCGGTACAGGTGCTCAGTGGCCTGTGGTGGAACAAGGCCAACATGAGTGCAGTCAATGGCTCCCACGACGTGTGGGATTCTGCCAAGGGCATAGAATGCACCCTTCACTGCCGCCAATTCACGAGCCCTGGGGAATCTGATGTACCTGTTCCGGCACAGCATCATGGCTGCCAGTACATCCCTCAGCACCTTGCTGAACATGGGCTGGGACATCCCTCCTCCACTGCCCACTGTGTGCTGGAATGACCCAGTGGCGAAGAAATGCATGGCGGCCATCACCTTAGCCGTGGGGGTGACAGCAGTCGGATACACCCTGCGGGGACGGAGATGGGGCTCTAACATGGCACACAGTCGATGCAGAGTTGGCCTGTCCAGCCGAAACTTCCTGATTACCTCTGTATCGTCCATGTCCGCCAGCAATTGGTATGGGCGGTCAATGTTCGGTCTCCGCCTGGGTTAAATGGCAGAGGACACATGTCAAAGCAACACGGCACATAGCAATTTCGCATACACATCACTGACATGACTGAGCAAGCACATGAGCCACAGCCCAGCTGTCAAGCTGGGACGGCACGGCCACAATACACTTCCACAGGTCTCCCAACAATGGCAATGGTAAGTGAGACATACCACTGCCATGTGCATGCACATGGGGATCTAGGCCCCAATGACTTGCGGGGCGTGCTGATGGGGACTGACTGCATATCCGTCAAGCGGCAACGCCACGGCAACATGAGTGTCTGCTGAGCATGGAACTGCTTCCGAGGCTGGATGAGTATGGCACACGACGACGACGATGTGGGCACGGGCTGAGCGGCCAATACAAGTGGGACCTGTGGCACGAGGGGATATGAGACAGTAGTAGGTGTCAGCACTGCACCCTATGTACAGCACTGTACGGATCACAGCTCCCGAAACATTGACTGGTGTCCACATTGACAGCCCCATGCCAAGACGGCTGTGTGCTTGCAGTCACACGTCACAGGTGAGAGGTTGCATTGCACGTGCAAGGTGGCAGACGTACATAGTGGGAGCTGGCATGTGTGTGCATGTGTCTCCTGTTCAGGATCCACCAGATGGGCGCTGACTCTGTACTGACCATTTGACACAGCATGTTCCGTGGAAGGCTTGTGTGTGTGGGATGGTGGCACTGGATGTGCCTCCGTTGGGTGGGGGCCATGCACAGGGCGGGTACGTCGATGATTGCGCATTGTTGGTCACGGTGGGTGCACCAACTAATATGTGTTGCCCTGTGTTCAATTCCTATGTCCGCATGATGATGGACTGTGGATGTGGGCAGACTACACATTGGTCGATGTGCTGTCTATATGCATGTGCCTTCACACCAGGCACAGCTGCCCCTGCACATGTGACCCCTGCTGGACTCGCTGCTGGGTCTGTGGAGCTGATGCACCTTCTGCGCGTGGGGCGGGCCGCTCTCCTCACTTCCCTCATTGCACATGTCATGTCTTTGCCGCAGGTGACATGGATCATGGAGGGCCCACATGTACGCGTGGGTAGGCTACACATGATTGTTCACTGGTCGCCACCCCCAGTCAGTGTTTCGAATGGGAAGGTTGTCGTGCTGGTGGTATGTTCGATGTGGCGGATGGGCGGGCCTAGGTGCGGGCTTACATTCCGGACATGGGGGTAGTTGGATTGGCGACTAGTTGCAGTACACACGGGACACGTCTCTTCCTTTCCACATCTGGGTCATCCCTTGTACTAACTGACAGTGATACAGTCATCATCGCCCCAGCCCTCATGTCCTCCCCTCGCCCCCCAATATGCATGCTCACCTGCGAGGCTAGCGCTTGCACAGGCAGCCCCAAGCTCGCACCAGAGAGGGCAAGGAGTGTATGTGTGGGTCCAGTTGCACGAGTGGGCTGTCTCAGGGTATGATGTGTGGCGGGACGCCGTCCACCTGCGTGGTGCCCCAAATGGAGACCCGGCCTGCATGGACTATGCATCACAGTCTTCGCCTTCCGGATCCGCCACCTGCGACACCCAGTGGCTGTGGCTGCCCTTGCGGCCAGGCCGCGTCCGTCTGTGGCTGATGGCCCACACATTCACTCTTTGGCCTCTCTGGGGAGGGCTCGGGGGTGGTGGCGCACGCGCTTGCACTTAGTCGCAATGGCATGTGGCGTGGTTGGTATGATGGGCAATGGATGGGATGGTGCGAGCCACCTCCCGTGACGTCAGTGCTGCTCGTGCTGTGGTGCGTCCCCCTACACTTCCATTTGACTTGTGCCATGCTAGACGTTGAGGTTCTATTGCCTGCGTGATATGACCAGGAGGAGCGTGAGGAGACCTCTCACACACCATGCTCCACTGCCATCCCGTGCCCTGTATCGCCTGTGCGGATTGACTATGTTGGGGTTACACCTGGTCGACTGGGGCTGTGTGTGCCTTGTCAAGGGGCATGGCGGGCGCACAACAGGATCCAGCTTGTCCACAGAGGGTGGGCTGAGGTGCGCCTGGTACCGCTTTGTACGTGTGCCCGGCTGCTGTGCACACACGTGTTCACTCCCCCCGACAGGTGTCCTCTCACAATGCCCAGGGAAGCGGTGGTGTACTGTTCATGAGCCCTCCCAACACGGCGTGCTCCAACTTGGCATGTGCGCATCTACCCGTCGCACCCACCCACCTGAGCACTGCGTCCATACGACTTCACACGACACATGTGTGTCTTCCACAGTAGTGCTACTCATTTGCGTTGACATCCAATACCAGTGGACTACATGGTCATGTCACGACTGCCGTGTACTTCACATACTCTCATCCTCTCTCATTCGTACTTGTGAAATGAGTCAGCGGAGACAGTTCTGGTTTCAAACATTATATTGAGTCTTCTGTCCTCTGTGATGCAGTATAGTGGACACTACTGGCAGCGGAATACATGTTGAGGATATACTGAGCATGATAACAAATGGGATAGGGTGTGGGGTTACATCTGCTTGGCCAAGGCTGTGCTAATGTACATTTACGTATAGCTGCGGAGCTGCGGACTTTGACACAGACGGTATACATGTAGCCTACCAGACCGCTTGGCATCATGGGCACAGTCCATCTCAGTTCCATGTGACAGGTTTGCTGCGGTTGTTCCTCATGCACGCGTGCATGTGAGATGACATCAGGGCATGTGCTTGCGTGCATGCAGCGGCGTGCCACTTGTTGTTGCACTGTGGTGGTTACTGGACATGTCACAGTCACTGGGGTCGTGTTGTTGTTGTATGCACTTGTCGTCCATGCAAAGGTCCTGGTATGGGATTCCCGGGGCGGGGGTGGGAGGGGTGCAGCACCCACAGACTCCAGGCGACCTATTCATGTCCACTGAGCGGTGTGTGTGTCCATGTGCGCTGGATCCATGTCGTGTCCTGGTTGTTCGTGCAGTTCCGTCCATGTGGGTGCGATGCACAGAGCCCATGCCACTGCCTCCCACGATGCATTCGGTGTTCCTGGATGTGATGGGGAACAGTGTGCATGTCCCGGTCATATCCGATGTCATGGCGATGTCGTTGATGGTGTGGTTACAGTTGCCGGTCGTTTGGTATGGCTGTTGTGGTGGTGACTGGCCAGTCCGTGCGGAAGCTGAGCATGGGTGCGGGGTTGGACTTCATAGGTCACTCGGGAACCTGCGTTGTGGTCCGACGTATTTACAGGTTGTCAGCTATGCGATGCCGTCCAGCAGGGCTTCCATGTCATTGGTGGTGTACATGTTTGCCAGCCAATGAAGCGGATGGTGGCTGTCAAGGTGTTGTTCGTAGGTTGTCCCTTGGAGGACCATGATGGGGCATGCTGGGTGACATTCGATGTAGCTGTTCTCGATGATCCGTCGTGTGGAGGCACAGTGGTTCCATTTCAGTGCGCGTGCGATGTTGGCCACATACGCCATGCCCCCATAGGCAGAGCAGGCCCTGTCGTGTGCGTCCAGAGGGAGGAGTAGTGGTAGCAGGTCCGCCTTCAGACATGCCGGGTTGGAGAGGCATATCTCGACGGGATGCTGGTAGGGACACCTCCGACAGTAGAAGACGGGCATGACGCAGCTGAACAATGTGATGCGGTAAGTCAGTCGGTAACTTACGTTCAGCAGGGACAGGAGATCGCATCCCAATGTATGTATCGTGTTGGTTTGGTACAGCTTGAGCTGTTCGGCGTAGTTGGGTAGGTGTGTTGCGGTTGCCATTTCGCAGCGGTTCGTAGAGGTGGCGTGCTCCGGCTGTGTGTGCAGTCTGCAATGTGCACGCTCCGGGGTTGCTGTGAGCTCTGTGTAGTCGTGGGGAGACAGGACTTGTGTTCTGTTGGCTTGTTTGGAGGACACGGGCCCTCTTCCCACATGCTTCTCAGACAGTTCAAGGTCAGTGCTGTGTGACTCCTTCCAATTAACTTGCATGTGGCCGACATGGGGGAGTGTTTTCTTCTTTCTTCCCCGTCCGTTGTGTGCTTCTGTGATATGCGCTATCTGCCCTGTGGTCGGTCTCCTCGGCATGCCTGTGTTGGTCTATTCTTGGACAATGGCTGTATTCACCGGCTTCTGTCGTAGGGCTGTGGTTTCGGTGTTGGAATGGAAGGTCATTCAGTGCTGTCTGCTCTCCCTTGTGTGGGCGGCAGGCTGCCTTTCCGCTCTGCGTTGGGCCTTGTGTGTGGATGTTATTCTTGGGCCACCTGTTGTCGGTCCCCGGGCTCTTTGGTGTTCCGTTTCATGTGTCTTGTTCATATGTGCAGGGTGGTATGGGTTTTTCAGTGTGGTACTGGCGTTCCCCTTCCCGAAGGGGCCCTGCTTCTCCTAGTTGGTGTTGCCGCCGCTGTGTGCTACGCCATGTTTGTTACACTGGGGTGTGTCCTGCTGTTGCGTGTCTTCACTGACATGTGTGCGTCGGTTGTGTGGCGTTGGGTGTTGTCCGTGAATTGGGCGTTGGGGACATGTCTGTGGCCGGCCTGTCACGTGTCATGTGCGTTCGGGGTGGGGCTGATGTGTGTGCTGCTTGGTTGTGTCCCTGTGTCTGTGTGCGACGCATGCATGGCGCTGCGGTTGGCCTCTGCGTTGTGCGCATGTGTGGCGGCGTCATCGGCGCTTTGGGGCCGTGACGGGGTGGTTGGTTCCTAGTCCCAGGTGGTGTGTACACATGTGTTCTGCGATGTTACGATTTGGCCTGTGTGTCATATGTAGATGCGATGGTGGATGTGTAGTGTACACGCGCTGGTGGGGGGTTGTCCGCTTTTTCCGCCCTTGCACTGTGTGCGCTGTTTGCGTGCACTTGTTGTGTGTGTGCCTACCTGCGTCTCCGCGGTACGTTGCGTCCTTGGTGGTGCATCAGCAGAAGCATGGGAAGGGCCTGCAGTGCTGGATTCATGCCCGGGGTGCCGCTTCTTCGTTGTCCGTGCTCTGCGTCCGTGTTTCCGCCTCCCTTTCACGTGCGGTGTCTCTTTGCCGTGGGAGCCGTTTGTTTGCGGCATCATAATTTATGCGCCGGGCGGGACGTGTTTCGTCGGACGGTGTGTGTCAGTTGTGCTGCGCCGCTACGTGTGCGGGCGCACTTTGATGGCGGACGGTGTTGCTGGCTTGCCGGCGGTGTTTGGCCTGCTTTTCGCATCGTAATTGGGCGGGCGTGTGGACTGCTGCGTGCCGGCGGTAACTGGTGGTTTTTGCATCCGCCAGCACGGCGGTTGTGCTTCCGCCCGCCATCGTAATGGGCCCCTTAATTTCTAAAAATTTAAAATTAATATCTAAATTTACACTAATATTTATAAAATACTCCCCACCATTTACCCCTAATAACTAAACATCCCGCTCCTAAAACATATGTTACAATTTTTTTTTAATACATTTTCACACTAATATTAAAACATTTTTAATAATACAAAATTAATAATAATACATAATATTTAATTATAGACTAAAAATTAATATTTTACAGTTTCTATATTTTTTTCGATATTTTTTACAATACTAACAATTCGATATTATCTACTTACGATATTACTTATTCGATATTTTGTACTTCGATATTTTTTAAAGAAATAAAATAACGATATTTTTAATTGCGATATTCATGTATTCGATATTATCTGACATTCGATATTACAACTTCGATATTACTACAATTCAATATTTATCATTCGATATAATGTCTATTCACCGTTAAATAGATATCATCTACATAAAACAGTGCATCAGGGTCAATATTATGGAGAATCGACAAAATACGTGCTGTAAAAATACCCAGGGTATTTTTATAGCCTATAGAAATCCACGTGTATCGCATTTGAAATCCGAGGGCGCTAAAAGCGGTACAATCTCAGCTTTCAGGAGCCAAATTGTGACTGAAAAAATCATTGGAAATGTCCAATGAGGTTTTTGTATTTTTTTACAGACTAAAATGTAAATGAGTGCCATACTGTGCATATTTTGCAGTGTATGACTATTTACATGTCGATAGTCCAAGAAAATGTGATAGGAATAATCCACTTTTAAAACAGGAAAAAGAGGATTATTCATCTGAGAGACATAGGGTCCAATTACTCCCTGGTACTCCAATTGGGAGAGAATTTCTTTAACTGACTCTTTAGCATTCTGTTTGATAGGATATTGTGGCTGCACTTGCGGGGTGGATCTTATGGGTATCATATGATATGGACAATCCTTATCCCAGCCAACATGATTGCAGTAAGGTGCAGGGGCTAATGCCAGTGCCCACTTAGCTGCATAAGCTTGTTTGACTTCATCAGGAACAAGGGCAGAAAAGGAAGGAAGAATCTCATCCTCTCCTTGGGGGGGGGTTGTGAGTTCAAATGGTGTGGGCCAATCGATGCTTTAATGGTGCATCTAAAATCACCTTTAATTAGAATATCTGAGTAATATACGCTGTCTGGAGGGGCCACGCGTGTATCCGAGGTTTCAACTGTAACAAAGGTTTCTGTTGCTTGCGCTACCAGAAACTTCTGGAGATTCGGGTGCACTATGATGACTTCTGCCGTGCTGTCAAGGAGAGTCACCGCCCAGCTTCTATTCAAGAGGAGGATCTTCACTGTCTGTGGCATATTTAGCAGTCAAAGCCGCAACTTTCTTTTTCTGAAATAGGGCACTATATTGAGGAGTCTTATCCTCCTTCTTTATCTTCACATCAGATGAGCGTTGTGGCTCCTTTTTCGGTTTCACATACTCCTCTTGACTGCATTAAGATCACTCTCCTCTGTCGAACCTCTGATCAGATGATTCCTGAAAGGAATGAGGAGAACGTGTACCAGGGACATGATACCTGTCTGGAGTCTTGATTTTAGTGCGATCACGAAAATCGTACCGTCTCTCAGAGGACTCCGGGGGTGGAGAACCTCCATGAGGTTTACCTTTTTGTTGTTGTTTAAATTTATCCCATGTTTTTTTAACAAACTCATGGGCTAGTCTGGCATCCTTGTCAGTGCTAGGCTTGCCAAGGGGTGGTACTGAAGGTCTGGTTCCCAAATCATTACGTCCAAAAGAAGTATATGCATTAGCAATAATTATAGGCAACTCACATTCGCGATTGGGTACCACCACTGCAGTAAGTCGCTGGTGTCTAGCCAGAGATGCTGCTTCACTTTTAACATTAAAATGAATCATTTCAGAGACTCAACAGGAAACTTCCCCATTAGCTGCATCCGCAAATCTAGGGCAGGACATGGCCCATGGTTCATTCTGTATCTGTTTAAGAATGTTTGGTAAAACAAACATCGAGGGAGTGCCATGACAGATAGTATAGACTGTGGCAAATGTTGTCCCCCAGGTATTACAGTCTCCAAGAGTGGGAACCATCCCAGTGTGTAAGCATGCAGGTAGAATTCTGTGCATGCCTTGTGGTCTCATAAGGAGAAATACAGCTTCAAGCTGATCGATTTTTTTGGCAATCCAACGGAACTTCATCACAAATATTGGGTCTTTTGCCCATATCTGAATTAACAAGTACAGGACTAATAACAGGTGTTGTAGGGTTCCCACATATAAGAACCTGACCAAACATTGGCGGGGCCAAGTTACAGGGATTCAGCTCAGGAACAGAACTATGCTGGGGACCATAATACATCAGTATGTAGGGGACTGAGTCACCATACCACATCAGCATCTATGAGCCTGAGTCTGACTAACTATAGTGCCTCACTTGCCCTCCTAATCTTTCCAGAAAGACAAGTGATTCGTCACCCCAGAACACAGCACTCTCGACCCACTCAGGGATCGTGGTAACAGGACACACCCTTTCGCTCTCTCACTCATATTTGTCCACAATAAGATAAAAAAGAGACACGAAGAAAGTTTGCAATGTTTATTTAAGCTATCGTGCTCTAAAATGCAATAATTGCACCACAATTATTAAACAGATACATGTCAATAATGTCATCAACATGGTTAATAAACCATATACAAGAAAGAGCCCTGTCATGTTATCTGAAAGATCTGCCTAAACCCTCTCCACTACTAAAGGTAAGCTGTTATAGATTATAGAACTCTGGGTTCGGTGGCGGACCTCATACCTTACCATACATAGGTGGATGTTCTGTCATATGTTCCGTGCAGGCCCATTGTCGTTTTCTCTGTTTTAGCATTAGCACGTTGCAGACTGCCCTCTGCTTTGCACAGGTTACTGTACAAACTTTTTTTGCTTTGTGCCACACTGTACTTTCACACAAAACATGCAATTTTTTTCGCATTCTGTCCTTTTCCTGGGATTTAGGCTGCATACTGTAGACAAGGTCAAACAACAATGGCCCTTGTTATTTTGTTCTGGTCAGGCCTCAGAACCTAGCCAAAACACACAAATGCAGCTGTTGTTTGGGAACACGTACTTTGTCATATAGCTATGCACAGAATAGGTAACAACACACTTGGGAAGGGATCTTTCCAGGGAAGAGCTTGTGACAGCACCTGAGATGTAGAACTTTCATCTGTGCATGCTAAGGTATGGGGTCTACTGCCAACACCCAGAGATCTTCTGATATATAATCACTTTGCTTCTGTAGAAGGGGAGGGGGTGGACTACCCTGTCTTATATAATGACAGCTCCTTTTATGAATTATGGACTACTTACTATGCTGACCGTATTCGTGTTAGGCATCTTCTTACTTACCTAGAGCATGATAGTTAAAATAAACATTGTAAACTTTTCTCGTGTCTTTGTCTAATCTTATTGTGGACTAGTACGAGTGTGAGAGCGAAAAGGTGTGTCCTGCAATCACTATTTCTGAGAAGGTCAGAGTGGTGTGGTCTGTGGTGTCTAATCACTTGTTCATCTGTGAGTAAGTAGGAGGGCAAGTGAGACACTCTAGCTAGTTGGTCCTGGGCTCATGGGTACTCAGGTGATAGGATGGGTCAGTCCCTGCCTATAAAGGTTCTATGATCCCTAGCATAGTTCTGTGATTCCGCAGAATCCCTGCAACGGTTCTACATCTTGGCTGATGCAGCGCTCTTGTCTCAGGACCTTCACCAAGTGAATCTGTTGTTTTACAGAACCCCTGTCCATAGTTATATGACAAGATACGTATATTCAAAACAGCAGCTGTATTCTCCTAATTTGTCTTATGTCTAGATGCTAGTGTCTGATCGAAGAAAATAACAAGGGGCAATGTTGTTTGACCTTGCTTAGGTTGTTCTGACTAAATCCCAGAAAAAGAAATAAAATGCAAAATCATGTGCTGGTTCTATGTGAAAATACAACGTAGCACAAAAGGATGCATGATATTTAGTAACGTGTGCAAAACCAAAGTGGCCTACAATGTGCAAAAGTAGGCTAACATAGGAAAACGACAATGGGCCATGTGAGAAACACATGACATCACAAGGAAATTTCCCCAAGGTATATATTTTTCAGATATCAAGTTAATTCTAAAAATATATAACATTTCTTTTCTGCTTCTACAAATGTTACTGTATCATGCATTGTATGTAGCCAAAGAAAATATTTGAGTGGTTAGAAGATGCTTTCTATATTGCAATGCAGTTTTAAAATTGCATTACACTTTGAAAATTAACAAAGAAGATAACATGCATAACACTATTCTATGCAATATCAAGTATTCAACACAGATCCTAAATCCTAATCCTGAAATGCAATATTAAATATTCAACACAGGTAAAACTTATGACACAGGTTTGTTATGTAAAAATAGTACAGCCTATCATTAATGAAAAATGGTGATAGTGAATGTGTTAGAGATACAGACAGAACAAATATATTTTGGGGATTTTCTCCTACTACTGCACCTACACAATGCTGTTGGGGAGAACGATTGAGACTTTGCTCGTGTTGTGGGTGGTTGAGTTTGTAGTGATGGAGGTTGAGATAATAGAGGTGGTGGAGGTGGTGCACATGGTGGAGGTGGTACAGTAGGTGCAGGTGAGGTGGCAGAGATGTGAAGCAGTTGCTGAGTCCTACCTATGTTAAGGTGCCACTGTAGAAGCTCCTGCATGCAATGGCTGTGAAGATTGACACTGGCATTTTTTGACTATTGGCTCTCTAATCTTCATGGCAAAGGCATGGTACTTTGCTCTCTCTTCCCTGAAATTTTGCCGATGCTCCAGGTGCATCTTTGCCATGTCTTGGTAACATTTTGCAACCTTATCTAAGACACAGATCTACCTGACAATTATCTGAGAGGTTCCTTTAAGGAGTGAGCTATCTCCATAGAGAGTAACCCCATAGCATGAAAATCCTACCACACATTAGCCTGTACTTGGTAAAACTGATCCTCCTAGTGAGTGACATTAGCCCTTTCTAACCCTCTCCCACATGCGTGGCTGTCTGACATGGCCAGCCAGCTCATCACCAGGGATGTGTTCTCCCTCAGACAATTGAGAGAACGCAGGAAATATAATTTCATGATAGGAGTGTATGGGCAATTTTAGAGATTCCTATTATTTGAGGGCTGGGTGGAGGTGACTGACGCATAGGTGGAACTATCATCTGTGACTGCTTAGCTAATGAAAAGGCAATTCTCAGAAGAGATTTAGGCGAAACATTGCCTACTGGCTGTGAAGTGGCCTTCTTGAAGACTTTCTGTGTGGGGACAATAATGTCCTCCTTTTCGCCTCGGTCCTCCTCATCCTCAACAAGCACCTGCCCCTCCCCCTCTTCTTAGTAAGCAGTGCTGGCTGTTGATATTTTAGCTTGAAGGATAATAATATTTTCTCCTTGTATTGTGCACTGTCCTCCGCTTGTAGATGGTTCATGATCCGACTCAATGTTTCCAGTACCTAGAAGAAGAAGATTTCAGCAGATGAAGTACTTCAAATTCTGTTTTGTGTCAAAATGCCACCACAGTGCTTTAATAAATATTGTTCTTCAAATAAACAATAAAATTAGTGCCATTTGAGCATATTTCAGCAAATGCAATTAAGGGTTGATCCATGAATGAAAATATTATATCTCAACAATGTGAACTCTCCAGCCACAGAGATAAATATTTTGGAGTGTTAATATTGATGTCGATGTACGCAACGATACATGGATGTATAAAAATGAAATTGAATCACGGTTGTCGAAATGTCCCGATATGACATCTCCATCACCCTTGAGTCAGAAATATGTGGTCAGGCAGGCCCTGCACCCTAGGCTCGAGGCTACTGATTGACAGATCACAGGTGTGGTAGCATGTATCCAGCAGGAAAATGCGCAAACAGGAAAGACCAAGATTAGTCCCACAGATAGGCAGCAAAACCACAATGGTCCGAGGAGATTGGCCCCAATAAAACGCACATGGCCGGAGAGGCGAGCATTCCTAAAACATCAGAAAGTTAGATGCCGCATGAAGTTAGGAACACTTAGCCAATCAGAACAGAGCATGCACAGCACACAAAGTGATCACTCGCTCCCCCTGCCAGACATCTAGACACATTATCCATTGGCCCTCATTCTGTCCATGCAAGGTCGAGACCCACCTGCATTTGTCATCAAGTGGGAGTAATTTATGGCTCCTTGACTAGGCCTGCATTCCTCTCCCTAAACAGGATCTATGAATTGTTTTATGATGCTTCAAAAAATGTATACAAAGATGCTCAAAACTATTGTACTTTTACTCAGTCCTCAGACCCATTTCTGTATGCTGTACTCCCAGCCACAGTGTTTAATTAAACCAACTGTTCCTGTTTTGCTAAATGCCTCTTTTCTTTGTTTTTCAAGGTAAACTCATAATTGAGCAACATTTTGACAAGCTAGGCAGGAGAGATTGGTGCTTCGAACCCGAATGCAGTCGAAGGAAAGGACTTCACTCTGCCAGATTCACATCAGTGCATCAAGAAAGATGAGCAGATGCCGCAATTGATTGAATGTTCTGCTGAGTCCACGGGGCAAAGGTCGGTCCTGAGACTGCCATCAATTAGGTAAGAGACTACATCTGATCCTTAGTCCCCGCATTTGGCAAACTAGGAAGAAGCTCCAACATTTTTCCTTAGTTCCCGCCACTAACAGAAATCCGACATATTGCCTATTTTTTTTGTTCAACCTGAGTTGTCGCAAGGCGGCCTCAGAAGCGATCCTACCAAGCAACAAGATACCAGAGCCAGATGATGGAGACCAACAGGCCACCAAGCCCAGGCAATCCCAGCATAACCCCAGCCTAGTGCTAGTGCTCCCCAAAGCTCAACCCCCCACCATCTGTTGCATGCAACCCATCGGACTACAGGCGACATGGAGAACATGCATTCCTACTCATCCGGGTGTACAAACTCGGGTGACCAGGAGATTGATAGCAGTACTGGACAGTGATTCAACTAGTGGGGTGTGAAGAATGGAGCCCCAGTCCTCCGGGATCAGATGATGATGGGGGAGCTACATGGTATGCTCAGGCAGCCGAAGGGACAACAGAAAATGAGTTTCAGAGCAAATTCCTACCCAAAAGAACAGCGCCTTGCTCAAAACAAAGGAGACAACCCAGGTGGGAGCTAGAGAGAGAGCTCTTACCCCACAAACTCAATGAGAGAATAGAGCAGTGCGCCCTCCACCTGAGGAGGGCAGGGGTAGGTATTGATCAGAGAAGAGTCCAAGATAGAACTAAAAGGGAGTCTTCTGCCTGGGGCCCATGCCTCACCAGATCGTCAGCAAAGGAGATGGGCCTATAGGTAGCCTGGTACAGACTCAATTAAGATGCAAGAGGAAAAAGCATGGCACCTTTATGTGCACATGAGGAGATCAGCGACAAAGACGTCCACTGCTCTCCCGATTGTGCAGACAAACTGACCACAATGGAGAAAGTATCCAGGGAGCTAGGCAAGACATTTGTGCAACCAATTTGCCACCGGCCACCACTGGACTGAAACGGAGGACCACGATGATAGACCCTGGCTGAAGGAAAGATTCTTCAAACCAGAAGATATGGCTAATGCGTAGGACTGTCTTTGGCATGGAGGGGAAGATCCCAAATGGAACGTCTCCTACCTGCAGGATTGCCTAAGAAAATGGAAGCACTGCGTTATAGAGAAACCTGCAGTGCTGCCCCAAGCCAAAATGTGCCTGCTATTGCAGGAGGGTACGCCATGGACCATCTACGTGCCATGGGCCCGATGGGCAAGGAAGGGCTCAGAACCAAACTGCTACCATTGATGGATTGGGCAGGAAAATGGATCTCATGTTTTGAGAAGAACACTGCGGGGAAAAACCTAGCAATAGGCGATGTCAAAAGTCTCCTAAGCAGTCTCGTCAGAGAGCAGACTAAGACTGTGTTTGCCCGAGCCCGCAGTCACTAGCAGTCACGCTGACAAACACCGAGCATGATGGGGCTGCAGTCAATTCATACAGGCACCCAATATGGACGGCCCTGATGGAAATATTCCATGACCACACAGGTGTAGGAGGATTGATGGCAAAAAGTATGAAGCCTGGGGAGACCATAACAGACTTTCTAGACATAATGAGGGAACGATAGGGGCAAGAGACAGGACAACCATGGACCGATACGGGTCCCCAAGTCACATTTTGTACAACATCGTCAAAAAGAGGCTGACCACCGAAATACAAAGTGGATTGGACAGCTTAGTAGGGTTAGACACTAAACCCTCATGAGAAATACAGGCCCACATACTACACTATTACAGAAAGAAACAGGAAAAAGACAGGGAGATACAGGAGCAAGCCTAGAGAGACACCGCCAAGTTGGTCCAGCACACATTGAAAAAGACTGCACTCGAGGGGGCAGCATTGGTCGCTCATGTACAAATGGCAACTGTCTCAAAGGAAGCTCCACTGCAAAACCCCAGAGGGTTTCAACCCAGTTACAGCAGCAGAGGTCAGGGAAGCTGGCAGCAGCTGGACCTCAGAGAATGTAATATTTCCACCCAATGGGCCACATGCTGCTTAAAAGAATAACACAAGCAGAGATCGATAAATCTGGGCCAGTCCCCACAGAGTCCCCATCGTCAAGACAAAGGTCAAGTTAACCTTAATTCACCATACGCAGAGCCGCAGGAAGGGTAGCCACTGCACCACCACAGCAGGGAGCGTATGGTTGGTCAAATACGTGGCAAAATCGGCAGCAGACAGGGACACCAGCCCAACAAGGACTGCAGCAGGGAGGGGTAACCATCTAGGGAGGCAATGCCTTTACACTATTGCAAAACCCACCCATGCAATAATTTAAAACCCCTAATACAGAACATTACACCTCAAAACACATCTCAAAATATAGACTAGAAAGACAACATTAGGAATTCTAAGTCTTTACTTGCGTTCAGAAAACACATAGCTCTTGTACATTGTGTCAATCGGGCACTAGAGTCCGCCTTTCGGGTGCCCACTTGAGCCTAGTCCCTACTCTGCTGCTGATCCCCCGGGACGGGGTTGGCCAGTCATGCCCAAGGGGTAGGGCAGGCTGATGAGGGGGCAGAACGGATCCCCTCCAAGTCCTTAAGGGCAGGCATCCAGATCCCCTTACCCAAGTCCAATTGGGACGGGTTGCAATAATCAGATCAAATAGACCCCACTTGGGCCCCTGGTCCGAGACCAAAATGTCTTCATTCCTTCATGCTCCCCAACCACAGTCAACAGCCTCCAGGCCAGTGGAGACCCCTTCTCAGTTACAAACAAGGCAATGTGCCAGTGTTGGGAGCCAGGTTTCCAACACACTTGGGATGATGTAGACCCCATAACATCCACAGCACGCATAAAACTCAGACCGATCACAGCCCACCACATGGTGCCGAGTCAGTAGGGGAGTTCACCAGAATAATCGGTCATACAAGTCCATTATCGGCATTGGGCAAAATTTGACTAGTTCTGGCCATGCACTGGACTCTCCATTTAATTACATTCTGCCTCCTCCTTTCCCTCAAAATTCTCCAAATACCCAAGGCCTGCTCATTGGTTATGTTTCTCCATAACAACGAAGGTAACGTATCGCCGGTTGGAAGTCCCTGGCCACAGCCGGAGACAGCAGGGCCAAAAAGCCCTGGATAGGACTTAGTTGAAGAGAAAACAGGGTGCCAGGGAGAAGATAGTCCATAAAAATCCATCACAGCTCCGTGAGAGTTACTCAGAAATAGGCTCACCACCACATACAGCCTAGCAATCAAGCTGACAATACACACGGCCATATAGACACCGTCTAGGGGAGCAAAGAAGCCTAATCTCAGACACGGCCACATCTGAAACACATGGGGGACACAAGACAGATCTCCGACCCCCTCCGGTACATGACAATGGAAATAACCAAATCACATGAGAACCTAGGGAAACACTCAAGATGCCCTTCAAAAAGAAGCCCAAAGCTATCCCAAAAAGAACACTCTAGAAAAAGGGCGTATTCAAAACATCTAGTGCGGTTGGGGAGGGTCCCACTACACACTGTGGCATTTTCTCAAGGAGCCATCGCCGAGTTAACGGCACTTTATCTCAGCCAAAGTTGCGATAAATTTATCGCCCCATTCACAAGCTGGTGTTAACAGCCCATAACACCAGTTTACCCGCGATAGCAGCCGCAAAAAACATCACCACAGATGACCCCCGCAACTATCGCTAATGAGATGCAGAGTAGGCGTACCCTTGCAAAAAGCCCCAAAAACACCACTCCGCAACATTCTCAATGACCAGCCAGATCGGCGATAAGACCACAAAACAGGCGATAAGGCGCGTTAGCAGCAGGATATTAACACCTGCTCTGACCTGGTGCAAAGTCGGACCACAGCCTGCACCACGAAATGGAGCCCAGCCCAGAGCCACACCTGATGGGCAACAGATGCCATGGAGCCACTGATCATGCAGCTCGGAGCCCCAACAGGGCCACAACACCCACCTCCACCACCCCCAGGACCCCCCCTCCCCGGGCCCCCCCCACCCAGGCCAAAGACATCCCACATCAACTACACGGAATCATGTACCAAATAATCCGCCTGATGTCGCACAATCACATTTGGTGACATGCATGTGTCGTCACAAAAATGAGCATCACACATTCACCTTCGATGTAACAAATGAAAATTTATTCAAAGAAACACAGAACAGAAATGAAGACACATGGCGGCTCCCCTCTGGGACCATCCGTAGGTCACAGCCTGCAAGACAAAAATCATGATGAGAAGGTGTGTCTTGCGCACATCAAAGGACAGAGAGAGAGCGAAGAAGAGAGAGAGAGAAAGAGAGGGAGAGAGAGAAAGACGGACAGAGAGGGGGAGCGAGAGAAAGACGGACAGAGAGGGGGAGCGAGAGAAAGACAGACAGAGAGGGGGAGCGAGAGAAAGACGGACAGAGAGGGGGAGCGAGACACAGATAACAGAAGAGATGGACAGGGAGAGAAAGTGCTGACAATGCGCACCAAGGCCACACTGCTCACCTGCTGCCACCGGTGTGTCTCCAACCACGTGCCGGTATGTAGTGCAGTTCACCAGGTCACACATCTGAAACAGATCCATCATCTGAAACAGAGACCAGATACATGAATGGCAAAGTACATACAATTGCACAAGACATCATCGCCTGTCTGCCGCTGCGCACCCAGGCAGATGTACCCCAGCCCCTCCCGCCGCCCAGCGGTGCATGCCCGCCCCTGCGCACCCAGGCCTCACTGCTCACCTTCTGCCCTTGGCGTGTAGCAATGAGAGCCCACCACGTGCCGCTGCAAGCCACATGCCCGGGGCCCACGGACATGGCACCCTCCACATCATGCAGCCCCGCTCCGCAGGTCACCAGGTCTCACATATGATTCTGGGTCTTGATTTCGCCATGGCAGAGGACATACCAGTGCACCCGGCATCTTCGCAGGCTGCACACCCGCTCAGCCCTTGAGGTGCCACTAACTCTGTGATCAGGGATGCGCCGACACGTGGCGGTAGGCCCCCACTGCCCGCTGGCTCTGGCCTACACTGCGGTCCAGCAGGGCACACAAATACTGAGCAGTTCGGATGGCTGGGACGGGGCATCATCACAGGCTGCACACCCGCTCAGCACTTAAGGTGCCCCTACCTCAGTGCACCCAAAGTCACCGTCCCGTGGCGGTGTGCCTGTGCCGGCCGCAATGTATTCGGTGCCACCAAGTCTGTGTCCCAAAGTTATGGACCCTGTATGATTGGGTATCATTTGCGGATGCCATCATGTCACCTCCGGTCCTGGGGAATGTGATGTTGCAGGGCCCGAGGACCTCATGCCTACATTAACACCACCTGGATGCACCCAGGTAGAGAGTGGAAATGGCGTTGAGTACATGCGCCCGTCCCTTTTTATTGGCAGGGTCACATGTCCTGTGATGCGTGTGCTGGATGGGTGTGTTGTGGGTGTAAACCAGCCATGAGGGAGTGGCTGTGGCATGCTGACAACTAGACCTGCGAGCAGCAGATCACTACAGGAAAGACATGGGACATGTAGCGTTGCCGTTCCCCCCTGTGAGCGTAAGCAGAGTGGGCTGGCCTGGCGTATGCCAGTCCAGCGTAAGGGTTTGTAAATGACCCCGGGGCCCTGGGCGTGGTTCCATACTGTGCTGGAAAAGGAAGTAACTCATGCGTGTGTCCCTGTTGTTGTGTCAGCACCACCCGGACCGCATTGGGCAATGTGTCACCCTGTGACCCCTGTTCTACGACATGAGCCACATGGACATAAGAGGAGTCCAGTGAGCCTACATTCATCCATACTTCCACACTTGAAAGACCATAGACATGACACATCTGTGTGAATATAAATGTTTAATGCACATTCAGTGGAGTGTTGCATCTGGAGCAGTACAGGGCCATGCAAACCCCACATGACGATGTTGTCCCGTGGAGGGCCAGCCAGGGTCCTTCAGGGAATGACAAGTCCAAAGGAAGAGGAAGAGTTCAGTCCGCAGTCTGATTGCTGTGTCAATGGCAATCAAACAGCATATGGCAGTCCATGTCGAGGTCCAAGGTGAGTGTCGCAGAGTGCAACGGGGGACAGTTGAAGGTGATGATGCAGAGGGCAGTACCAAGCTGAAGCCGGACCTATGGATGAGATGCATGCTGCTGCGTCCTTCTTACCACGAGGGCAGAATCATCCGCATCTTCGTTCTCTGCTGTTTCATGTGCCTCACGTGTGGGTGGTGGTGTTCTTTCTCCAGCACTGTGTGGCAGTGACACATCAGTGGCCGGAGGTGGAAGGTCTGCCGCACTGTGTGGCACTGACACTTCAGGGGGCGGAGATGTGGATGGAGTGGTGGCAGCAGCATGCATCCGCGCCAGGCCTTGTGGCAGCAATGCCATGAGGATGGTCCTGAGGTCATTGAGGAACCCAGCTACCTCTCGCTGGTGTGCAGCCATGGCAGCCGCTTGTTCCGCATTCGCCCGCTCCATGGTCTCCATTAACCTCCGCATGTTTCCCAACTCCCGTGTGACATCGCTAGAGCCACTCTGACTGGACAGTTGTACTATTCTCTGAGTCAGGGCTCCAGCGATGTCAGCCATGGTCTGTTGGAGAGCATGGAGTGGACTGTGGGTGTCCGTTAGGGACCGTGAGTGGTCCCTAATGGGACTTAGACACCCACGTATGGCATCTAGTTTGTCTGCCATGCGGTCGAAGCCCACCCGCACCTGTTCAGCCAGATTCTCCTGGCACCCCAGAACAAGGCGTTGGAAGGCCATGTGTTCTTCGTGGGGGTCCTGGGAGGCAGCAGTGGTGGTGGGTGCTGCCTGCTGTGTGCTCTGCGCAGGGGGTTGGGTCTCCTCGTAGCAGCTGGGCTGCCCAGCTCCTGGAAGTGGGCTGCGTAGGCTGTCCACGAGCAGTTGGAGGGCGCTAGAGTCGAAGCTGTGGTTGTCCTCTTCGTCTCCAGAGAAGAGAGGGTCGGGCTGCTCTGCAGGAGGTGTTGATTCTTCCTCTGCAATGTGAAGGGGAGATGCAGTTTAACAATGTGTCCACATGTATGTTGTCGCATTGTACATGTTTTCATACAGACAGCATGACTGGGTACATTGTGGCTGTTTGGGAGGAGCTGCCTATTTGATGGGGGACAGTGGACATTTCGATAACAGACGTGTGTGTGTTTGCACTTGTACATTATCAACTCACATTTCCCTGCAATGCCAAATGTGATTGGCCAGTGTCTGCACCCAAGCGGCACCAGTTGTGTCCTGTGTTCTGTTGTAGGTGTTTTGCGGATTGTGTCACATTGTTGTCAATGTAGATGTGCTCTGCATGTGATGTGTGTGCTGCATTTTGGGGGAGTTGCCCCTGCAGCTCAGATTTTGCTGCCCCTTATCCCTTTCATGAGGTGTGCCTTTGACTTCTGTGCTTGTACAGTGCTGACATGTTGCATACTTGGGTACATTGGTCTCTTGGTGGGAGTTGGTGGTCTGGGGCATGGTTTGTCCGCAGATGTGCTCAACTTAATTGTGCATGTGTGCCATTGTGCCCATCTCCCCTCGTCCCCCAGGCCCTGGTCGATTACTCACCCTGTTGCTGTTGTGTCGGGTCCTGTTGAGCAGTGTCCGGGCCCCCAACTCCTGCCACCGTCTCACCACTGATGACTGTGGACACCATTTGCTCCATGTCGTCCAGCTCCTCCTGTGGTGCTGGGCTCCCACCTCCAGTCTGCATTGCTGCCTTCAGGTTGTTGGCGAGTTTCAGCTTGGTTTTGCGCTTGACATCATTCCAGCGCCTCTTGACCTCGTCCATTGTCCTCTTCAGCACTCCAACTGCATTCACCTTGTCCACAATGGACTGCCATAGTCCATTTTTTGTTGCCAATGACACAGTGGAGGTGACGAACAGTTGTTGATGGTGTTCTATCACCTCCGTTATCAGGATCCTGTTTTCCTGCGGACTGAACCGCTTCTTCCTTCTCTTCTTGTCCTTGCCCTTCCCTGACCCTGAAGTCCCAGGATGGTCCTCCGGTGGGCTTGTGGGGTTCTGGTTCTCCTCCGTACTTGCTCCGGCAACGTCCATTGTGCTTCGCTGTTGTTTGGCATTTGTTTGTCTGTTTTTTTTCTACTTTTATGGTGATTGTTCCCGCCTGACGCGTGTGAATTGCAGGCCTGTAGCTGGTTTTCGCTGTTTTCGTATCGCGATTGGCCTCATCGCAGCTTTTTTTGCGTTGGTGTTTCGCATTTTTGCGGCGTGGCGTTGATTTTAACGCGGTCAGTTGACGCATTATCTGGAGACTATCGCATGGTACCGCCGTGTTGTGAATACTTGGTTAACACGGCGTAAATTTCCCGCGATAGACTGCGATGTTGAAGGTTGCCTTAAGTTACTTTTGCGATGGTTATCACACGTTCTTTAGAATATGCCCCACTGTGTGCTGGAACATGAGGGGTATACATGTAACCCCAACGCTCAATGCAATCACCCACAACACCCAATCACAGCAAGCCTCCTCTTTTCACATCACTCTGCACAGATGTAGGTCAAAAGGCACGCCTGCACTCCCTCACTAGGGAAGGTAGGATATTAGACATCTAGCAACACCTATAAAACTTTAGTTAAAGAACCCAGGCATCCACAGGCTCTCAAAAAACCCTCCTACTCAAAATATATCCTTTCCTGTCCATAATCCTAAAGAAGACCCAAGTGGCAAGTCCAAGACCTCAAACGTTTATCACAAACATTTCCACTGAACTCTTTCGAACCTTTCCAAATCAAAGAAATCCCCCAATCACCTGAGGATTACAGACATCTTTCCTGGATCCATCGCTAAGACCTACAATGTTCCACAAGTTATGTATTATTTTTCAATTGTATACCCTCATTTTACTGTGGGTGTGGCTGCATCCATGCATTGCCAAACATTGGCCTAGTCGAATGGAGTCCATGCCGACATTTGCACAGTGCTTGCATAGGGACCTCTCTCATGTCACCTATAATTACACTGAACCCAACACTAGTATTCCACATGAACTACACAGCACACTCACACAACACATGGTATCAGCACATGACTGCTGTGGGCACCCAGGAATGAGTCAGGTCATGGTACATCTGTTCACTGATACTGCATGCAGTAGGTGCAGACAGGCTTTACTAGTTCCAAGAGATAGCCCCGAAAAAGCAAAATGCCTGTGCCACCTTTACCCATGTAGGATTAGGGCAAAGATACAACCCAACAGATTATAACCCCATAGACTAGTAGTGAATATGACCCATTACAAGACCAATCCCGCAGCACTGTACCTCTTCACCGATCCTAGCGAGATTCAAACAGGGCTAGATAGGATGCGCAGTTGGGGCACCATAGGGGAGGATGCTGTTTGGTCCCAAGACTTTTCATAAAAGAATTTCTTGGAGGTAGCAAACACACCGTACCAGTGCAAAAACATGTTCGCTCCCGCTTCTGTATGTGGTCACAGGTTGGCCCTTAGAGTGTCTGGTTCAGTCTTCTTTAACAACAAATGGAAACTAGACATGAAGTTCAGTGTAGGGCCACCCACCTCGATGATATGAATGGAAATGATTCTCATAGGGGAGGGTTAAACAGCAGCATGGATAACTTATGTCAGGGAATATGGGGCACTGAGATAGATAGGTAGATGTGGTTGTAATGGAAGGAGCAACCCCTAATTGTACAGAAACGTACACTGTATTCCTTGTGTTTCAGAGGTAAAGGAGCAATCCCACTCTGCATGAATGAGAACTGTGGAGCAGTACTGCCTGTACCGGACATGCAATGTGGCACCTCCATGCTGATTGATACCTACTGACAATGAGGTGAACTTGCCTACACCCAGCTCATCCCTGGATGGTGGGGCCTGTGCTCCCTGGTCACCATACACACCCCAACCCTGGTCACTCCTGGAGAAGATCTGTCAGAGTTGTACCAACATCCGCTACAGAATAAAACAACTCTATTGCATCAGGCTTGAGAAAAAAGAACTGCTGATTATTTTGACTGGGTTCAGTTCAAGGACATTCTGGACTAGTTCAGGCTGTTTTCTGACACACAAGTCAATGTGTAAGGGTCCATACCCTTCTTCCCTGTGCAGATGAAAACCAACACCCGTTGATTGCAAAATACAGGATGAGCAGGACTGAGCTCGGCCTTAATGCAATTAAGGAAGAACTAAGAAACACCTACCTTGTCAAGTGGCCCATAGGGACATTGTCGTTTTTCACTAACTTAGCATGAGCATGTTGCAGCTTAACTGCTGCTTTGCACACGTTTTTTTTGCAATAATTTCAAAGACTGCTTTCACATGAGAACTCATCGCTGTGTTCACTCTCTGCATGTTCCTTGGATTTTGACTGAACATTATGTGCAAGGTCGAACAACAATGCCCCTTGTTATTTTGTTCTGACCAGTCCTTAGCCCTGAGACAAAACATACTGATGCAGCTGTTGTTTAGACAGCGTACTTGGGTTTTTAGTGGGGTGCACGAATAGAGGACACACACTTGGAGAGGGACCTTTCCAGGGAGAAGAGCACCTATGATGTTGATCTACCATCTATAGGCTAAGGTATGGGGTCTGCTGACAAAGCCGAGAGATCTACTATTATATAATAATACTTCTTCTTAGCAACAGGAAGGGAGGTTAGGCACTATAGTCCTTTCTCCATTGTCTTTCTATGATGACATCTCCCTTCATGATTTATGGACTGACTGCTATGCTGACAATATTTGTACTATGCATTTTCCTGCTTGTTGTGGCACGTATACTGCATGTTAGGGCACGTTAAATAAAATAAATATTTTAAACTGTTTCGTGTCTCTGTCAGATTTTATTGTGGACAAGTACAAGAGAGTGAGCGAAAGGGTGTGTCTTGTTTCCGCGATTCCAGAGAGATCTGGGAGCGTTGTGTTCTGGGGTGTCTAATCATTTGTTTCTCTGTGAGTGAGTAGGAGAGCAAGTGAGACACTATAGCTAGTCGGTCCTGGGTTCATGGGTACTAAGGTGGTAGGAAGATTCAGTCCCTATACATCAAGGTCCCATATTCCTGCGCATAGATCTGTATTTGTGCAGAATCCCTGCAACAGCCTCATGGTGATGCAACATCGATATGTGTTGAACTTGATGACCACAATGGAGGGAGGGGTGTGTGCCAAGATCTGTACCTCCTGTTGCACGTTTATTCCAGGCAATAACATGGGCAATGGGACTCTGACTCTTGCCATCCAAGCACTGCATCATTTATAAACTGAAATGCGTAAGGATGGAGGTGCTGTTAATATTGGTGAATGCGGTGTCAATGTATACCATGATATATGCATGCATAACAATGTCAATACCAGTAAATGCAATGTCAGGGTCTTCCATAATCTATGCACACATAGCAATGACAATACCAGTAAAAACGATGTTGATGTATGCTATGACAAATTTACACATAATATTAAGAATTTTGGTGTCAATCACCATCACGTTGTAAGTACACGTAAAAACAAGCTCATATCATTGCTGTCGAATTCACCCAAGATGGCCTCCTCATCAACCCCAAATCAGAGATACGTGGTCAGACAGAACTTGTGACCCAAACCCAAGCCTACTGATTGATAGGTCACAGGTGGAGTTACACATAGCCCAAAGACAAACAGGGAAAACTCTGATTGATCCCACAGATAGGCAGTTACACCACAAGCAAGCCCGAGGAGATTGGCCCCAATAAAACATGTTTCTCCAAAGTTGAGCATTCCCAAAATACCACAAAGTCAGATGCCAATGTACTTAGGAACATTTAGCAAATCAGAGCACAGCATGCACACTACATGCAGTAATCACGCACTCCCCATGCTGGACATCTGGACACATACACACTGGCCCTCATTATCTCTCCATGAGGTCAAGAGCCACCTGTGCCCCCTTATCATATGGTTGTATTTATGGTTCATGACTAGGCCCAGATCTACATACTTTACAAGAATGTGTAGTCATTTTATTGTTCCTCGAGAACTGTATATATTACTGGCCAAAACCTCTGTACATTGAGACTGACTTCAAACACAACTCTGTTGATGCTCTCCCGTCTGCTGCATTTAATTAAACGAACTTGTTCCCGTTTGGCCAAACGCCTTCTGTCTTTTCATTTTTTCAAGGGAAATTCATATCCTAGCAACAGTTTGGTGAGACAGATGGGAGAGATTGGTTTATCGAACCCGACTTCTGCCCAAGGACATGGACCCTTGCCCGAACAGATTAACATCTTCACAACAAGACCAGTGTGCAGACGCCCTAATCAAATAAAAGCTCTGCTGAATCTGCGTGGTGGATGTTCTTCCAGAGGACGCGGTCACAGGGTTAGTGACTACATCTGATCCTTAGTCCTAGCATGTGGTGTGTGGCAAACTAGGACAAATGCGTAAATCACTTTTCCCCTAGTTAGCCCGCTAGAGAAGGTGAAGGTAGTTGTTGTTTAGTTCGCTTGGACAACTGGGCGTTACACAGATGGTATGCATAGGTCCTGGGTGTGATATAGGGTGACCTATTTATTCTTGCTTGGGCCGCTGAGTGTTAACCAGATGGTCTATTTGATTTTGCTTGGACCGCTGAGCATTACACTGATGGTATGCGTTGGCCCTGGGTGTGATATAGGGTCACCACCTTGATCTTATTTTTTAGTTAAAGGAGTTTTCTTAGGGACTGTCGGTTTCTTAACATTGGCAGTGTCTGAAAGAAGTGAAGAGGTGTTTTTTTTTTCCTTGGACCGCTGAGCATTACGCAGATGGTACGCATGACCCCTGGGTGTGATGTAGGGTGTCATTTGGATGTTAGGGAAACATTTGGACCTCAGTGAACAAGGTGTAGCTTGTGTTTGACCAGGGAGGGCCAATTATTGTCAGGTGGATCCTTTTTCTCTGCACAAATTGTTGATATTTTTGTCCCTGAGCTGATACTGACAGTCTATCGGGCTCACTTAGCTCCATGTGTTACACAGACTAACCCCTCTCCTCGGGCAGTAGGCACTTGGAGAGGGCTAAGATTTATGGACAAAATAAAAGTTTTTTCTGTCTATTTTTTCTCTTCTAGTTTCTTTAAAGTTTTTCTATTTATGCATTGTTGACATTGTGGTGTCATTAGATTTTGCAATTGTATTTTATGTTTAAATGTTATGTCCTGTTAGTAAGTTTATGCGTTTATGAAACAATAAAAAAATAATTCCCACAAATTAAAATGTCAAATTTGCTATTTCGCTGCTAAAAATCAACCTGTACTGTTCTGAACTAACCATTGCACTTGCTTACAGATTGTTACTATTTCATTGCCTTTGTCAATTGTAAAGGGTTTTTGTGATGCATCATCATTCTTAAAATAGAGCCCATAACCACCAGATTGTCGCTGGTACAATCCTGTGTACACAGTTTCTCCACGATCAGAATAGAATTTGTAATTATTTCAAACTCGAGAAAGTCAAAAGTTCATAAACTCCTTAACAAGTCTCCTAAATCCATCATGGATACACCACTAGACCACATGCAAGTTAGGTTCCCCACAAAGGCTTGGAAGCTAGAGAAACACTGCTGTGAGTGGCATGCCCAAACCAAGGCATAAGAATTTCTCTGGCCTGAGGGGGGGAACATTCAATACCAACATAATAGAGCACACAAGAGCACACATACACACCAGATATGCAGGTCAAAAGAGGGCTCAATGGGAGGACCTACTAAAACTATGGACCATCTTTGAAGTGCTCCTGTCCTGCAAGGCTGCCCTCAAGCTCTCATGTGAGGCATCTGTACCTCCCCCACACCGGCAGGGAAGTGCTCTCTTTGATGTTTGCCATCCCAGCCACCCTGCGCTGGGTTACACCAATCTGCCGTTCAAGGAGAGTGGGGCGTTACCCACCGGACAGCAAGCCACCAGACCTAGGGTAGGGAGACAACCAGACCAACCAGCCCAGGCGAAGCCTGCCCCCTCCCATTCCGATGCCAGGCTCCCTCTAAGGTCAACTCCCATCCATTGTTTGCAGTCCATCAAGCCCCAACAAAATGAGGAGGACCTGCTCCTAACTGCCCCTCCGAGCTCCCTAGAGACAGAGGGAGGTTCATAGCAGTTGTGGAGGAGGATACCACCAGTGGAGGGGAAGATAGAGGTACCAGCCCTCGAGGACCGATGCTGAAGGGGGAGCCGTAGGATATTCTACCCCAGGATATGCTCAGGTTGCGGAGGAGGCATCAGGGAGTTAGCTTGAGGTCAAAATGCTGCCAAGAAGAACAGCATGCAGCACTGAGCAAAGAAGGCAGCCCATGTGGAAGTTAGAGGAGAGGCACAAGTTGAGAATAGAGAGAGATAGGGCTCTCACCTGGGAAGCCCAACAGGAAGGGAGAACAACACCCTCCCGAGCTAGGTCCCAGGGTCTACATGAGGGTGTGCCTGGGGAAGACTCAGAAGAGAGGCCCCCAACATGGAATCCACACCCCACCCAATCATCAGCATAGGTGAGGGGACGACCAAGAAATAAGAAATCAGGATAGCTGAAACACAATTAAGAAATAGGAGGAGTAGAATGGTACCTTTACGCACGCACAGGGAGAGTGATGACGAGGATGTCTGATGCTCCCCCTGAACGGATCAGTCAGGCAATCTGATCCCTAGAGAGATAGTGTCCAGAGAAGAAGTCAAGGCCTTCGCATGACTATTTTGCAATCTTCTGGCCTACTGGACTGAAAGGAAGGGCCAGTATGATAGACCTTGGCCGGGGGATGGATGCTTCAAACCAGAGAACATGGCCATCGTGGAAGACTGCATCTGGCACAGAGCGAGAGATCTAAGATGGAACTTCCCCTACATGCAGGAATGTCTGAGAAGATGGGAGTGCTACATCGAGGAGAAACCAACTGAGCTGCTCCACACCAAAATATGTCCACTGCTACAGAAGAGTGTGTCAGGGACCATCTATGTGCCATGGGCACAGATGGACAAAGAAGGGCTCAAGAAAAAACTTCCCCCATTGATGGACAGGGCATGAAAGTGGATCTCATGTTTTGAGAAAAACACAGCAGGAATCAACTTAGCTATAGGTGACATCAAAAGTCTACTCAGCAGTCTCATCTTAGAGCAGACCAACGCAGTGTTTTCCAGAGTCCGTTTTCCCACAGTCACACAGATCAACACCAAGGATGACGGGCCGCATTCAACTCATTCAGACACCAGATATGGATGACTCTGAGGGAGATATTCCCTCACTGTCCAGACATAGGAGGATTGATGGCAGAAAGCATGAAGCCTGGGGAGACTGTGACTGATTTCTTAGATTGAATGAGGGAATGATGGGGACAAGAGAGAAGACAGCTCTGACACAAAACACGGGTCCTCAGGTTGCAAGGGACTTCCCACTGTGATACAGATTGGACTAGATGGGGCTAGACACCAAAATGTGGTGAGAACTACAGGCACACATATTACATTATTACTAGAAAAGACAGGAGAAGGACAGCGAAAAGCAGGAGCAAGCCCAAAGAGACACAGCCAAATTGGTGCAACAAAAATTGAAAAAGACTGCCCTTGAGGGGGCTGCATTGGCCACGGACATACAAATGGAACCAGTCTTGAAGGGAGCTCCACCTCCAGACCCCAGGGGGAATCCACCCAGTCCTAGCGGTAGAGGTCAGGGAAGCTGGCTATAGCCAGCCTCATAGAGTGCTAATGTTGTCACAGAATGGGCCACTTGGATAACCAATGCAGCTTAAAACATATCACAAGCAGAAATGAATAGTCCCAGAACAGCCACCACAGAATTCCCATCCCCAAAACAATCCCAGAGCAACGCAAATGTATCATACAATCAGCCTCAATGAAATCAGGCAACAGCCACACTACTGCAGCAGGGACTGGGAAGTTGGTCATGCACATGGCAACCATTGGAACAGAAAGGGAGCCCAACCTGGCAAGGACTGGGCCACAGCCAAGGCAGGGAGGGGTGACTGTCTTGGTTGGCAATGCCCTTGCACAGTCGCAGAATACAAAAACGCAGTAAGTCCAAAACTACCCCCCACATGACGTATCACCTTTATACTGCTTCCAGAAATATTTCCTTACATACATTCGCAACCAACCTTTACTGCCGAAGTACTATATTGATCAGGAATTCACACTAGATTTCGCCATCCAGATGCCTGCAGGGGCCTACGCCTACATCCGCTCTTGATCCCCCAGGGTGGGGTTTGCTGGCAATGCCCCCTGGGGGCAGAAATCTGACCAGGCAGCAGGGGGGCCCCCAACTGGTGCATAAAGACTGCCACCCAGGTTGGGTCATCCAATATCCAACCTTGGACGATCTATGTAAGTCTCACCAGCACCTAGGCTTCCACCAAATTGAGGCCCCCTTTTAGTTCCAAAACGAGGCAAACACTGCGGTGTCAGGAGCCAGGTTTCCCACACACCAAGGAAAACTCCAAAGCAAGCAACCACATGACATCAAGTAGTAGGGAACATCCATTTGATCCGTTAGCATTACCCGCATCACGCCGATCACGATGAGTCACAACTGCGCACGTGACTGTCATCAAAAACACAGCAAACAAGGACAATCCCAGTCACTCTCCTGCAGAGCCGTACAGGGGCCACAAACAACTCCCCGACTATCTCCAGTATGCTATGTTAGAAGCAGCATCACCCAAAACCATAGGTAAACACCCAACGGAACCCATACAAAGAAGCCAAAAGTAGCCCAAAAACCCCAACCTTTCAGAAAGAGGGCGCAACCCAATTACCCAACTTCATTAGGGAGAACCTCAATACGCACAACGTGCAGAGACCAGAGGGACATGCACATGACAATGGAAACATCGCTGTTATCCATGAAAGCCCTAAAAATTATTAAGCCTCCACTTCCCCTCATATTGCACGCAGCACATGCAGTTCAAAAGGACACCCCGTACCGATAAAATGAAATACACACACATACATTTATTGGAAGCAGCCAACAGAGAAAAGTACTCTCCCTGCCATAGCAAGGAGTGGGGCAAAAAGTACTCACAAAATACCTCTAAAACAACTTCTACTTACCATTCCCTAAAAAAGTGCCACCATCTCCTTTCACTACACCACTACAAAGTTTCCTGCATATGGAAGCTTTAGAGTGTACCCCTAAAAAGAAGGCACAGGAATTTTCTTAAAACTGTCTACTGATGTGTTTTTTCCAAGCTAACATATTACCCACAGCTCTTATTCAACAGGTCTGCAATGGAGCCGTACGTGCACCATCGTTACAGTGGCCCACCACCCCTTCAACTGAAGCTCCCAAAAGTACTTCAACAAGGCCAACCACTCAAGAACACAAACTGAAAGTTGACTTTACGAGCATTTTTTGATAGAAAGACTCTTCTTTGCATTGCACCAAGACAAGACACCTCTGGGCGCCTAGACGACAGACATCTCCCCTGAAGACCATCCCAAGACCTGCAAATGTTTCCCAAGTTATGAATTTATGTATTATTGTACACTCTCTGTTCAGCATGGGTGCTCTTGCGCCCCTTCAAAGTCAGAAATCTGACTAGTTTCATGGAACATACCTTAACATTCTTGCGTAGGGACCCCTCCCACCTCACTTACACTTATGCTTAACTGAACGCTAGCATTCCTCACACACTACACAGCACACTCCTACACAACACATGTTATCAGCATATGACCACCGTGGGCACTCAAACCACGAAAAAGTTGTGTTACATATGTCCGCTGATACCCCAGTCCAGAGGCGCAGACAGGCCTTACTTATCCTAAGAGATAGCCCCTGAGAAAGCAAAATGTCTCTTACACCTGTACCTATGTAGGATTAGGGCATAGATACAGCCCAATAGAATAGAACCCCAATGAGACCAACCCCAAAGCACCATACCTTTTTACTGAACTTAGCAACATTCAAACCAAGCTAAACAGGATACACAGAAGGGGCACTATAGGGGAAGACACTGTTTGGCCCTTAAACTTCATAGAAAAGAGGTTCTTGGAGGTAGCAAGACCACTGCACCAGTGCACAAATACTTCAGCTCCCGTCTCCCTCTGTTGTCCTAGGGTGGCCCTTAACATATTTGGGGCCACTTTTTTAATGACAAATAGGCCCCTAATATGGAATTGCAGTGCATGGCCATTCACTTCGACAACGCTTGGGATAATGAGTCCCATGGGAGGGGGTCGAACACCAGCATCGACTCCGCATACCAAGAAATCGGGGAAAAGAGATTAATAGGTACCTATGGTTGGAAGGGACCCGGCAACCCCTAAGTGTATGGAAACACACACTGTATTCTTTGTGTTTAAGAGCCAAAGGAACCATACAGGTTGGTTCAAATGAGAAATGTGAAGCAATACTGTATATACCGGACCTGCAAAGGGGCACCTACACGTTGATGGTTATGTACTGGCTGTGTGGCCAGCTCGTTTCCTAATGACAGGACTTCTGCACCCTCATGACCATACACACCCCAACCATTACTATCCCTGGAGAAGATCTGTCTGAGTTGTCCCAACATCCGCTAAAGATAAAAACAACTCTCTTGCATCAGGCTCGAAGAAGAGGAAGGACTGCTGATTATTTTGGCTGGGCTCAGTACAAGGACATTCCGGAAGAATTTATACTGTTTTCTGAAACTCAAGTAAATGCAGGAGGGCCCATTACCTTCTTTACCTTGCAAGCGAAGGCAAACGCCCACTGGTTGCAGATAACCAGGTGGGAAATGCTGAAGATGATCAATGACACTGAGCCCGGTCTAAATGCTATTAAGGAAGAGCTAATAGCCCTCCACCTAATGGTGATGCAACATCGGTATATGTTGGACTTGATGATCACAATGTAGTGTGGGGTGTGTGCCAAGATTGGTGCTTCCTGTTGTGCCTTTATTACTGGAAATGATCTCGAAAATGAAACTCTTGCTCTTGCCATCCAAGCACAGTATCGTCTACAAGCTGACATGAAGAAGGAGGGAGGTGCCCCTGAGCAGGACTGGTTTCATAGTATTTTTTATTTCCTGGCTCTCCTTATGGGTGTCCAAACTGTTCACCTCATTGCTTGCAGTTATCATTTTTGTACTACTGTTGTGTGATTTCCTACAAATGGGGGTTTCCTACTGTAAAATCACAGTCCTCAAATTAAGTAGTATGGAAATAGATAAAGGATAGCAGACACTACGGAAACACACATAGCCTTGAATAATGTGACTGTCATGACATAAGAAAAATGAAATAGTTGAAAACTCAACTAGAGGTGAAAATGCTAATATTGCTGAATGCAATATCAATATACGCCATGATATATGCATGCATAACAAAGTCAATACCAGAAAATGCAATGTCAATGTACACCATAATCGATGCATGCATAGCAAAGTCAATACCAGTAAAAACGATGTTGATGCGCGCTATGACAAATGTACACCTAATAATAGAATGTCAGTAATTATGATATCAATGACTGCCATGTTATATGTACATGTAATAACAAACTCGTATCATTGCTGTTGAATTCCCCCTAGATGACCTCCGCATAAAACACGAGTCAGGGACACTTGTTCAGACAGGCCTTGGGGCCCAAGCCCATCAATTGATAGGTCACAGGTGGGGTTACACTTAGCCTGAAGATAAACACGCAAACAGGGAAAACCCTGATCGATCCCACAGATAGACAGTTACACCACAAACAGGTCTGAGGAGATTGACTCCAATGAAACTTGCTTGGCCAAAGGCGCGTATTCCCAAAATACAACAAAGTCAGATGCCACATGTAGTTAGGAACACTCAGCCAATTAGAACACAGCATTCACACCACACACAGTGAACATGCACTCCCCATGCCGGACATCTGGACACATACATACTGGCCCACACTAGCCCCCCACGAGGTCGAGAACCACCTGTGTCACCCCTATCAGATGGTTGTATTTATGGTTCATGACTAGGCCCAGATCTACATGCCTTACAAGAATGTGTAAGTGTTTTATTGTACCTCAAGAACTGTATATCTTACCTGCCCATCTCAGAACTATATGCCTTTCTGAATTCGCGAAACAAGAACATTCACAACGCTGGCGGGGACAGGTGGGAGAAGGACATAGGTAGAGCCCGAGCAGCAAAGAATGGGAAGGTATATACTATAGAGCCAGGCAAATGGCCAGCAATATGGCATTGTCCAAAATACTCACAAAGATAGCTACCTACTGGTACTACACTCCAGCGTGGATACACAAGGCCAACCCAACACAGAGCGCGGACTGCTGGCGAGGGTGCTGTACACAAGGAACACTTGTACATATTCTATGGGACTGCCCGTAGCTGCAGAAATATTGGACGCAGGTGCTTTATGTAATCGACACAAATTTGGACACCCAAATACCAAGATTCCCAGCATAGGCACTTCTGGGTGTACTAAACCCACTTGCATATCCATTGAAATCTAGAAGAGGGCGACTAATTGGATTAGCCCTAGGGGCTGCCATGCAGAACATACTCACACACTGTGGGAACACACAGACGCCCTCACACTCTGGTTGGCTTCATAAGATATGGCATATTCTAGGAATGGAAAAGATAACGCTCACACTGGCTGGTAAAGGCTCGGCTTTCAGGGACATATGGCAACCTTTCCTATCCCTGCTTTCGCAAGAATACCATGAGCTTACATGTCCAAGATACTTACGCCTCCTACGTTTGCCAGAGTCTGTCACATCACCAACTTTAGAGCAGAGCTAACCTATAGTGTCGCTAAAATTGAACCCGAATGCTAATGCGGAGGTGAATGGAGGGGAGGTGGAGGGAGGAAAGGGTTTGGGTTTGTTTGCCTGTTAGACACTTGCTTTTATGACACATTACAAAGGGCTTTGCATAGCCCAAGAAAATGCAAGGTCTATTGTTGGCATTGTTTCCTGACATAATGAAAATTCAATAAAAGATTTGAACTATATTATAAGCCCAAACTTCTGTACATTGAGACATTCTTCAGACACAACTCTGTTGATGGTCTCTAGTCACTGCATTTAATTAAACCAATCTGTTCCAGTTTTGCCAAACACCGCTTGTCTTTTAATTTTTTCAAGGTAAATTCATTTTTAATCACAGTGCCCCTAAAAAGGACGGGTATATCAGTTAATTCTCCTAGCTCCCACGGTGGGTGACAGGACTGTGCATGTCATTGCTGCCCATTCTTATTTTTAACTGTTCTTGTGTAGTTTCCTACAAGTTGGGGTTTCCTGCTGTAAAAAAGAAGTCCACAAAATGGGTAGAATGCAAGTAACTAGAGAAGTGGTAATAGTTAAAACTGAAAAACGACAAGCCCCTAACAATGTGACTGTCATGAAGTATGGGGTAAATGATGAAGTTGAAAATTCAACTAGAGGGGGGAATGATAATATTGATGTTGATGTTCACAATGATACATGTATGTATAAAAATTAAATCCAATCACTGTTGTCGAAGTCTCCTGATATGACCTCTCCATCAACCCGAGTCAGAAATACCTGGTCAGGCAGGCCCTGTGACCTAGGCCTGAGGCTACTGATTGAGAGATCACAGGTGTGGTGGCATGTAACCAGCAGGACACACACGCAGACAGGAAAGACCCAAATGAGTCCCACAGTTAGGCAGCAACGCCACAATGGTCCTGGGAGATGGCCCCAATTAAATGCACATGGCCGGAGGGGTGCGTGTTTCCAAAACACCATAAAGTTATATACCAAATTAAGTTAGGAACACTCAGCCAATCAGGACACAGCACATACAGCACATGCAGTGATCACCCACGCTCCATTCCGGACATCTGGACACGTTACCCACTGGCCCTTATTGTGTCCACGCAAGGTTGAGGCCAGCTGCATTTGTCAGTAGGAGGCAGCAATTTATGGCTCTATGACTAAGCCTGCATTCCTCTTCCTAAACAGTATTAATGAATTGTTTTATGATGCTTCAAGAAATGTATGAAAAGATGCTCAAAAGGATTGTACTTTGAGTCAGTCCTAAGACCCGTTTCTGTATGCTGCACTCTCAGACGCAGTGTTTAATTAAACCAACTGTTCCTGTTTTGCCAAGCACCTCTTGTCTTTCTTTTTGAAGGTAAATTCATATTCGAGCAATAGGAACTGCCCAAGAGGTCAGCTGCTGAACCTGGATTCTTGTAGTTGGTGTTTCCAAAGTATGTCCGGATCGAGCAACTACAGAGATAAGATGTAGGTTCAATTGATGTTGTCAATCTATACAAGACATCATGGCTAAAAATGCAGATACATTAGAGAGACACAGAGGAGAATAAACCCACCATTAAATAAATCTTTCAATATTTGATATACTTACAAAAAGAGAAAAACATGTTAGTAAAAGGAATAATGGAATGATGAGATCTAAAAATTAAGACCATAAGTACCCAGACTTAACTGATGGACAAGTGGTAGAGGGCCTAGTTCTTGCTGTCAGGATTTCCCCTCATATCCTAATTTTTGATATTTTGAAGTTTGACACCAGGGGCTGTTGTATGACAGATGCTAGCAGGAGAGAGAGACAAACATATTATGTCATTTTAAAACAAACTATAAGACGTTAGGCATGTGGTTTTATTACTCATTTTGAGAGGCACGGAGGTTATTATTCTGCAAGTTAAAACAAGGCATGACAAATCTTTTAGTGCTACCATTACAGTGCCAAATTTCATTGTAATTTTTATGACACTAATAATGTCTGAAATAGTAGGATGACATATTGAGTATGCTGCCAATAGTAATGTGTGACAAAGGACATATATCTACCCTGTCAGTAAAAAAAAAGAGGTTAGACCCTTAGACAAAGAGCAAAGATTCAACTTACTGGTATGAGTGAAGGACAGATATGGGCTTATGTTTGTAGGTTTGATTTTAGAGAGCTAGAGAGAGTTCGGATTTATTATCTTACATGGAACTTAATTAGTGTTGTTGTGAAGTGGCAGCCGGTAAAGAAGTTGGCGGTGCATTCTGGATAGGACGTCCTTCTCGAGAGGGGGTGAGATGGAGACTGGATATTCCAGAGGAACAGACAGGGAAAAGGTAACTTTCTAAAAGTATCTTTTCCTTAATAGTTGTTAAATATTTGTTTTTACCATTAGATTGCATTTTTAAGAACAATTAAAGAGTATTTGAATCATGCTTCAACCTGTTTTCTGTTGTGAAATAATCATAATTATAAGTAATAGTGCAACACAGTATTTTTCTATGGAACAGCCAGCCTGGCTACAGTGAAAAGAGCTTTTGGGGCTCTTTCATTGTAAGACATGTTTGACATTAAACTTTAACATTTCTCACACTTCGATACCATGCACCCTGCCTTATGGGCACTAAGGCCTAGTTAGGGGTGACTTATTAATATTTAAAAGAAAGGTTTAGGCCTATCAAAGGAGTTATTTTGACAGGCCAGATTTGCAGTTTAAACTTGCAACAGGAAAGCTACAAATAGTAGGCATGCAGTCCTGTTTGAATTATCAGTGTACTGGATTGCGCAATGGGTGCTGGAGCCCACTAGTGACATTTAACTTATAGTCCTGGGTATACTCTCTACCATATACTAGGGACACATATGTATGTTAAATATGACAATTAGGGGTATACCAGTATCACCATGTTGAAAGGGCGAGCACGTGCACTTGATTCCTGTTTATCAGGGATAAGATGCACAAAGTTTTAGAGCCAAAAATATTGAATAGGACAAAATCACATACCATTTTATAAGTGTAAAATTACCCAATTAATTTAAGGAAGGTTGCTCTCAAGTTTAAATTAGTACTGGAGGGTGTACCTTGAGTCTGAATCTCAAGCAAGGCAGAACTAACTCAACTTTATGCATATATGATGTTACTTACTCTCAGACCCCATTTGGGTGGCCACAGGTCACAGGGTGGCTACCGGGCCATAACTATGGTGTTTGGGATCATTTGCTTCTGTTGTCCTGTGGCCTTTCCTATTAAGGCTCTGCAAACTGGTCCAAGTATATTGTTTTCCACTTGGCTATGAGGGTAGCAAGTGCAAGCAGTCAAAGGCTTCTCAGGAAGGAAGTGTGGTAGAAGAAACTCAGAACTCAAACAATTAAACAACAGACACAGTACATCAATGTTCAGCTTAGTGCTTGTCTTAGAAAATTAAAGTACTTTAATGTCACAGGAGATGCAAATGCTACACACATTAATTGTGGCTCAGATACATGGTTCTATGATCCCGCCCATATTTTTTAGACAAACTTCATACCAACAAAAGTGACTAATTCCAATTCCCTGGATGCCCAGAAGATCTTTAGTGACATAGCAGAGATAAAAGTTATAACTTTATTGGGAAATCTATAGGTGAGGTGTTTTAGTTGAGTAAAAGACATCATGCTGGCAAACCATAAATACTTAATAGCTGTCATACCTTTGCGCAATGAAGGTCCAGTCTCTCCGTCTTTCAATGTCAGGCCCCGTGTCACCTGTTCAGTGGACATGTGACTTGGTGTGGCACATGATGGTGTGCTTGTCAAGTTTGCACCTTCGGCTTTTTTGTCAGTGGAATAGGACTGCAGCTTCTTCTCTCACTCTGGCCACTGGAAAGGCACGGATGACAGGTGTCTGTCTTAGAAAGTTGTAGTCTCTAGGATATGGGGCAAGTCATTTGCTATTGCAGCAATTTTTATCCTGGCAGTGTATCAGGACATTTCAAGGCAGCAGTAGTACAAGTCACTGCGAGCCATGGGGCTGGTCCTCCAATATGGCTGCAACATGGATCCTGGCAGTGGTGCACCACGTTTCAAGGTAGTGGTGATACCAATCTCTTCAGTCATGCTACAGGGCTGCTGGACGGCGCACTGTTGTTTGGACTTGTGTTTACTTTATGCAGTTCACCACATAAACCATGCAGGGAGACTGGGTGACCCCTCATATTATGGGTTGGCTCTGGTTGCACTCATGATATCATTTAGCTCTTTTGGGTGCTCCAAATGTTGGGAACTTGACTGGGCCTCTCCTCTCTAAGGTCCAGACACTCTCCTTCCCTCTCTGAGCACCTAGGTGGGCCTCTAATCTCTAGGCAGTCTTACAGGTTCTCCAGCAAATTACACAGCATTCAGATGCTGTTCACTCACCTCTGGGAGACTGGCTATCATGCAGACACCCGCTCTGGTGTAAAAGTAGCTCTTCAAGTATTCTGTGGAGCATTCCCTTTGTTAGACAAGAATAATTTGAAAGTCAACTGTTGGGTGGTTTGGGTGCACTTTTATATTAATTTTCCAGACAGGAGATGTTGATTCATTCTCTAGAGTCAGTGGAGACACATCTGATAATTTTCCTTTTGTCTAGAGTGACGCTACATATTCTTGGTCTTATTTTACCCCAATCAGCAGAGACGTGATGGTTTCTCTGCTCAAGTCCATGATGGCAGGCTAGCCTCTAGATCCTTGCCCTGTCAATATAGCCAAGTCAGTTGTCCCCTCACTTGCCCCCTTCCTCATAGCACTCTTCAACTCTTCCCTCAGTGCTGGTATAGTCCTGGGAATTTTGAAAAAAGGCCCTCGTAGTCCCACTTCTCAAAAAAACCTAAGGCTGACTAGTCTGCTATGGCATACTATTGCTCCATTTGCTCTCTGCCCTTGGCTGACACAATCATGGAAAAATTGGTCATTCAATTGTCTCCCTACATCGAAGAACACAATTTCCTAAACTCTTTTCAGTCTGGCTTCGGTCTCAGTTTAAGCACTGAAATAATTTCATTTTATAATGACCTTCGCATGACCTTCAGTTCTGGAAGAGTGACTGCTCTGATCCTGCTAAACCTCTGTGCTGCCTTTGAGATGGTATTCGTAGCCTTTGATATGGTATGTCAAAGGCACACTTTATGCATGGTTTATGTCTTTCATCAAGGAACATATAAAGGTTGTATCTTTCCACCCTTCCTGTTTGGTTTTCAAAAAGAACACATTTGGGGTTCCGCAGGGCTTCTCCCTCATCATTGACCAAAATATTGGATTAAAAATATTTTGTGACATGAATGTTGTGTCAAAAATATTGTGACTACCAAAATATAATGGAACATAATATCCTAGGTAAGAATATTGTTTGTTCTGGTAGATATTTGTAAACATATTGTTGCATTCAATACTGTTTAGTTTAATATTGTTGCAATAAATATAAATTTAATTAAATGTATATATAAGTTAGAATATTATTTTTAACTGCTAGTATTGTTAGTATATTTGTTAGTAATTTTACAAATATAGTTTGTCATTTTAAATGTGTTTTTTGTAAATTTAATCAGAAATTCATAATGTAGTATCAGTTAGTTGGGTTTGTAAGGGAACATAGTGGGAAGTTTTCATTTAATTTTAATGTTATTCTATTCTTCTATGTGATTATTTAATTGATTTATTTTATAATTTGTTTAATTGTTAGTTTATGTGTTTATGTTTAATTTGTAAAGTATGATATCCATTTTAATTCTTATACCTTTGTTAGTATTTTATATTTTAGTAGTTTTGGGGTTTGTAGGGCAATGGGGTGGAAAGTTATTGAAAATATATATTTTTAAATTCATTGTTAACATTAACTATTTTTTATTAAAAAATTATTTTGTAATTTTTTAATTGATGTGATTTTTTTATTAATGTATTGTTACATGTCAGGGCAAAACAAAAATCTTCCTAACGCCACAGTCGGCACTGGAGTACGTCAATAATCTACTGGCAAAGAAAAAAGCCCCTCAAGACTGCGTCACTGCTATGGAGGAAGACTGAATCTAATGTACCAGGGTGCATCCTCACACTTGACAGTGCTCAGATGGTGATGCTGAGGCATGTGCCCTCACAGCTGTCGAGTAAGCTGTATGCCACATCCTATAAGTATGACTAATCCGGCTGAGAGATGGGAGCGAGACCCAACAGGGACGCCACATGAACTTTTTTGGTCACATAATTGACAAATCAGGATGCTGCTGCCCTTTGGCTCAGCCAGAGTTGGGTACATCACACAAGAATACGCAAGCTGTTACGGCCGCCCTCTGAAAAAGGGAGGGAAACCGGGTCCTTGTCGATCCCCACCAGGGTGCACCCCTTAATGCAGTTCAAGGCCAACGTGTTGCTGGCTGCACTAAACAGCTGGCACAGGCTGAAGTTACTGTTTGTATGGTTTGCTATGCATGGGTTATCCTTTAGCATGATTGGGATGCTGAAGTGGAGGGGGGAGAAATGTTATTGAATGTTATCACCTTCACTGTCCTCAGTGAATGATGCCTGGCAAGGGCAAAACTACAATACATACACATAGGACCCGGAACCACACATGGGGATGACGGGGCGAAACCAGGGAGGCCGAATATAACATCTTGCATAACTTGGAACGTGTGTGGACTGAACACTCCCTGTAAGACAGTAAGACATGACAAGTAATGGCCTACCTAGACAGGCACAACATACACATTGCGATGCTTCAGGAAACACACCTTACCAAATGCTCGGAGTGTACAGTGGGAGCTCGATGGGCTGAGATCCGCCTGGCCTCGTCATACTCCTTCTACTCTAGGGGGGTGCTCAACCTGGTGAAAAAAGGGGTGTCGTTTGAGGTAATCCGGACCATAACAGATGATCAGGGTATATATGCGATTCTACAGGGTGTGCTGTCGGGCACCCTGGTAACACTAGTCAATACATAAGGGCCCAACATAGATGACCCTAGTTTTTTTCAGCCAGATCTGGAATTAAGCCTGGGCGTAGTTTGCGTAGTAGCACTTCACGTAGCTACGTGAAGTACATTTTGAACTACACATAGCTATGCAAATTGCGTAGTGCGTAGCTGTGTGCTTGACTGTACTGTACAATAATTGCAAAAGGCATCTTGCACAGTGCAAGTTAAGATAAAATAAATATCTCTGTATTTATATGGTAAAAATACATATAGTTATTTCACAAAAGTGAAAACGATAATTTAACAAGCAGTGAGAGAGGTGATGATTTTGGGATCCTCCCTAACCTAGGAGAGAACCAAGCAGATGCCTTGAAAACAAAAAGCACATCTTTGAACGATTCGGTGGTGGTCCCATCCTCTTAGGACCACCCCAAGCACAGTTATTGGCAAACATACAATCCCAACCAAAGGCCCTGCAAAGCATTATGGGACGAGATTAGCAGTGGGCAGTGAATATTATAGTATCCAATATCAAAATAATTCTACAAAGAGCTGCAGTTCCACTAGTCGTTACTAGATGTCCCTCACGAGTCAAATGCAAAAGCTTCATGAAAGGGTTTCAATGCTTTTGCATTTGACTCGTGAGGGACATCTAGTAACGACTAGTGGAACTGCAGCTTGATGTATTAATCATTTCAATGCTTTTGCATTTGACTCGTGAGGGACATCTAGTAACGACTAGTTGAACTGCAGCTCTTTGTAGAATTATTTTGATATTGGACACTATAATATTCACTGCCCACTGCTAATCTCGTCCCATAATGCTTTGCAGGGCCTTTGGTTGGGATTGTATTTTTGCCCATAACTGTGCTTGGGGTGGTCAGTAGGAGGAAGGGACCACCACTAAATCGTTCACATGATATGCTTTTTGTGTTCAAGGCATCTGCTTGGTCCTCCCCTAGGTTAGGGGGACCCCAAAATCATCACCTCTCTCATTGCTTGATATTTTATTGTCAAAGTTCGCTTTTGTGAATTGGTTATATGCTTTTTAGTATAGAAAATTGCTTGATCAAAGCATTTGAAGGTGTTTATTTTACTGCTGCTGCGTCAATTAGCACAGTTATTCATTCTGCTACATGCAATTTGCGTAGTGCCTAGTAGCACAAACTTTGCATGCTCCGTGAGCGTAGCGAAGTATTACGCCCAGGGTTATCTGGAATGAGCTACGGCTCCTTGATCCAGCAATGGGAATTTTGGGGGGGATTTTAACACTATCTTAAATCCACTGGAGGATAGATCATCACAGGCACTGCCACAAGATAAGAATGCAGAAAAGGTGTTGAGGGAGGGCATGGAGGAATTTGATATAGCGGATGTGTGGCAGCTAAGAAATCCAAGGGCTAGTGAGGACACTCACATGTCTTCAGAACACGCCTCATGGTCCTGAATTGATTATTGGTTGACGTCCGCCCAACTGAGCACGTGGACACCGGGAGTGCAACATCTTGCTAAAACGTTGCTGGACCATAGTCCTGTTAAATCTGACATGGTAATACCAACACAGAAACCAGTGCAATAACTCTCGAGGTTCAATGCTAATACCTTACTTGATCCCATATGCAAAGACACTATTAGACGGGCCATTATAGAATACTTTGACCTTAATGTGTGCTTGGTGGGTGGAGCAGACACTTTATGGGAGGCGTTCAAACTATAATAAGAGGTGTTTGTATTGGTACACAGGTGGGCATACTCAGAGATATATATGTGGACAACTAACAAAAATAGATAGAGAAAAAGTAACAGATGCTAGAAAGGGAGCTAGAGACGGAATGGAGAGCGGACATGCTTGCGGAGATCAGGGAACACATCACATACTATAATGACATGGCACTGAGGGAAACACGTTATATATCCCGACGCCATGTAGCCAGGACATACGGGGAGGGTGGGTGACCTGGTCGTGCACTGGCAGCTAAGATACGCCCAGCCGGCACGCACAAACACATAACAAAAATAATAGATGATGTAGGGATGTAGCAATACGACACACCAGGGATCCTTGGGACATTTTCAACATATTATGATAAGCTATATGAATCCAAGGTGTCCCCCTCTGAAACAAACATCAGCGCCTATCTGGAGGATATAGCCCTTGCATGGCTGTCTGACAGTCAACGCGAATATCTGATGCAACCCGTAGACATGGCGCAGGTGACCGAGGCCATTCCCTCCTTACCAAATGGGAAGGCACCGGGCCCTGACGGTTTAAGTGGCAAATTCTATAAAGAGTTTGCAGACATGCTCGCACTACATTTATTGGGGCTAAACACGGAAGAATATGAGAGACAGGCCTTGCCCCCACACTGAGTGAGGCCCTCCTGATAGTTTTACTGAAACCAGACAAACGACATGACAAATGCAAATCATACTGCCCCCTGTCCCTTATAAATATAGACACTAAAATACTGGCGCACATACTAGCCACCAGACTAAGACCACTGTTGCCCAACATGGCCCTATGTGTTTACGGTCTTGGGACGCATGGGTATACCATAGACTTTCCTCAGATGGGTACGGCTCCTAAATAATGGACCGGTTACATGAGTAAGGATCAATGGGCACACCTCCAGCCAAATATGCATAGGGCGAGGCACGCAACAGGGCTGCCTGCTGCCACCAATCCTGTTCACCCTGGTCCTGGAACCCCTGGCTTGCAAAATCCATCAAGGTCATAAACAAGCGGCGTTGAGGTTTCAGCAGAGGCCTATAGATATCTCATTATATGCGGACAACATGGTCCTACATGTTCGAAACCCCACATAGCACCTAGCAGCACTACTCAGAGAACATATTAAGTTTGAGGGATTTTCCGGTTTGGGTATAAACTGGGCCAAATCGATAATAATACAACTAACCCAGATCATGGTGCCATATACGCTGGACTAGCCACTAAAATGGAGTACAGACCCCGTGAAATATTTAGGGGTGTGTATTCACAAGGACCCCGAAATAGTGATACGGGAAAATTATGGGTGAGTGCTGGACAAACTGAGTAGTCAAGTAGCCAGATAGATAAAAATGCCGCTCTCCCTAGCTGATAGAGTGGCGGTTATGAAAATGATTGTAGTCCCTCGCTTCTTATATTTATTCAGTAACATTCTGATTGCCTTGCCCCACTTCTTCTTTAAAATGCTACGTTCACAGCTGATTACGTTGACCTTGGCAGGCAAACATCTGTGCATTAAATGGAACAACATGATACTTCCATATGAGCAAGGTGGGTTCAAAGCACCAGACCTACATTTATATTACCTATGTGCTCTAGCACAATTGGCATACTATTGGTATTACCCACAACCATATATACCACACCTGGTGGTGGAGGAGGGGGCGGCTCACCCGACACCACTTAGATATATTCTAACACATAACTGCAATACGGCAAGCTGGACGGAAATCAACACAATACACTGCACTGTTAGTGCCTGGACGGCCCTAGCGGCAAGAGCACACAAACTGCCACTTGGGCAACACCCAAACTCCCAGTCACACAGGAGAACAGATCACTGGCTCTTTTTTGCAAGGTGGGGCTGGAAACAATGGGAGATATGTTCTCGGAGGGGTGATTCCTAAATCAGTCAGATCTTACATACATTAGCAACAAAACACTGATATTTATGTTTACATATCATCGCCTTAAAGCCGCGATGAAAGCGTTATACACCACCTTCAATGGAGCCCCTTGTATTAAGTGCCCTACAGACATTACTTACCTCCACTTCTTGTAGGCATTTGGTCACAAGATTTTATAACGCGGCACAAAGGGACAGACCAATGCCAACACCAGTGGCGATGGTCCGGTGGAAAGCATCCCTGCGCACACCAGTATCCCTAGAAGAGTGGAGCTTTTGCTGCACACTAACAGGAAGGCTGACCTCAAACTGCAACTTACGCATTATAGATTTCAAGTTCTTACAACAAACTTATTACACTCCCCTTAAGCTCTTCTGATATGGGCTACAGGACGACTCGTGCTGTGTTCGATGTGGGACGTCAGAGGCAGGTTTCTTGCATTTAGCTTGGGATTGCAGGAAGGTACATGATTACTGGGAGGCTGTGCTACAAACTGTTAGTGACATGACATCTGACCAGCTCCAGTGCATGCCCCAGATGTGCCTACTGGGATTAGTCAAACACATATCCCCAACACAAGGTAAATTTGTAGCAGTGGCGCTTCTACTAGCTAAAAGGCAGGTGGCAATGAACTGGGGTAAATGTACAGTACGAAAAGTGCATGACTGGATAAAAGATATGGCCTATTGCAAGACCACACTGGAGACGTATGCAGAAGAGTTGCCTACATCCTCGTGGTCTCGCGACATTTGGAGTCTGCTCATGTCATTTCTGAGGAATAACCCTGACATGGAATTAAGTGATGTGGAGGTGGTCTATGAGCCCTGGACACTAGGGTAGAATTTGCTCGCCAATTAACTGGTCTTTGATAATACAAGTGTTGGAATGGTGAAGAGTTGTTGTTTGTATACTGTACTTAAAATTTGAAAACTGAATAAAAAAATAAAAATAAAAAAGTTTAAAGAAATTTTATTAGATACCCAACCATTTTTGGATAATGATTAGGACCTAGAAACCTCAAACTATAACAATTGGATAGATAACGCAGTGGATCATCTGGCCCCTTTAAAAAGCAAGAATGCCATAGAAGTAAACCATCAGCCCCTTGGTATTCGGTAAACCTGAGATCATAAAAACAAATTTGTTGAAGACAGGAGGAAAAATGGAGGAAAAAATATAGCCCTTGCGAAAGAGTCACATAAAAACAATGAATAAATGAATATGAAGCTATAATTATGAATTAAAAATCTACCTACTACACTGAAAACATAAAAACCGCTAAAACGCTTGCTAAAGAACTCTTTAAGATGGTCAACACTCATCAATTTCAACAAAAATCTATGTGGACAAAACCAATCCTTCTGTCACAAACTGGCCAACTATTTTCAATTTAAAGTTAACGAAGTTTATAACAAGTTCTTCTCCAATATGCAAGTGAATCTATCTGGTATCCAGGACTCTTAATGATTTTACTCCTTTGACAGTAGAGTTGTTAACAAAGCAAATTGAATTAACTGAATCTGGCGCCCCTCACATCACTGACCTCCTAGAATCCTAAACCTTGTTCCAGTAACAACTGCCTTGCACCTCACCTAGCTTTTAAACAGTATGCTTAAATTAGGACAATTTCTAAGACTTTGGAAAAAGGCTTCTGTTTTACCATTAGTAAAGAATCCTTCGCTCAACCCACACAAAGTAAGCAGCTACCGTCCCATTTCTTGACTTCCAATTTCAGCTAAAACTGTGGATAAGGATTTGAATATTGAACTCTCCTCATCGCTTAACAGTAATCATCTGTTAGATTCTTCTCAGTTTAGCTTTAGAGGCAATCACTGTACTGTCTCTGCCCTGATTGTAGCAATGGAAGAAGTCAGAGCGATAGTAGAGAAAAGTGGTAAGGCTGCTCTTATCCTAAACACTGTCAATCACCACTGTCAATCACCAACTGCTTCTAGCCCATCTTGAGAGTAACCCTGGGCGTAGTTCGCGTAGTAGGGCTACGCGTAGCTACGCGAAGTGTACTTCGCACTACGCGAGCTACGCGTAGCACTACGCGAACTACGTAGTGCAGTAGGAAATGCTGTTCGCAATGATTGCACAGTGCCGGATGCTTGTCCGCACTGTGCAATCATTGCAAACGGCATCTTTCACAGTACAAGGGGTCGTTTTCTGCCGCTCGAGTAGATTTGTACTCGAGCGGCAGTTTTCTCAACGCGGACTGGTAATTTCTCATCGCGAGCGGTCGCGAGCATACGCGACCACTCGCAATGAGAAACCTGACCTCCCCGCGTTGAGAATCTCGCCGGGAGGTTTATTTTCCACGCTCGTGATCGGCAACTTGATGTTGCTGATCGCGAACAAGGAAAAAGTCTCGCCGGGATGTCATTTTGCTCGCTCGCGGTCGCCAACTTGACGTTGAGGACCGCGAGCAAGCAAAAAATGCCCGCTATGCTACGTGTTTTTGCACTGTGCTACGTGCAATTCGCGTAGCGCGTAGTTGCGCAAACGACGCGAGCGTAGCATAGTTTTCCGCCCAGGCCTACTTGAGAGCATAGGGATTAGGAACACTGTCTTGGCCCTTCTACGTTTCTTCTCAGCCAGAGATCAATTGGTTTCTGTTGGTGATTATGTATCAAAGCCTTTCTCCCTCCCTGTGGAGTTCCACAGAGGTCATCACTAAGCCCTACCCTATTCAATGTGCATGTCACACCTTTGACAAAGCTGATTTGTTCCTTTGGGTTCTTCTTAGTTTCTTATGCCGATGACACCTAGATTGTGGTCTCCATTTCAAGTGGCTTTCTCGAGGTAGCAAAACGTTCCCACAATTGCCTGTTAGAGGTTGATAGATGGATGAAAAACAACATGGATGAAAAACAACTGTCTCAAACTTAACTCAGGTGAAACTGAGGTTCTTCTGTTCAGGAATAAAACCTCTTTTTGGTCCCCCCATCTTGCAGCCTTAGGATTTTGGAACTGAAAAGTCAAGAATCTGGGAGTACTGTTTGACGATAAGTTGACTTACTCAGACCGAATCAATCAAGTCACTTCGAACTGTTTCTATCTTCTAAGAATTCTGAGAAAAATATTTTCCTACATCCCTTTTGAGCTTCAAAAAACTGTGGGGCATATTAGCAAGACCGGCGATAAAATTATCGCCGTTTTAGCGGCAGGAAACTGCCGCTAAAACGGCGATAATGGGCTTGATAATATGCGTTATAGAATTCCAATAGAAGCCCATGTTAGATGTGCAGGACATCTAACCTGGGCTTCTATTGGAATTCTATAACGCATATTAGCAAACCCATTATCGCCGTTTTAGCGGCAGTTTCCTGCCGTTAAAACGGCGATAATTTTATCGCCGGTCTTGCTAATATGCCCCTGTATTTGTTGCACTAGTGCTATCTAGAATCGACTTATGCGGTGCTCTTTATGTTGACATCCAACAACGATTACTAAATAAACTCGAGATCCTACAAAATGCAGCTGCCTGTCTTCTCCTTAATATTCCAAAATTTCAGTCAGCCTCCCAGGCAATAGTCGATCTTCACTGGTTGCTGGTAAAAAAAGAGTTGCTTTTAAGGCCCTTTGCATTGCTCATAAAGCACTTCAAGACTCTTGCTCAGAATACATGAAGACTGAATTCCGATGGTACATCCCTGATAGAATGCTGTGTTCAGCATTTTCAAAGAATATAGGGGCATATTAGCAAGACCGGCGATAAAATTATCGCCGTTTTAGCGGCAGGAAACTGCGGCTAAAACGGCGATAATGGGCTTGCTAATATGCGTTATAGAATTCCAATAGAAGCCCAGGTTAGATGTCCTGCACATCTAACCTGGGCTTCTATTGAATTCTATAACGCATATTATCAAGCCCATTATCGCCGTTTTAGCGGCAGTTTCCTGCTGCTAAAACGGCGATAATTTTATCGCCGGTCTTGCTAATATGCCCCATAGTGATACCTAAATCTAAAAGGGCACTTTGGGATGGCAGAAGTTTCATCTTGTCCACCGAAAAATTGTGGAACAGGTTTCCTTTGCATCTAAAATCTCGGACCAACTTGACTCATTTCAGGAAATCGCTCAAAACCTGGCTGTTATCAAACTAGCTCCAGCAGTATCGTAATCTAAGCCCAGTCCGTTCACTAGCACCAAAATGCCTATGGGTATATGCGCGCTTTATAAAATACTCCTTCATTCATCTTGATTACACTGAAGTGTAAATTTCCATGACCAAGTCTTTTTTGCGCTCCAGTATTTGAACATCTTTGTGAATACTGGGGTTATTTAAGGTAGACCTTAGCAGGAGAGTTTTAAAACATAGGGGCATATTAGCAAGAAGAGGCGATAATCATCGCTAACCCTGCTTAGCGTGATTTTTTTTATCGCCGGCTATCGCTGGAATATATCGCCACGCTAACGCTGTATTAGCAACGATTAGCGCTATGGCGATGAATATTCCAGCGATAGCGAGGAAATGAGCCAACATCGCTGAAAAACCAGCGATGTTGCATGGAGAAGGGAGAACACCTTGCTGATACGACCCTGTGGTAGTATCAGCATAATCCACCCCCCATGTTAGGTATGGCTAACACCTGCTAATTGCAGGTGTTAAATAAATGGCGATGACCTCGGTTAGCGCGACTTTTCACGTCGCTAACTGGGGCCATGGCCACCTTGCTAATAGGCGATAGGCCTGTTAGCGAGTGTTTCCCAGGTTTGTTCGTCGGGAACGCCCACTTTGCATGTCATTAGCGATAAATATCGCTGACATGCAAAGCGGTAAAAAAACGGGCGCTAATGCCCGCAAACTGTCGCTAACTGCTGTTAGAGACAGTTTGCTGATAGGGCGATATAAATATCGCCGCTTTAGCGGCAAAAAGTGCCGCTAAAGAGGCGATAGTGCCCTTGCTAATATGCCCCATATTCTTGTATTTGGGATGGCACTGGTGTTGAAGCAACTCGACAAATAACAATCATTTGCAAAGCCAATTGATCTCTTCCTTTAAAAAGAATTTCAATCACCTGAAGCATTCTACCGCCCCAAAAATACACGCGGTCCTTTTAATCAATCCAATCATTCATTGTTTTGTTTTTTGAGCATTTCAGTCAGTATGCCCTTCTGATCATTTTTATATTAATCTAATGTGCTTTTACAAAGAATGTGTGACAGGAATGTTCCTGTAGGAAAAGTAGAATATGATAGAAAGATTTTTCCATATTTTACATAGCTGATTTAAAATAAAGAAAGAAGACGGTTTAATCTATGTATTATTACAAGCAATGCATTTGCATCTTAATGTTTTGAAAATAGATGTGTTTAACTGCAGATCGAAGAGGTGTTTTTGGGAAAAGGCATCTACCTTGAAATATTCTGGCTACAGGATGTGAAAATATATTCAGAGATGCAACGAACTTGAGGCAAACACATTAGGAGTACAATATGCAAATCTCTCAGAAGCAATTATGATTTTGACAGGATGCCAGACTTGTCGCTGTGGCAAAACGCTGATCTTCAAGTTACCATTCTCGCTGCACAAGTTCGAGCCTTTGTCACGGACGATCACACGAAGCTGCTCACGTGGCAACGCACTAACCCACCTTTCATTCTATGAAAGCATGATTCAAGAGCAACCTACTGAGACAAACATGATCTTAACCTCGCTAAATGCTTGAAGTTATAGACTACAGCCTTAGCAACGTGGCTTAAGTGCACACACTTTGGGCCTCATTTGTGTCTTTTTGGCGTAAGGCTGTGCAGCAAGGCACCTAGGGGCATATTATCAAGGGCCGGCGATAAACATCGCAAAGCGCGCTTAGCGCTTGCATATTTATCGCCGGCTATCTCTGGAATTTATCGCCCGGTTAGCGCGTTATTAACAACGCGCATCGCCGAGGCGATAAAAATGTCAGAGATAGCGTGGATATCGCCGTTTTCCATGGGAAAACGGCGATATCCTAGATGATAGGGCCTGTGGTCTTAGCCACAGAATCCACCCCCATGTTAAGTATGCCTTAGTCAGGAATTTAACAGACGTTAAATTCCTGCGTTAAGGCATACTTAACGCGATTAAAATAATCGCTTCCCTGCATTGTAAATATCGCGAAGCTGCCTTCGCGATATTTACCCATGTTGTTTCCACAGACACGCCTACTTTGCATCTCATTATCGATGCGAAGTCAGGCGTGCTGGAAACGGGAGCAAAATCAGCAAAACACGCGATAGCGTGTCTTTGCTGATAAGGCGATATAATTATCGCCGCTTTTTGGCCGAAAACGGCCGCAAAAGCGGCGATAATTGTTTATCGCCGCCTTGTTAATATGCCCCCTAGAAAACTAGGGGCATATTAGCAAGACCCACGTTAAAATTATCGCCGTTTTAGCGGCAGGAAACTGCCGCTAAAACGGCGATAATGGGCTTGCTAATATGCGTTATGGAATTCCAATAGAAGCCCAGGTTAGATGCCCTGCACATCTAACCTGGGCTTCTATTGGAATTCCATAACGCATATTAGCAAGCCCATTATCGCCGCTTTAGCGGCAGTTTCCTGCCGCTAAAACGACGATAATTTTAACGTGGGTCTTGCTAATATGCCCCCTAGTTTTATTACTTTATATATTTTTTAAAGTTTGCAGAGCACCTTGGTAGTAACTAGAAAGTACTGTGGTACTTACGAAAAGAGCATGTGTATGAAGTAATAATCTTGGGGCATATCAGCAAGGGCTTTATCTCCGTTTTACTGGCTTTAAAAGCCAGAAAAACGGAGATAAAACTATCGCCCTATCAACAAGAGGGTGCTAACATGCATAATCGCATGTTAGCACCCTTTTTCCCAACACCTCCCTTTGCATCTCCAATGAGATGCAAAGTGGGCGTTACTGGGTGTACCCCGGATGGACTACGTTGCAAATATCGCTGATGTTCACATCGCGATATTTACAAGGCAGCCCACATGATTTTAGCAGAGGTTAGATTTTAACGTCTGCTAAAATCCTGACTTAGCCATCCCTAACATAGGGGGTGGATTCTGCTGATACGACCACAGGGTTGTATCAGCAAGGTTATCGCCGTTTAGCAGGGAACATCGCTGGAAAACCAGCGATGTTCCATGCAAAACGGCGATTTCCCCGCTATCGCAGGAATCATTATCGCCTTGGAGATACGCGTTGCTAATAACGCGATATCTCCGCGATAAATACCTGCGATAGCCGGCGTTAGGAAAATGAGCGCTAAGCACGCTTTGCGATAACTATCGCAAAGCGTTGCTAATATGCCCCCTTATCTCTTGCCTGTATCACAAGTCAGAAAACTAGGTCGAGCTGCAAATCAATAGATGCTACATATCTCATCATGGGGAATAGCTGTAAGTAGATAGTTGTCTAGCTATGCATGGTTGGTAGATATCTTCTTTATAGATCTTTACTTTGTCAAAATATTTTACTCACCTTTTGTGTTTTGTTAAAAGTGGAGCTTAGAGATTGCAGATGCTTATATATTGTGCCAGCTCAATAAGTCTATTTAAACCTATGGTAGAAAGATGTATTTTGATGGCTAGCGCTTCTACTACTTTGTTGCAAAACAGTATAATGGGTTACCTACTTGCTAAATTAATCTTCTCCACTTCCCATCTGGAATCTAATTTCACCCTGCTGCTTATTTACTATCTAGCTTTTCTTTGTTTTACAACATCATCACTGTTTTGTTTAATTTTAACTGTTTTTGCTTCCTGCCTATCAGATTCAATTCCGTTTCAATGCATATCTTTTCAGGATCATACCTCCATTAGCCTGACCACCTGAGACTCACTGGTGAATATAAGGAGAGTAAGAGTGTAGCTGTTCCACATGTACAAATTCTGTAATTTTATTTGATTTACCTCCCATTTCATGGTTTTTATCAATGTTCACGGCTCGTCTTGAGGTCTTGTTTTCTAGTACCAATTCTATTCAGTTTTCTTCTTGATTTTCCCACTTAAAATTTTTCATCTTTATTTTCTCCATCTCCTTTTTTCAGCTCAGAGTTTATCCTGAATGCTTCAGTTACATTTTGTCACACCTGTTTCAGTACTAAGCATACACTCATAGTTTTTCTGCTTATGGCTGAAAGGAAGTCTTTATGTTTTCCAATTTTACTTCATCTGGTAGAATTATGATACAAAGGACATAATTCAGGTCTCAAAAGGAGTTCCTTAAAAGACAGTTCTGTTATGATTACAAAGGAACATTGACCATCTTATGCTACTTCTCACTCCTTTCTGACACAGTACTAGTGGCCTGCAAAGTAGCTCAGCTCGCCCCATTGTTGAAAAAGCCTAAAACATTCCCCTGAAATATTAGCTGATTTCCCTACACCCTTTGTTTGATGAATAATCACAATTGATAGTTTTCAGAAATTGGGTCTCTAGTTGGCAGAGTTATGCACCCTGTCCAAGTTGGGACCACGATCCTAGTCAGGGTAACTCAGTCGCACAACATAAACTGGCCTGTGCTCACCCTCTGGTAGCTTGGCAATGAGCAGGCAGGCTTAACTTAGAAGGCAATGTGTAAATTATTTGTGCAACACAACAAGCGTTAACACAATGAAAACCCCACAAAAAGACTCCACCCCAGGTTAGATTTTATTTATAAATAAAACAAGACCAAAACGACAAAAATCCAATGAGTAGAAGTCGAGGTAGGAATATTTAATGAATAAAAATGCCTGTAGTGCTTAGAAGCATTAAACACCAATGGGAGTTACCTGGTTGTGTGGCACCAGGGCAAAGTCAAGAGTTCAGGATAACTGTGATGAAGCGCGGGCCGAATACAAGAGCCACGCAGGCCCACTGAACGCAGTACATTGATCCTGGTCGCAACAGCGACAGGCGGGGTGCAGCTGGGTGATGTGTCGGTGTCGATCCTGCACTCTAGGACATGCTTTGATTTTCTTCACACAGTGGCGGAGATGCGTCGGTCCTGAAGACAATGCACCAAGCCGAGAGGCATTGGTTCTGTAAACGATGCTCTGGGTTTCTCCACACAGTCGAGGGGATGCGTCAATCTTCCCACACTGCAGCAGCAGCAATGTGTTGGTTCCGATGCGTTCGTTCTTTTGGCTATGCGCTGGTTCCAAGTGTGATGTGCGAATTCTGCTCCTACAACAGCGTTGATGCATTGGTCCTGCTACATGCAGACAGGAGATGCATCAGTTCAACAGTAGCAGGCGCCTGTGTCCACTTCCAATGGACCAGGCACAGGAGCACTTGGAAGACTGTGATATCCCTGAGTCTCAGGAAATAGGAGCCAAGCCAAGAAGACCTTAGAGATCTCTCTGTGTTCAAGGTAGAGTCCAGCCCTTCCTCAGCAGCGTTACAGGACAGCAGGAAGCAGGGCAGCACAGCAGAAAAGCAGTACTTCCAGAGCAGCAGTCCTGCAGAGGGACAGTGCTTGGAACAGCACAGCAGTTCTTCTTCCTGACAGAGTTTCTTTACAGTTCCAGAAGTGTCTGATCTGGTGGTGTCAGAGACCCAGTACTTATACGTAAGTTGTGCTTTTTAAGTGGGGGAGACTTCAAAGAAAGGTCTTTCCTCCTAGCCCTGACTCCACCCTCACTACAGGGTGGAAATCAGTCCTTTGAGTGGGGACAGGATGCTGCCTATACAGGTCTTAGTGTCAGCTCCGCCCTCCCATCCTGCCCAGGATGAGCCATCTGGATGCAGATGGGCACTCAGACACACCTAACCTTTCTTTGTGTGTGGCTGTCTAGAAGGAATGCACAAAGACAATCTGTCACCCACCCCAGACATGTATTGGAGACAGACTGTAGGCACCCAGACCTTAAAGAGCAGAGAAATGCCAACTTTCTAAAGGTGGCATTCTAAAATAGTGATGTTAAATCCAACTTTACCAGAAAAGAGGATTTATCAATACTATTCCATTGATATAAAACATGACACAGCAACTCCTTGTTAATCAGGAATTGCAGCTTAAAAGTCTAATAAGGAATTCCAAATGTTAACCTATGAGATACGTAGGCTTCACAGTAGTGAAAAACGAATGTAGGTGTTTTTCACTTACAGGACATGCAAAACTTAAAAGTACATGTGCTACCTTTTACTTATACAGCACCCTGCCGCACTAGCTATCTAAGAACTCCCTTAGGGGTGACTTATGTGTAATAAAAGGGGAGTTTAAGGCTTGGTATGGGGTTTTAAAAGCCAAGTCAGCATGGCAGTTAAACCGCACACACAGGCTCTGCAGTGGCAGGCCTGAGACATGTTTAAATGGCTACTTGTGTGGGTGGCACAATCAGTGCTGCAGTTCCACTAGTAGCATTTAATTTACAAGCTCTGGACACATGTAGTGAACTTTACTAGGGACTTATGAGTAAAATAAAAATGCCAATTGGGTATAAGCCAATGTTACCATGTTTAGAGGAGGGAGCACATGCAATTCATCACTGGCTGGCAGTGGTAAAGTGCTCACAGTCTTAAGGGCAACAAAAAGAGGTCAGAAAAAGAGGAGGAGGAAGGTAAAATGTTTGGGGTGACCCCTTAGACTGTTTTCCAACAATTGTTAATCATCAACTCATTAACTACTTTCAAAAGCACCATCTTATGCACTCTGTACAATCGGGGGTTAGCAACAACTAAAGCCCTGATTCTGTTTTTGCAAAGGGCATCAATTGTCTCTGATAAATTTAGATGATGGAAGAGTCGCAGACTTATTACTACTTGAAATGTCAGCTGCCTTCCATATAATTTCCCACTTCATCTTTTTGAATCATATGGAGGGATTTGGGCTCAAGTATAAGGTCTATAACTGGTTCCCCTCTTATCTGAGAGACAGCTACCAAGCAGTTTCATTGGCTAACGTCTGGTCCTCTACTAAGTTCATCTTCATGGGGGTGCCTTACGGATCTGCACTCTGTCCAGCGCTATTTAGTCTATATGCCGTAACACCTGCTGAATTGGACTGAAGTTTGATTTTTATGTATACAATACCCAGATCATACTCAGGCTATACAGTGACAACCACAATCCTTTGCAGAAATGTATGATATGCATTAAGGAAGTGGCCCTCTGGATGAAACAAAACTCTCTTGTCCTTAATGCTGATAAAACAGAGGTCTTTACCTTTTCTGTTACAAGCAGACAACAGAATGGTGGCCAGATACCTTTGGCCCTCTTCCTACCCCTGCCTAATGTGCCAGAAATCTTGGATTCGTTTTGACTTGTCTTTCTTTTGTGGAGCACATACATGTCTTAACCTCCACTTATTTCCATCTTTTGACCATAAACAGAAAGATTTTACCTATTTTTCTTCTTCTTTCAGGAAAATCTCAAACAAGCCTTAGTAATAGCCAAGCTCAATTACTGAAACTCTCTGCTGACAGTCCTTTCTGGTTATTTGTTTCAAATGCTTCAGATGGTCCAAAATGCAGCAGCTCGCCTAGTTTTTGGGTCGAATAGACAATCTTCGATTTCTAGGCACTTGCTCCAACTTCATTCACTATCTGTTTCTAAAGAGAATTCTAAACGAGGGCTCATGTCTGTGTCAAAAGGCTATCTACACTCCTACACAAGGAAGCTACATGTCTTCTTTGTTTTCCCGGTACTACCTGTGGAGACTCTTCACTCTAAATTGTGTTATCTGATGGTTCTTCCCAGATTGAAAAAGGCCTGTACTGGTGGTTGCTCACTCGTAGTGATGATAGCCAAGGCTTGGAATTTACTGCCTCTATTCCTCCAGATTCAATCTAATCTCCTCATTTTAAGAAAATAGCTTAAGAGGCACAGATTCACAACTCTTACATAGTGTTTTTCCATTGTGTAACCGGTCTGCTAAAGTAAATTAATACAATGGTTTCAAAATTCTTAAATTAGTGGGTCTGTGGCACTGGGTCTTTTGAGGCTGTACAGCTCATGATGTTGCTATTGTGTGTATGTTGCAGGAGTGCGGGCTCAGCCTTCCACCTTCTTGCTCCAACTGTTTGCAGTGAGCGCGTTCTCTGCATCAGAGATTACGTGAGTGTGGCCATGTATTAGGCAGACCAACATCCAGAGGTGGCTTCTCCGCTAAGGTGGAGGAGCATCACCTCACAGGAATAATAAAATGATAATAGCTCCATGTAATTATCATTTTATTTCTCTGTACTGGCTCTGTTGGGTGCGGGGTGGGGCTGGGTTGCCCACAGAGCAGGAAGAGGAGTGGTGGGCACTTTCTAGGTGCTAATAACGATTTGGCCAGCCGTCTTGGGCCGACCAAACAGTCATGCACACTTAGCATTTCTCCACCCGGCTGTATTGCACAGCCAGGTGGAGAACAAGCTCAGACTCCCAATCCCCCTCTGATCGCTTAACCAGGCCGCTCAGACCAATCATGATAATGCTATCATGCTGGTGACAGCAGCGTCGTGATTGGCTTAAGGGAGTCGCGGAGCCTGTGTGTTTCCTGTTTCCTGCATTTACCGAAGGGCACGAAGGAGAGGTTGGGGCCTGGCAGATAAGTGGATTTTTATTTTTTTCCTTTCCTTTACTTTTTTCTTTTCTTTTAATCCCCCCTCCCCACCCCATTGCTACTGCCCCTGCCCCATAGCAGCCACTACTGCCAACATCTCTACTTGTAAGGCACTGAGGTTTTCCCCAATACTGACATGGCCACTGCCCAGTTCCTGTCTCCTTTAGTAGATTGCCTCTAGTTTCACTCCTGCACCCTTGCAGTGCAACAGCTCATCGTAATTTCTAACATAGCAAAGCTAGTGTTTTTCAAGACTCAAGCTTCTTTCTAGTCCTGGGTGGCTCAGGGAGGTTGGTGTCTACAGACATACCACTGATCCAAATGTAAAACAAATTTTGGTTCCAGTCAGTGGTCAATATGTTTTAAACTTTAGACAGTGCTTCAGGAAACACCTTTCCTATACAAATGTGAAGTATGCTCTGAACATGGGCCTACAGTAAAGCTTTTGCTTGTGGCAAAAGACAATGACACATCATCTGCATATTGAATAAAATTGTAAATACTACAGGGGTTAACGTGAACCCACTGAACTCTCCAAATATCTAATTGTTGGATTAGAATGTAGGAATGACTCTTCTTGTTAACAACACAGTGGAAAACCAAGTGCTGCCAACTGACTAACAGAGAGGGTATTCACTCAGGGCCTGATTCACAAACTGCACTTTGTAGTATGTGTTCTAGTAGCACAAAGATTCCCCAGGAACTATAATGTTTAAGCACACAAACTATGTGTGCACTGCAAAAAAACAAAAAACATACATGACTGTACAAAACTGTATTATTTATTATAAAGAAATATTACATGTATCTATTAACATGAATCGCCATACAAAATATTGACAAAGGGACAAATATGAAATGTCATGAAATTCAATAAATTAAAATATACATATAAATGTGAGACTCTTTGAATTACATGTCATGTGGTATTGAACATAACGTTTTCTTTGTTATTTCAAGATCCAAATGCAGGGAAAGAGCAGTAATGCTTGTGGTTACGTTTCAGTGTGTTAGGATTCTTAAAAACCAACTTCATCAGGACATAAACATTTTACATTTTAAAAAGTATAATTAGCTGGGTCTGATGGCTTAGTGGACTAATGCGTCCACTGTAGGGGTCTGTGTTTGACCTTATGGTCACAGGTTCAAATCCCAGTCGGACCACTCAGCCTTTCATTCTTCTGAAGTCGATAAAATGAGTACCATTGAATTTGGTAACAATAAACATCTATAATTCAGCACCAAAATGCATGTAGGTGAACGTGCGCTTTACCAGTACATATTATTTTAATTCCAAATCACACAGTTAGGTTTGGGCAATATTGTTGCCTTCTACAACTAATTCAGAAGGACACAGGCGTTTAAAAGGAACCTCTGGTATCTTCTAAGAAACACTTTAGCATAGGTCACACCCCTTATAACTATTGGTGCTCAGTGGTCCTAGCACTCGTTTGTCTTACACATAAAACTACAGAAGGATGTTTGTCAGTCTAGGACATCAGCTTATTTTCACTATAAATCACATATGCCTAAATTGCAGTTTTTTTCAACAAATCGTGTGCCACAAAGAAAAGCTCCTGCATATTAGAAAAATCAATGCCTGGAAAAAAGGCAATGCCTGTGGAACGCGATACTTCAAGTTCAAACAACAAGCTCAAGTTTGGGTTGATAACATTGTTTGGCTGTTTTATGTGTAGGACAAAGGAGTGCTAGTGTTAGGTCATTCTAAGTAAGTGTGGAATTCACTTCAGTGATCAAAGTTACACATTACTGCAATCCCGACTGATCTGCAAAAAACACTTTAGCATCACCACTCTTTTGGTGTCTCCAACCCATTCAAAAGTACCTAATCTAGACTTTCACTATCTCCATCATTAAATAAACCAAATTACATTTGTTCGATACTTTTCACGGGTCAATCCATTTGAGTCAGAATTTACATTATTTGTTTACATTGTGCCTTTCTCACTGGTATATGGGAGGGTGTGGCTGCCACTCGCGAATCGTGGCGGAGTGGGGCGGACCCAGAGACTGAGAGGGAGAGTGAGAGCCCTGTGAGACCTGCAGAAGCGGCCCAACTAGGAGGGTCATTAGTGAGAGCGGGTGCCTCAGTGCCTCCCCCAGCAGACACACCTGAAGCAGAAGCCGCGGAAAGCTCTGAGGCCGCGTGCGCCTCTCGTAGCGGTTGGTGCGCCGCACCACGATTTGTCTCCAGTGCGGTGGGAGCCGCGAGTGGCGGCCGGGTGATTTATCCCGCGAGCCGCGTGTGCCCGCATCGCGCACTTCATCAAAGGAGCCGCGGACTGTCCTCCTGAGCGGCAGGAGCGGGCTGAGTGATTTCTCCCACGAGCTGTGGGTCCTCAAGTGATTCTCAAGCGGCTGCAAAGTGCCTTTCATCACAGGAGCCGCAGGGGATTGATTAGCCGCGAGTCAGTATCCTGTCGTTATCCTGTACAGCGGGAGCCGTGAGTGGTTCTTTAGTGCGGCGGGAGCAGTGAGCTGCCTACCTGTGCCTCCCTGTGAGCTGCGGACCGCTTGCCTGGCGCGGCAGAGACCGTGTGGCCAAGTAGCAGGGGCAGGGGGCCAAAAAACTTTGCCGAGCACGACCTACCTGCGCAGGAGACGCAAGTAAGTTTTGTGAACAGTTTTACAGTACCCAATTTGCCCCTCTAAGTAACTTATAAGTGCAAAATTTGGGTGGTTAGGGGGCAAGTTAAAAAGGAAGAAGCAGGAAGTTCAGCTGAACGTGGAAAGTTCCGCAAAATTGGAGTATATAAATCCATAGCAAAAAAGGGACATATTCGATACTTTCGCTACCTTTAAAGGACAATGGCACCAAAAAGGAAACAAAAACCCCGTAAGGAGATTACAGAGCAAAACTTGGGAAGGAAAGAGTGCTCCGGGGAGACTATGGTCTCGGAAGAGAGCCAGGAGAGCCAGGCTAGCCTAAAAGAAGGACTTGGAGCTGTGCCTCAAAAGAGAAAAAGTAAGAAAGTAACTAAAAGGATCCTGCAAAAAACTAATGGAAATGTGTCGGCTTCTAAATCCATAAAGGACTTTGTAGGTAAACATTATAAACAGCTAGACCTAGTAACAAAGTCAATGGAAGCAGTGCAATATAATGAGATTGATATGGTAGAACCCCTGAAGAAATACTGGAGGCATCACTTTCAATAAATCATTTCCTTTTAAATGAGGAGGACCTAATAATAGCACCACGATTGTCTTCATCCCCTAAATTGTTCTCGACGCAAGTACAAGAATTAGAGACTTCAGGTCAAGTGGAGAACACTAGCCAAGGATCAAGAGTGGATTGGGGGGATGTACTCAATATATCAGGTCCACCACTAAAAGTAAAAAGAATTCAAACTCAACAGGAAGCATCGAGTGTGGAAAGAACAGAGGACCCCGAGAGAAATAGCCGACAGGATCTAGACTTTTCCGCAACTCCATCCTCCACAATGATGGATTTACTGTTGATGTTACAGAAAACCCTCCAGGGAATACTAGAAGTTACATTGTTAAATAATGAGGTCCAGAAAACGCAAAAGTTATATTTAAAAAATATTGAGGAGGAACTGCAAGGCATAAGAGGTCAAATGCCACATATGATGAGACCAGTAGCAGACCCTCAGTCTATGGTACAGAGAGAATGTGTAGAGTCAGTAGATACCCCACACAGTGTATATATATCGAAACGACCTATGTTGATAAAAAGAAGAGGGGAAAATTTGAGATATAGCTTCTGGAATAATAGAGGTCAACCTAAGAGAAAGATAGATAAAAAGAGGAAAACCAAGGTAGAAATAAGGGAGGAAACAAATAAAAAGGAGGAAGAGACTATCGCAAAATTCCCTTTAGAAAAAATGTTACCAGTGAAGACCCCAAGAGTCGAGGGTAAGAGAAAGGTCTTCAAAAGTCAAGGAAAGGAACAAAGTAGTAAAAGCCCAATTAATATGAAACTAAAAATAAAAAAACCTGATTTAAAAATAAATAATGCGGGTTATAAAATACATTTCCAGTAGAACAAAAAGCAAGAAATAGGAAGCCCGCAACGAGGTAAAATAGAAGTAAAAAGTAAACAGGGGATTGGTAAGTGGGAAAACATCGGGCAGGTAGGAATAGAATTCCCTAAGATAGAGTCAGAGGGGGGAAGTAACAAATGGCTGCATTTTGAACCAGACCAATCAGAAAAAAAGGGAAAGAAAATAAGGAAGATTAAACCCTTCAATAGGTCTCAAATCCTATTTTCATTCTCTAAGTGCCCAAGTCTGAGGGGAATAGGAACAAAAGACTTGCGACAGGTGGGCTTTATAGAAAACAAAAACGGAAAGGAGATCACAAGAGTTTTATTTTATTCTGACCTGGTAAAATCGGCAATCGGGAAAGCTGCGAGGGAGATAGAGCAGGAGGGCATTCGCCTAATCCCAGAGAGAGAATTAAAGGGAAATGGTTATTTAGGCAGTAACTTTTTAGACTGTCATGCAGGCCTTGGAAAGCGACAGGTGAGGTTTCAGGAGGAAAAAGAAGAAGGGGGAAGTAATCTGAAGGTAGTAGTTAATAACTCAGCAATCGAGAATTCCTGGGGTAATTGGAGCCAAAGAAGTAGCCCCGCAGGCCATTCTCAGTGGTATAAGGTTGATACGGATGAAGAGGGGGGCCTGAGTGAGGTGGAATAGGATGGAGGGGAGTCGCATAGCCTTAATTTCCTATCTTGGAATATAAATGGCCTTGGAGATATAACAAAACAAGAATGTATAATTAGGTTAACAAATAATGTGGAAATTATTTGCTTACAAGAAACTTGGCTATGCGACGAGACCCCGATATTTGATGGTTTTCTCCAACTCCACCGACCAGCAAGGAAAAAAAGGTTTGGACGCCCGGCAGGGGGGATAATGACGCTACTGTCCACAAAAGTAGCAAAGAATGTGGTCGTGTTAAAAGTAAAATGTAAATGGCTCTTGGTATGTAGACTATTGTTGCCGATAATGGACAAAAAACATGAAAATGTAATTATTATAAATGTATACATGCAATGGGAGAATGCTGTAGAGTATGGAACTGAGTTGGGGCATTTTAAAGAGGATGTAGACTCTCTATGTGGGAAGTATGAGTCAGATATATTTTTTATTATGGGTGATTTTAATCATAAATTGAATCCGAAGATGGTGGATCTTTGGCATAGGGAAATTCTGGAGGCATACGGGATAAAACAAGCATCTTTTCCAAGCTGTGAATCCACGAGACAGGATCAGGACCTGGGAAACTATTTAGGGACAAAGGGTCTATTCTGCCTGAATGGCAGAACTGAGTCAGATTGTCCAGCAAAGAAAACATTTAAAATAGGTACACAAAACTGCCCTATAGATTATATTTTTATGTTCGCTTGGAACTTCCCTTTTATAAGGGAATTTAAAATAAATTGGAAAGAAGGCAGTGATCATAATCCCTTGCAAGTGAAGATCCATAGGGGTATTCCGAAACCCCGAGAAACAGTAATTGCTCAACAAGTTGAATACCCTAAAAGAGTGACTACTAGATTAACAGAAGAATATATGGAAAAATTAGAGAAACTCCAACAGAAGATAGTTCTCGGAGATATAGGGGGCCAGACTTTGGAATGGTATGAAGGAAAAATAGCTCAAGTAGTGCAATGCCTCCGAAAGGAACTGAAAAAGATAAAATAAATCAACATTTAATCCCCGCTGGACAACCAAAATGGTTTTCGGTGGAGTGTTTAATGAAAAAAGAGAAATAAGGAAAGTAATAAGAAGAATTGGTAAAAATCATGAACTGAAGAGGCAAAGCTATCTTAAAAAATTGAAAAGAGAGTATAAAAAGTTAATTATAAGTACAAAAAGGGCGTACAAGGATAAATGCTGGGAAAATTTGTTAGACTCTATAGAATCAAAAAATATAAGACAGTTCTGGAAGATGGTAAAAGCCGCAGCTGACCACCAAGTGGGGGAGATGAACTGTGTGGTAGAAGAGGCAGTGTGGGAAAAGTATTTGAAGGATCTGTATGGTTCCCGGAGCGATTTAGAAATAGATGTGCCCCAGCCTTGGCATGAGATAATGGAAGAATTTAGACCAGACTTTATGGAAGAGAATGTAAAAAATACAATAATCAAATTGAAATTAACACGTGCAGCAGGACCAGATAACCTCCCAGCAATTATAATAAAGTCCCAGATGAAGTGGTGGGCGAGATTTTTCTCTTGTATGTTTTTAGTCATTTTAGAGGTAGGGAAAACACCTAAGAATTGGAAGGGGGCTGTAATAAGACCAGTTCATAAAAAGGTAACATGAACGAACCACAAAATTATAGGTTGATTAATTTGCTAGACATCGGGGAAAAAGTATTTTCGAAAATTATTTTAAATAGACTAAAGGACTGGGCGGAAGAGTTATCGATTGTGCCAGTTGAACAAGGGGGCTTTAAAGAAGGCCACTCCACGGTTGATCACTGCTTTGCCTTGTGGGCAATAGCATGTAAGTCAATAGAACAAAATGGTAAACTATGTTATTGCTTTGTTGATTTTAAAGCAGCATTCGATTCAGTTGACCGGAACTCCTTGTGGCAAACACTTGTAAACAAAAATATACCCGAAGGTCTATTGGCTATAATAAAGGAGCTGCATAGCGGTAATTGGGCACAAATAATTAAAGATACAGAAGGGTCATTGACGCCCAAAATAACAATAAAGAACGGGCTGAGGCAGGGATGTGTGTTGGCCCCGTTGTTATTTGCCTTATTTTTAGCAGATCTACCAGCCGCCTTAGAAATCAAAAGAAGTGCAAACCCGAGAATGGATGGAAATAAAGTGCCCTGCTTACTGTATGCAGATGATTTGGTAATTTTGGACCAAACCGAAATAGGCCTCCAAAGAAAAATTAATGTTTTTAGAGAATATTGTGAAGGAAAATTTTTAACTGTAAATGTGGACAAGACAAAAATGTTATGTTTTGGGAAAAAAGATATCAAATTTAATTGGTTTTTAGGTGATTTGAAACTGGAAATGGTGAACGAATATCGCTACCTCGGGATGTGGTTCGATAGGTCCTTAAAGTGGTATACTCATTTAAAAGCCCAGAAAGCGAAGGCTTTCACATCGATCTGTGGATTGAAAACATTTAATAGGGAATATGGGGATATGTCCCACAGACCGCTGTTGAAAGCCTTTAATGCAATGGTGCCTCCACAAGTGCTCTATGGAGCAGAAGTCCTTTATTTAAATGGTAAAGGGGATTGGGACCTAGAGGAAGGGAAGTACCTGAAAACATCGCTGTCTCTGCCACATTCGTCGATGGTCCAAGCTATAAGAACCGAGATAGGTACGATTGCTTGGAGTGTGCAGTCACAAATGTCTTTAATTAGATTTTGGAAACGTCTGGATATAGAGACAAGCCAGAAGGTATCCCAATGGTGTAGGAAAGAGATCCAAAATAGCAGTTTGAAATGGGCTAAGAGGTCAAGGAAGAAAATATTATTGGCCTGTGAAAATATAAAGGTGGAAATCAGCCAAGTCTCCCTGCATGCAGACTTTATAAAAAGTGAGCTTAGAAAATATAGCCAAGAAGCATCTAGACAAGCAGATATGGAATATCTGGCTAAGAAAAAATCTGTGCAATTTATGAGGGTCTCATGGTCAAATGAAAATTGGTTTCCCTATTTGGATATTTTACCAAATCGCTGGTACAGACAGGAGATTTTAAGATTAAGAATTGGTATAAATCCTTGGCTGGTAATTGAAGAACTAAAAATAAAAATGTTGCTTAACGATGGTCATTGTAAGTGCACATTGGGAACTAAAGGTGACATATTGCACATTTTGTTATACTGTGTAACTGTATTAGAGCAGCGTAAACGATATCTTCGCCCAACCTTGCTAAAATAGGATATAAGGCGACGGATACAGGCAGTAGAGTTATTTACAGAAATGCCAAACCTCGAGATTGCGATTGCATTGGGGAAATATTTGAGGGCAATTAAAAATTTCCTCGGTGAGAAGTAGCCGTATTTTAGAGATTTTAACCGGTAACATTTTTTTATAAGGTTAAACATTTTTCCTTCTTAGAAACTGATTGTATAGTATTTTTAAGGGAGTTTTTAACATATATATAATTTTTATAAAGAGTCATGCCCCTCATTGCAGAAAGTTACTATTTTTTACTCCATTTTGTGATAACTTATCTATTCTGATATGAGATTGTATAAAGTATGTTGTTTTAATTATTGTTAAATTGGGAAAGTATAAATATTGCCTTTTAATTGCTTTAATTTATTATTGGTTGTAGAATTGTTTAGAGACCAAGGTCTAAATAAACATTGCTTTGACTGACTGACAATGGTATGTCTTTGAGAGATATCTGTGTCTACTTTGGCAACCATGATGAGGTTATAAATAGAGCCAGATAACAAAGTGTGAGTCACAGGACACCATTTTTTATCTGTGCTGATTTTATAGATAAACACCCAAACAGCAAGTGTTTTTGTGAACTCATCCTAACTAGCAGATTAGAGCCACTTCAAGTACCCACCCCAACAATCATTTAACATGGTAACTGATTCTGGGCTCTTTCTACACTCCACGTAAGTACATGTCAACAGATTCCAGTACCAATCATCCCCATTCGAGGGGAGATAACAGAACAGTAAGCTATTGATCATCTCCCCATATAATCACCTTTTCACCCATCTGGCACACCAGGATGTCCGCATGTATTTATATCGTTGTGTACATTTGGATTTTTTGGTGTGTGCAAGTGTGTGTATATTTTTGTGTGATGAAGTTTGTATGTTTCATATTAGGTCTATCTGACAGAGCTAATGCATCTATAATAAAGGAAGAAGGCTACTGGGGCCAGATGTACAAATCATTTCTCTGGTTGCAAACGGCCCCAATTTGCAGGCCGCTTGCGACCGGAAAAATGTTTTTTTAAGTGTACAAAATGCAAAATGCGATTCAGTACCTTGTTACAGAATCGTGTTTTGCATCTGCGAATTGTTATTTGGAAGTCCCTTCCAAATACTGAATTTATATGGTATGTGTTACTGTTTTGCTACCGAATTCTGGTTGCAAAACAGTAATACTTTACAAAAAGTTTAAAATTGTAACCTATTCGCAAAGGGGAAGGGGTCCCAAAGGAGCCCTTCCCCTTTGAGACTGTAAATAAAAATATTATTTAAGAGCAGGCAGTGTTCCCATGGACCACTGCCTACTCTTAAAAAATGAAAGTTTAAAGTTTCATTTTTTTCTTTTCAAATGCATTCCATTTTCCCTCAATGAACACGGGCTCCGTTTAAAAAAAAAAAGATTGCTTTATCAAACAGCAATCACAGACATGGTGGTTACTGACTTCAGCAAGCCATCATCCCTGTGATGGCTGCGATTCCTAATGAGTCACAAATTGCGACCTACCTCATTAATAAGCATGAGGTAGGTCTATTTGCCAACCACTAGGAATTGCTAATGAACCTGAAAAGAGCTTCATACATTATGAATATTGATTTCCTAATTGCTATTTTGGGAGATTCGCAATTAGGAAATCGGTATTCCTAATGTTAGTACATCTAGCCCCTGATGCTCAGTGAAGTGTATCAGTCTTTTTTTGTCTATTGCATTTGTTCAATGCTTTTCACCTGTCAATTAAATTTGTACAGGAATTTACATTATTGTTGCTTGAATTACCTCAAAAAAACAAAGACAAGAGGTGTTTTGCAAAACAGGAACAGTTGGTTTAATCAAACATTACAGCTGGGAGTGCAGCATACACAAATGGGTGTGAAGACCCTCTCATAGTACAATAATTTTGAATGTCTTTTTATATATTTCCTGAAGCATCATAAAATAATTAATAGATCCTGTTTCAGGAGGAGAATATGTGCCTTGTCATGAGGCCATTAATTACACCCACCTGATGACAAATGCAGATGGGTCTCGACCTTGCGTAGACACAATGAGGGCCAGTGGCAAATGTGTTGAGATGTCCGGCATGGTTAGCACGTGATCATTGCGTATGTAATGTGTCCTGATTGACTGAGTGTTCCTAACTTTACGTGGCATCTAACTTTAAGGTTTTTTGGAAACGCATGCCCCTTCGGCCACATGTGTTTTATTGGGGCCAATCTCCCAGGACTATGTGGTGTCGCTGCCTATCTGTGGGACTAATTTGGGTTTTTCCTGTTCGCGTGTTTGTCCTGCTGGTTATGTGCCACCCTACCTGTGATCTGTCAGTAAGTAGCCTCAGGCCTAGGGTGTGGGCTGCCTGACCATGCATTTCTGACTCTGGTTGATGGAGAGGTCATATCAGTGGATTTTGACAACAGTGATTCAATTTCATTTTTGTACATACATGTATCATTGCGTACATCAACATCAATATTAACATTCCCCCTCTAGTTGAATTTTCAACTGCATCATTTACCCCATACTTCATGACAGTCACATTGTTGGGGAATTGTTGTATTTCAGTTTAAAATATTATTATTTCCCTAGCTATTTGCATTCTACCAATCTGAGGACTGTGTTTTTACAGCAATAAATCCCCACTTGTAGGAAACAACACAATACCAGTAAAAACATGAGAATAGGCAGCAATGATGTGCACAGTCTTGTCACCCACTGGGGGAGCCAGGAAAACCAGCTGGAATAGCAGTTCTGCTCAGGGACACCTCCCTCCTTACGCATGTTGGTTTGTAAATGATGCTGTGCTTGGATGGTAAGAATCCCATTGTTCATGTTGTTGCCTGGGATGAACATGCAACAGGACGCACCAATCTTGGCACACACCCCTCCCACCATTGTGACACTCAAGTACAACTCATACCGATGTTGTATCACCATGAGGCAGTTGGCTCTTAGTTCTTCCTTGAGTGCAGACCCAGCTCAGTACTGTTCATCATCTCCCATCTGGTTATTTTCAACCTGTGAAGAAGAGCATGGGCCCTCTCAAATTGACTTGTGTGTCAGAAAACAGTCTGAATTCTTCTGGGATGTCCTTGAACTGAGCCAAGTCAAATTAATCAGCATTCTTTTTTCTCAGGCCTGATGCAATAGAGTTGTTTTCTTCTGTAGTTGATGTTGGTAAAACTCTGACAGCTCTTCTCAAGGAATGACCAGGGTAGGGTGGGTTTAGTGACTGGGGAGCACAGGCCTCATCATCCGGGGACAAGCTAGATGTAGGCAAATTCTCACCACAGCTGGTATGTATCCATCAGCGTGAAGGTGTCCCATTGCATGTCTGGTACGAGCAGTATTGCGCCACAGTTCTCAATAGTGCTGAGTGGAACCGTTCCATTACCTCTGAAACACAATGAATATTATGTAAGTTTCCGTACAATTAGGGGCTGCCCCTTTCCTTCCAACCACATGTACCTGTCTATCTTAGTGTCCCATATTTCCTGACATGGGTTATCTATGCTGTTATTTAACCATCCCCTACAAGACTTATTTCCCTTTGTGTCATCATGATGGATGGCCCTACACTGGAACTCCATGTCTGGCATCCATTAGTTATTGAAGGAGACTGCACCAGACACGCCAAGGGCCACACTGAGACGACAGACAGAAAAGAAAGTGGACGTGTTTGTGCACAGGTGCAGTGGCTTGGCTACCTTCAAGCATCTCTTTTCTGTAAAGTCTCATGGCCAAACAGTATCCTCCCCTATGCTGCACCGCCTGCGCATCGTATCTAACTCTGTTTGAATCTCACTAGGATCGGTGAAGAGGTACAGTGCTGTGGGACAAGTCTCATAGCAGGTCATGTTCACTACAATTCTATGAGGTTCTACTCTGTTCAGTTGTATCTTGGCCCTAAACCTCCATAGGTACAGGTGGAGAAGGCATTTCACTTTTTTGAGGCTTACCTCTTGGGACAAGTAAAGCCTGTTTGCACCTACTGCATGTGGTATCAGCGAACAGATGAAGCATGATCTGGCTGATGTCTGTCTGGTATAATGGGGTAACCCAGTGCCCCTCAGAACCTGGGTGTGAATATATAGAAATAATGTTGGTTCTGTCGGGATCAGAATTGCTTTCTTAGTGATTGAATACAAAACAGTTGGTTCACAGAACAACTTACTCCAACACTTATAACAGTCTCAATTAGTAGAGAAAGGAAACAAAAGGAACACACAAGTCATGAGTCAATCATGTAATATATTGAAAGTGAAAAAGCACTTTTTATGTTGTTTTCTACATTTTGCAGTGTATAGGTGACACTGTAAGGCTGTCCCAAAAACAAAAGAACAAAACGGCGCAAGTGCTATAGTGAGAAGGTGCATAAAGTGCTGGGTGTGAAACAATTATATACAGTGGTTCATTACTGATTAAAAACAGTCATTCAAATGCCATCCCTAACTACATGAATCTCAATAACCCTTGAGATTTGATTTTCTTTTTCCGTGTTGCACTCACTGGAGTGGAAATCGTAATTTTTACCCCTCCGCTATCCAACACTTTCCCTACTGTTGCACTCATTGGAGTGGGAATAGTAATGTTTACCCCTCCGCTATCCAACACTTTCCCTACTGTTACACTCATTGAAGTGGGAATAGTAATTTTTACCCCTCCTCTATCCAACACTTTCCCTATTCTAACACTCATTGGAGTGGGAATAGTAATTTTTACCCCTCCGCTTTTCAACACTTTCCCTACTGTTGCACTCACTGGATTGGGAATAGTAAATGGTATTCCTCCACTTTCCAACACTTTCCCTACTATTGCACTCATTGGAGTGGAAATAGTAATTTTTACCCCTCCGCTATCCAACACTTTCCCCACGGTTGCACTCATTGGAGTGGGAATAGTAATGTTTACCCCTCCGCTATCCAACACTTTCCCTACTGTTACACTCATTGAAGTGGGAATAGTAATTTTTACCCCTCCTCTATCCAACACTTTCCCTATTCTAACACTCATTGGAGTGGGAATAGTAATTTTTACCCCTCCGCTTTTCAACACATTCCCTACTGTTGCACTCACTGGAGTGGGAATAGTAAATTGTACCTCTCCGCTATCCAACACTTTCCCTACTGTTGCACTCATTGGAGTGGAAATAGTGATTTTTACCCCTCTGCTATCCAACACTTTCCCTACTATTGCACTCACAGGAGTGAGAATAGTAATTTTTACCCCTCCGCTATCCAACATTTCCCTACTGTTGCATTGACTGGAGTGGGAATAGTAAATTTTATCCCTCCGCTATCCAACACTTTCCCTACTGTTGCACTCACTGGAGTGGAAATCGTAATTTTTACCCCTCCGCTATCCAACACTTTCCCTACTGTTGCACTCATTGGAGTGGGAATAGTAATGTTTACCCCTCCGCTATCCAACACTTTCCCTACTGTTACACTCATTGAAGTGGGAATAGTAATTTTTACCCCTCCTCTATCCAACACTTTCCCTATTCTAACACTCATTGGAGTGGGAATAGTAATTTTTACCCCTCGGCTATACAACACTTTCACTACTGTTGCACTCACTGGAGTGGAAATAGTAAGGTTTGCCCCTCCGCTATCCAACACTTTCCCTACTGTTACACTCATTGAAGTGGGAATAGTAATTTTTACCCCTCCTCTATTCAACACTTTCCCTATTCTAACACTCATTGGAGTGGGAATAGTAATTTTTACCCCTCCGCTTTTCAACACTTTCCCTACTGTTGCACTCACTGGAGTGGGAATAGTAAATTGTACCTCGCCGCTATCCAACACTTTCCCTACTGTTGCACTCATTGGAGTGGGAATAGTGATTTTTACCCCTCTGCTATCCAACACTTTCCCTATTATTGCACTCACTGGAGTGAGAATAGTAATTTTTACCCCTCCGCTATCCAACATTTCCCTACTGTTGCATTGATGGAGTGGGAATAGTAAATGTTATCCCTCCGCTATCCAACACTTTTCCTAGTGTTGCACTAACCGGAATGGGAATAGTAATTTTTACCCCTCGGCTTTCCAACACTTTCACTACTGCTGCACTCACTGGAGTGGGAATAGTAATTTTTACCCCTCCACTAACCAACACTTTCCCTACTGTTGCACTCATTGGAGTGGGAATAGTAATTTGCACCCCTCCGCTATCCAACACTTTCCCTACTGTTACACTCATTGAAGTAAGAATAGTAATTTTTACCCCACCTCTATCCAACACGTTCCCATTGTTACACTCATTGGAGTGGGAATAGTAATTTTTACCCCTCCGCTATCCAACACTTTCACTACTGTTGCACAGACTGAAGCGGGAATAGTAAAATGTATCACACCGCTATCCAACACTTTCCCTACTGTTGCACTCACTGGAGTGGGAATAGTAATTTTTACCCCTCGGCTATACAACACTTTCACTACTGTTGCACTCACTGGAGTGGGAATAGTAATTTTTACCCCTCCACTATCCAACACTTTCCCTACTGTTGCAATCATTGGAGTGGGAATAGTAATTTGTACCCCTACGCTATCCAACACTTTCCCTACTGTTGCCCTCATTGTAGTGGGGATAGTAATTTTTACCCCTCCACTATCCAACACTTTCCCTACTGTTGCACTGACTGGAGTGGGACAATAAACTTTAAAGATTATTAAATGATTTAATGTTTTCATTTGTAATAGAATGTTTTTTTAATCGATTTCATGTTATTGGTATATATATATATATATATATTCACTGAAAAAAACACAGGTTTCAGGTATGTTATAGTTAGTTGGACATTTCACTCGTACAAAACCAGAGAAATTCGGCCGATATAGTTAGTTGAGCTAACTATAGCTTGCGCCCCCGCAATGCTCTGCTGATGACATCACATATTACATGACTCATGAAATGGTCAGTGACATCACTGATGACATCACTGATGGCATCTCAAGTGAAATCACTGATGCCATCACTGATTACATCATCCAGTGACTGAGTGTTTCTAAAAGTTTAAGAATGTTATATATATATACTAACCCTGGGCGGTGAACTACGCTACGCTCGCGGAATTTGCGAAGTTACGGTAACTTCGCGATTCGCGTAGAACGCAAAGTTACCGTGCACTATGCATTTTGCGGCGTAGCGTAGCTGTTTTTCTTCTTCGCGCGCTCAATATACGTTCTCGCGCGCGCGGTAACGACCTACCGTGATTCTGCGTTCGCCGACGCGACTTCCTATCCGTTCGCGGGCGCCACGAGATTTGAAATCCGGCCTCACGATCCCGCGAGAGTGTGCGAACGCGGCCACGTCATTCGGATGCGCGATCTGACTTCCGGCGGCAGTGTTGGTAAGATCGCGATCCCGAACACGAAGAAACTACAATCTGGCGAAGAATATATCTCGAGCATCATAAAACCTTCTCGAAAATGATGAATTAGTTCATTTTGCACAAAAACTCCTCAGGTTGTCATTTAGAGATGTAGTTTGGTGAGCAAGGAGTCCTTTTTCTTTTTTTCCAAGAGGAAGGAAGTGCCCCTGATTCTCAAACTTCCTGTTCCTGTCCAGCAGGCTCCTCCCAGTGTTTTGTCCATGTGCTGTTCACTTTCATTTGGATTTGGAGCTGGAAGGATCACTTTTTGTGTCTGTCTGCTGCATCATATCATTGGATTGGATTTGAGGACTCTTGGATTTGAGATTTTACAAGTAAGTTGGAGAATTGGTGTACTTGTTTGTTTGATTGGGGCTTGTTTGTACCTACATTTTTTGGGGGATTTCCATAGTTTTTAAAATGTATTGTTGTGGCCTGTAGTTTCGGCAGGGGCCTAGTTGTTTTTCTTTGATTGGAATTTCAGCCAGTAGGCCCGGACTAGAGCCAGAGGTACCCATGGGTGCATGTTTCTGTGGTGTCTGTTGAATTTAAAGTTTAAACATCATGTAGGCCGGGCATCCATGGATGGAATTGGTTTGAATTGGTAAAAGTGGTTTTTGGGGTGTATTTCATTTTTTGGGTGTTTGTTAAATAATTAAATAGGCCTTTTCAGCCAGTAGGTAACCCTGGGCGTTCAGCTCGCGGACTTTGGGCAAGTCCGCACTGCGCGACAACGCGGACTTACACTTTTTATCTTCTTCGCGCGTCAATGTACGTTCGCGCGCGATAACGACTTTTTGTGACGATCGCGATGCAGAACACGCAGAATTTACAATCTGGCGAAGAATATCTCTCGAGCATCATAAAACGTTCTCGAAAATGTTGATTTAGTTCATTTTGCACAAAAAACTCCTCAGGTTGTCATTTAGATGTAGTTTGGTGAGCAAGGAGTCACTTTTTTTTGTTTTACAATTTTTTTCAAGAGGTAGCAAGTTGCCCAGAGTCTCCAACTGCCTGGTCCTGTCCTTTGTCTTTACTTTTTTGTTATTTTGGGTGGCCTGGCCATGTGGGTGGCGGCCATTTTGTAAAGCCAGGCATTGTGCTTTTGCCATAGGCCTGCATTGTCTGTCTTGTGTTCCTTTTCTTGTTGTTCTGGGTGGCCTGGCCATGTGTTGGCGGCCATTTTGTGTGAACAGCCACTGTGCTTTTGCCATAGGCCTCCAAGCTTGCGGCCTAGTGTGCCAGTAGGCCCGGAGGTAGTCATCCTCATGGGTGCCTAAAAACTGTTTCTGTGTTGTCTGTTGAATTGTAACATAATTTAGGCCATGGTTGGCATTGGATTGATTTGCAAATATGTGGGTTTTGGGGTGGTATTTTATTTTTTTGGGTGTTTGTTAAATAAATAGGCTTTTTCAGCCAGTAGGTAACCCTGGGCGTTCAGCTCGCGGACTTTGGGCAAGTCCGCACTGCGCGACAACGCGGACTTACACTTTTATCTTCTTCGCGCTCAATGTACGTTTTCGCGCGCGATAACGACTTTTTGTGACGATCGCGATGCCGAACACGCAGAATTTACAATCTGGCGAAGAATATCTCTCGAGCATCATAAAACGTTCTCGAAAATGTTGATTTAGTTCATTTTGCACAAAAAACTCCTCAGGTTGTCATTTAGATGTAGTTTGGTGAGCAAGGAGTCACTTTTTTTTGTTTTACAATTTTTTTCAAGAGGTAGCAAGTTGCCCAGAGTCTCCAACTGCCTGGTCCTGTCCTTTGTCTTCACTTTTTTGTTATTTTGGGTGGCCTGGCCATGTGGGTGGCGGCCATTTTGTAAAGCCAGCCACTGTGCTTTTGCCATAGGCCTGCATTGTCTGTCTTGTGTTCCTTTTCTTGTTGTTCTGGGTGGCCTGGCCATGTGTTGGCGGCCATTTTGTGTGAACAGCCACTGTGCTTTTGCCATAGGCCTCCAAGCTTGCGGCCTAGTGTGCCAGTAGGCCCGGAGGTAGTCATCCTCATGGGTGCATAAAAACTGTTTCTGTGTTGTCTGTTGAATTGTAACATAATTTAGGCCATGGATGGCATTGGATTGATTTGCAAAATGTGGGTTTTGGGGTGGTATTTTATTTTTTTGGGTGTTTGTTAAATAAATAGGCTTTTTCAGCCAGTAGGTAACCCTGGGCGTTCAGATCGCGGACTTTGGGCAAGTCCGCACTGCGTGACAACGCGGACTTACACTTTTTATCTTCTTCGCGCGCTCAATGTACGTTTTCACGCGCGCGATAACGACTTTTTGTGACGATCGCGATGCCGAACACGCAGAATTTACAATCTGGCGAAGAATATCTCTCGAGCATCATAAAACGTTCTCGAAAATGTTGATTTAGTTCATTTTGCACAAAAAACTCCTCAGGTTGTCATTTAGATGTAGTTTGGTGAGCAAGGAGTCACTTTTTTTTTTGTTTTACAATTTTTTTCAAGAGGTAACAAGTTGCCCAGAGTCTCCAACTGCCTGGGCCTGTCCTTTGTCTTCACTTTTTTGTTATTTTGGGTGGCCTGGCCATGTGGGTGGCGGCCATTTTATAAAGCCAGCCACTGTGCTTTTGCCATAGGCCTCCAAGCTTGCGGCCCAGTATGCCAGTAGGCCCAGAGGTAGTCACCATGGGTGCATAAAACTGTTTCTGTGTAGTCTGTGGAATTTTGACATCATTTAGGCCATGGATGGCATTGAATTGATTCAATTGAATTGCGAAATGTGGTTTTTTTTGGAGGGTCTGACTATTTCACTTTTTGGGTGTTTTAAATAAATGCCTTTTTTGCGTGTGTACTGTGTAATTATAATTGTGTTGTTGTAGTGGTTGTCTAACTTTCCAAAGTGTTTTTAGCCATGTGGATTTTAGTTTTTGCATTAAAGCTGTGTGTGTTTTATAAGGCAACCTTTGTCTGCCCATATATAGGCCTGCTTGAGTTCATTGTTTGCCGTGCCTTGTGCCTGTGAGTCACCATGTTTCTGGGGGCCATTTTGTTGTGGTAGTTATTAGTGTGCTGTTTTTGCCACATAGGCCTGCGTGTCTTTCCATTGTTCCTCTTGTCTTACTGCTTCCAAATCCATCCCCATTGCCAGCTGCAGCTCCCTGATGCTGCTATATAATACATCCCACATGATGCACAAATTTAGGCCAAACATGCTCCAGTACATTTTAGTTTTTGTTCTTTACTATTCTTATTCTTCCAGAGTGTACACTAGCACTACACAGTAGCCAGGAAAGCCCTGGCCTTGTTGTCAACGTCTCATAAATGGCTAGACTGTTTGTTGTTGTTCACAGAGTTTCTGAAATTTAATAATTGAGGCCACCACACACTAAGTTCTATATTCTATTTGTTTGATTTGTGCTATGTTTGACTGATGTTCTGGCTTTTTTGCTTTTAGGTGCACAAAGACTGAGGAGGAGGTGTGTCTCTCATCATTGCCCGTTGCACTTCCAGACAGACATCCTGCTGCTGTACACACAACACAACGTGACGTGTGACCTGACCAGACATCTCTGCAACTGAGTGCTGCTGACATCTGAAGAAGATGGGCCCAAAGAAAGAAGGTACCAGGTCCTCCAGTACCAAGAAAGTTGCTATTGAGAAGAAGAAGGAACAGAAGAAGGAAGTGACACTGAAGTCTGGTGTGCCGGCCAATACCTTTTTGGGGAAAAAAATTGCGCCTGCAGCAGCGGTGTCCGGGGGCAAGCTGGGGGCAGCACCTCCGCATCAGTGGACCCAACCCACCAACCCAGGCCCAAGCACATGAGTGTGGAAGAGGTAGCCAGCCTAATGGTGGAAAGCAGTGATGCTGAGCCTGAGATAAACTTATCGCTATCTCAAAGTAGTACCCAATCAACGCAGGAGGAAACACAGCAGATAAGTGGTCAACAACAACAGCCGCAACCACCGCCCGCAATAGTAGTTGTTGTTACTCCTGAAGTAGGGGCAGTTCAGGAAATTGAGCCTCATGCAGAGGTAGAAGAAGAAGCCACTCATTCAGAAGATCCATTGTCTTCCAAATCCCCAGCAAGGAAAAGGAGGGGTAGTCCATCAAGTTCTTCGCCAAGCCCCCTTCTGATGATCTAGATGCCACCTGGAAGCCACAAACTGAGTCTGAGAGGGAGCCACGTTCCAAGACCAAGCTAGGGAAAAGGAAGGTTCCGGAAAGCCTTACACTTATGGAGGTCGATGTAGAACAGCAAGATGATGATGATGACGACGAGCCAGTCATCACGAACATCACTCCCGGCCCCGAGGAGATGGAGACCAACATTCTTACCCTATCCAAAATCGCTGCGAGGGATGTAGCACGCATACCTCCACAGGTAACACCAACACGACCTACAGCTTCCATATTTGCATTAGCAAAGGCCTGGCAGCGACCTACATCCAGCACAACCACCACCTCTGTAGGAGTAGGTAGTGGTACAGCAGCACAGAGTCAAATTCAACACACACCCTACAGATCATCCGGCATTGGAAGTGGCACCTCCAGCAGGAGGCCAAAGTTAAGCTCCCCAGTTTGGGACTTCTTTACGGTTAGCGAAAAGGAGGAGAACATTGCTATATGCTCCATTTGTAATACCTCTGTTAGTCGTGGTAAGCTTGGTACAAACTATGGTACCGGAGGGCAAATGACCCATCTGAAAAAACACCACTTGATCAGCTGGGAGGACCACCTTCGCGGCAGAAAAAAAAACTGCAACCATTGGTGTTGGTGGGGATAAAGGAGTAGAAGAAGAAGATCCGATCACGGTGGAAGAGGAAGGACAGGGAGACATTCTCTCTGGTAGTGGTACACAAGGTGTCCCTGACCCCAGCAGTGCAGTCTTAACGTTGCACACATCTTCAGCAACATCTCAGTGGCACAAGAGTAAGAGTCAGCCGGAGACACCAAGAAGTACCAGGTCCGCCCTACCAAAAAGTGCGTTGAGCCTAAGAGAAAGGAAAACCATGCAGCCTACCATTATCAGCATGTTTGGGGGTGAGGGGCAGTACGAACGCAACCACCCAATAGCACGTTTGTACAATGCGAAGCTGGCTAAAATGTTAGCACTGGACCTTCTCCCTTTTTCTTTTGTTGAAGGGGTGGGTTTTGTGGAATTTGTGTCAACCATCTGCCCAAAATGGCATGTTCCCAGCCGCTACTATTTTGCCAGAGTTGCAGTTCCAGCACTACATCACGACGTGCTGGAATTGCTAGGAAAGGCCTTGAAGCAGAGTGCTGTTCACAGTATCCACCTGACTACAGACATGTGGACCAGTTGCCAAGCCACAGATTACATGTGCATCACTGCACACTGGATCTGTTTTGCAGGGGTTAGAGAACAGATATCTGCTGGTGTTGATACTGCAGAGATTTTTCATGCCACTCGCAAACATGCAACTGTAGCCATGTTTGCCATGGAGAAATCTCATACTGCTGCAAACATTTTGGAAGAGTTTAACACCAAGGTCTTTGAGTGGCTGCGCCCAAGAGGGCTTACGATTGGTTTTGTTGCCATGGACAATGGCAGTAATGTAGTTTTGGCCATGCGCAATGGTGGCTATTTCAGGGTCCCGTGTTTGGCACACTGCATTAACATTGTTGTTCAAGACTTTTTGAAAAATGAATCCAAAGTCAGCAACTTACTGGTCACCTGCAGAAGAATATGCACACATTTCAACCATTCTTTTAAAGCCCGGAAGCAGCTGAGGGTCATTCAACGTGAGCATAAAATGCCAGTCAAAGCGCTCATCCAGGAGGTGCCAACACGTTGGAACTCAACTTATTACATGCTTGATCGTCTGTTTGAACTGTACATACCACTCAATGCTTATGTCATGCAAAGATTAGGGGAACCTACTGTGAAAGGCATGACCGTTGAGATGGCTCAATGGGACCTCATTAAATGCCTGACTGAGATGCTACTTCCTTTTGAGATCTTCACACGTGAAGTCAGCAGGGAGGACTGTACTATGGGCCAAACTATCCCATTGTTGCACATGCTAGAGCAACAGCTGAAGGATGTGTCTGAAATGTACGCAGGTGTGGATGACAAACAAGACGCATATCATTTGGCGGAGACCATAGACGCTCGCTTATCGGAAAATACAAGGATTAAAAATAAAATTTTGTCACAACCACATTACATTAGTGCCACAATTTTGGATCCACGGTACAAAGTATTTCTGAACAGCAAGGCAGTAATTCCTTTTTCGGAAGTGGATGTTGCCAACTACCAAACTTTGATAGCTAAGGAAGCCACTATTTTCGAAAGCGAACGGCTGTTAATTACAGGCCCCCACCCCAGGCCATAACCAGTACTACAGGGCATCCACAGTCAAGTTCTACTCGGAGCCTGAGGGCAGTGCATTTGCCTCCCAGCAGTCACCTACACCAACAATAACATCAAGAACAGGATCATCCACAGCACAATGTGCAACTGATTGGTTTCTACAGCAGGGGTATGGTAAGTCTAGTGCTGATGCAAAGGCAAAACAGGCTGAGCACATCGGAGCACCCCTGAACATTGAGCGGATGGTCCAGGCCTATCTGGATGACCCAACAGAGGTCTTCATGGATCGAAACCCATTGGTGTATTGGTATGGGAAAAGAAACCAATGGACAGTGCTCAGCAGGCTGGCGATAAAGTATCTGGCTTCCCCTGTCGCAAGTGTCTCTTCTGAGCATGTTTTCAGTGCTGCTGGTGCCATTGTAACTTCGAAAAGGACCAGTTTCTCGGCCCAAAGCGTGGAGAGGTTAACCATGATCAAAATGAATCAGCACTTTATACCACCGGATTACAAAATACGTGAATCACAGCAGGAAGAGGAGAGCGACTTGGATGACGTAAATAGTGCGTTACAGGACCTACTTCTGTCCGAACCACCAGAGTTTGAGGACGAGCTCCTCTTCCCTGACAACTAGGCTTTCAAATTGTTACTTTCTTCCTTCCTTTATGTGTCTGTGTATCTGTCTTTCTGGTTCAAATCACAACAAATCCATCACCACCGTCTTCTCTTTTATTTCCCTATTGGAGTTGGATGTCTGTGCATTTAACTGTCCACTCTTCAGAGTCCTGCTTCATCTTCCTGTCTCGCACAAGTACATTTCCATCAAGCCAGACATTAGTACAAGAAATGTTGCCTTTACCAGTCCCGCCTCCATAAGAAGTGAAATGTGACTATTGCTATCCTCCGTTTTGTTTTCGAGCCAAAACTCATCAGTGTCCGAAGGCTACAGCCTCAGCAGGCATCCAAAGGTCCTCACTGTCAGGACAGAAGGTATTTGGCAGAGAAAGACAAGAGACTCTTCGAAGAAACTTGCTGACATTTGTGCAAACAAAAAATGACCATCAATGAGCGCTACCCAGGCCGAGGCCCATCATCACAGTGCTGACCATGGGAAGCAACTTAAACTGTGACAAAGTGCCACAGAAGAACAAGACGAAAACCGAAACAGCGACTAACACTCAAAATGAATGTGGACTGGAGTAATGATGAGGCCACTGCCCTGTAAAAAAAAAATAACAACTGTCAGAACTAGGCATCTGATGATCTGACAGCCAAAGAGAAGAGCAAGACAGGTAATGATGGAATGCATTGGATGCTTGCAGACTCTGAGCGATTGATGTTGTTTATTGTTGATGTTGTGCATGAAGTCGAACTCTACTCTACTAGTTAATCTACAAAGTGACACAAGTCAGTGACAGTCAATGTTTCCCTTCTTGTTGTTTAATAACCAAATTGTACTCCTACTACTGCAGGTGCAGGCCAATATCTGTTGCAATTTTTTAATATGGAATATGGACTTAATCGGAGTCACTACAGACTGAGTTGTAGTTGGACAACACGTACCACACCATGATGATGACCATACTATCTTTGCACGCAGTCATTCAGTTGGATCGGAGATGATTCAAGGAATAACTGCATTTCATGAAGTGGCATAAGGTAAACATAAACACACCAATTCAACAAGAAAGTAAACACAGCAGACCTACATGTCCATGTAGTGGTGTGTAGTCGAGTGTAGTGATGACTCACAGCGGCGCATTGATTTTGTCACTTAATTAGGAAAATGCTAAGTTGCTGTGTATGCCTTTTGTCTGGCTATGTCAAAAATTAAGGTAAATGGAGGTTGGGTCACGGGCTGGTGCTGTGGTGGGCCTGTTCTGTCCTGTTGTTGTTGTAGCTTAATGCTGTAAACAGAATCTACATGATATATCCAAGCCGCCTCACTCTGAAAGTGTTCTCTCTCTCTTCTTGGACTCCACCGTAATTGATATTTTTTTTTATTCATTGATTTTTCAATACCCCTTTTGTTTTTCCATCTAGACGTTACAGGCCGGCCTTTACCCTGTGCTTGCTATACTGGGAGACACAACTCACATTTACCTTACCAATCGGCATCAGGAAGGCCACCAAGATTGATGTGCGGAGCGTCCATGGAAGATAGGACCAAGAGGAAGGACGAGATTCCACTCCACAATTTGAGCATGATAATACAGTAACTTTAGTATCATTCATCATTCATCTTTTAATTAATTTGAATCCTTTTTTCTCTTCAATCATTAGGACTGTGTGTTGTGTGTTGTTTGTTTGCTAATTGATCCCTACAACTGTGTTTTAATTGTCTTTGCTATCTTTACAAGTAAGCCCAGTACAACATGGAATTTGGGTCTCTGAGGGCATATTACAGGCAAGGCAAATTGCATAGAATATACTGCTGCCCTGTACTGTCTAATTGTCTAGTAGGAGTTATTAAGTACTACTCATTAACCATCAAGTTATCTTCATCATCATGCATGCATTTCCTTTTCTCCCTTTATAGATTTTTTGTATAAGATCATGGTCGTCTGCCAAGATTGCGCTTTGCTTTTGTTGTCCATGCGTACTGTTTTTCATTCTCAAACCTTTCCCCAAACCCCCTTCCCATCCATTCATCAAACCATAACCCTCTTACCCCGGGCTGTGATTTATATTGAGGTGTGATGTGACTACATAAAATGTACACCAATTGATCACACGCTTGCTGGGGCAGATGTGGTGAAAGCAGCACTAATTCAATTGCAAGGCAGGGCGAGGAGCTTCTTCTGCTTGCCCACCCATGCTCAGTCTATGTGCAAGCCGTCACCGGCTAATAGTAGTACATCATAATTAATTGCCGTCATTGATTGGATTAATCATCAAACTCCTACCACACAGCAGTAAAGGTTATGAATTACGATTGTGTTAAGTTAAGTGACTCAATCGACACAACTACAGTTTGTAACTTCTTGTACTAGGCTGTCCCCGCCACCATTATGTTTAATTAGACTTTAGCAGTTGCAACTGCAATATTGTTTGTTTGGCAGACTTCTTCTGTACTGTATTTTACTTCGTTCTACTACTCCTCCCACAGTCGCTCTCAGGAAAGTGACTGTCTCTTTTTAATTTTTTAGCAAATGCTACTGCCAGTGTCTACTCTACTACTACCACCACAACCATGGCATCTTCTACATTCTCTCTGGAAACCATGCAGCCATTGCTGTGCCGAACGTAATCATCAATCACAGGTAAGATAAGTTTGGTGGGAGGTATAAATGGACTAGGAGGAGAGACTGACAGTACTAGTAGGACAAATAACTCAGTGAGGGGTACCGCATCTATCTGTTTGTGTTACATCATCGTCGGCAGATTATTTAAATCAAACACTGGCTGCGGCCCTGCAGCAGCAAGGAAACCAATGTGACGTTAATTCGTAAAACAGTAACCCCCACAAAACATTAACATTGTATGTTTAAGTATAAATATAATTTATTACCCTAACAAAAATAAACTATCCCACACCTGACCCACCCTTCTCCCTAACCCCAACAAATGTCCAAAACGAAAAAGTCCAAAGAATGTCCCGAAACCCCAACGCCCAATTCCCACCCACCAAAACAAGGAATAAAAAGGGGCAAATCAACAGGGTCCTCGATGTTAATTTCGGCGGGCTTTGAGGTGTTTGTCCACCATGATTTTGACCCGCTCCTCCATTTGCTCCTCTAGACGTGCCATCCGGAGGAGAATCTTCCTGCGAAATGCCCTGCAGTGGCATCCAGGGTGGGGGACAGCAGTGCTGGCTGCTAGCGAATTGCGGTGGCGGCGGGCGGCTACTAGACCGCGGCGCCGTACCGCTGGAGTTGTGGCCTGGCTGGGGCCCGGGGCATCGGACGAGGCTGCAGCTGCTGCTGCCGCCTCCTCCTCCTCCGCCTGAGCCACCAGCCGCCGGTACTCCTGGCATATGGCCTCCAGTTTCCCACGCCGGGCCCTGGCTGCCAACTCCTTCCGCGATGGTTTGTCTTGGGAAGGAGTACCATCTATATCAAGAAAGAAAAAAATATTGTTGTAACCAGTACTCTTAGCTAAACAGTAACACAAAATTAATTCAACACATAATGGCACAGTAGCACTAGCAAGAAGCACAGTACATAACATTTGTGGTAATAATCTATCTATCCTCCCACTTCCTCGGCCTCTAACAATTGTGGGAGTTTCAGGCATTATTCTAGCACTATGGACTCCAACCAGTACACAGTACACCAGTGTTCTTCTTTTCTCTAGTTTAGCGAAATGACATAACCTGGTTGTAGCCGGCATTGCCAGCTCGGTCATCTATGCTTGCACCCAAGACAAACATACGAGTCATGACGCAGACTCACGTTAGTTGGATTTACTACTGTTTGCAGGTGGGGAAGCTCGTATTTTTCTATTACGGGTGGCACTGGCCATACTCTCTCTGTTACATGGAGGGCAATTGCTCAATTTCACAGTGCCTTGGCTACTACAAAAAGGCAGATTATATATCTGATCCAATGATCGTTGCTTTTATATGGGACAACGACATAAGGTCAGTAGCGGTCAATGGTGGGACTCGGGGAGTTCGGCCGGGCGGTGACGTGGGTAGGGGCAGGATGGGGGTAGTAAACTATGGATTACGGCCAATTACAGGTAAGTAAACATATAAATAAATGAAACTATTTTGTTGTGCACACTGCATCGCATTTGGCGGTGCAGTGCGCACAATGAAATTTGCTTTATTTATTTGTATGTTTACATTAAAGTTACCTGTATTTGCCCGCGTAATACATTGTTTACTACTACCCCCACCCTGCCCCTCCCCACATCGGCTTTGCTACTCTGGCGTGGTTTCTTTTACATTCCCTAAAACTGTGCATCCCGTGACAGTCTCCACCTATGCTGTCTATGATGAATACATACAGGCATCCATCCATTCTAAGTAAATGTCAATCATTCTTCTTAATCTCTCCACCAACCTTACTTTGTTTCACCAACAACAACGCATGCGTCCACTCACTCCGTTGCTTGCCTTGGCTTTGAGTTTCACCCAAACACCGCTGATGATTCTTGCTATCTACAGTATCCACCCATACTGTGTCGCCCACCCAGGCAGGCATCCATTCTTCTTTCACCTTCCACCCATCCTTCAACAACACATGCATCTGATTCCTATCAGCCACCTATCCATGCTTCCAACGTATCCTTCTCTGCCAGTCATCATATTAAATCTCGCCCGCCCTTCCTCCTTCAACCCTTCTTTCCCTTTTTGTTCAACACATCCATCAAGGTCATCTGATCTGACTTTTAGTCTCCTCCATAAAACTTTCACAGCTGAGTTGGAGTCAGATATAAGAGGCCATTGGTTAATCAAGTCACGCTGGTAATGCTATTGCTACTGCATTGCTACTGCATTGCTCATGCTAAGTAAAGGGTGTCTTCTTTAACCGTTGTATAATGTTCACTACAACTTCATACCTAATAAGTCTCAACAACAGTACAGTGAGTGAAGTCCACACACCCTTCCAGCTAGTGCAATGTCAATAAGTCATGAATATAACTTACCACCGCCCGCCACCGCTGCTGGCTCCCCCTGTAGCTCCTGCAGGTGCCGCATCTTCTCCTGCCCCCTCCGGAAGGCTCGAATCGCCGGTGGCCCCGCCGCCACTGGTGGTTGCTAGTCTGCCTAGATAAAAACATGACACATTTTTAGATGCCTGTACACCTCCTCTATTTATTCTTTTTCATTAGCAAGATTGAAAAAAAAGTTAATACATACATATTATTATAAATCACATTCAATAGTCCAAATCGGGTACTAGAGTACAGTCAGTAGACACTAGTAGTGTTATGGTCCGTAGGGTCATTATTATACTATACTCTACTCTTTGCAAAGTTAGCCTGAGCCATGCAACCATTTTCCGCTTCATGTCTTTTGCGCATGTTACCTCGCAGCTTGTTGCGCAGTAACAGTAAGACACCTTTTTGAGCCCACATGAGCACATACAGCTACTGTCTGAGCGTTGTGTACAAAAGGTCGAAAAACAAGCCACTTTGTTATGGAGTTCGGTTAGTCCGTATTGCTTAGCCATAGGTAACATGTTACACTTTTTGGGCAGGACTGAGAAATGCTTGCATTATACTATATAACACGCACCATTTTTCTCAGGCAGAGGATTCCCTTCTACGAACCAGAGATTTGCAGAGCTTATGAATGATGCATGTAACCAGTAATTCTACGTTCTACGGTGAGGAGTCGCCCAGAATTCGCACAGATCTTTTGTCTTATATATCATCAATGATCATGCACTTGTTGCAACACTGTTTATTGTTTTAATCTTATGCATTTTGCTGTTGGAGCTGGCTGGAGTACACTGAATTTTATAGAACAACATACATACAGAGCTTGTTAGTTGAAAATAAACCTTTTGAACTTACACATAGACTCTGTGGTATTTTGTGTGGTGGTGGTGGTGGTGGACTTACACGAGTGAGTGAGCGAAAGGGTGTTATGTTCTGGGTTGTGTAATCATAATCATTGGGTATCTTCGGGTGGGGGTTCGGGACCTAATGAGACACTATAGCTAGTCGTTCAGGGGATTGTGGGTTCACTTCTGACTGAGGTGTGAGGAACGTCCAAGTTCCAAACTCGCATCACCAACATCCTATTTCATTGTGCATAGTTCTGCATGGGGCTGCGCAGAATCCAAGTAGTATGTACTATATCCTATCAAAAATAGTCAAATATCTGGATGGGCATTTTGTTTGTGGTAATTGTCAAAGCCTCAAGATTAAGAAGCCTAGAAGAGGACAACCGAAAGGACTGGACTCAGTGGCTAGAGCTATTAGTATTGGTCAATCTGAGTTTTATTCAAAACCGTACAATAAAGAGTGGCAATGCAAACTGGGCAAGCTTAGCGACAGACTAATATTAGTAGTACAGAGTACAGACATTCATAGCAGAGGCAGTTAGAACTTAGAGGCAGGGATAACCAGAATTTAGAAACAGATAGGCAAGTCAAGATCAAAGAATCTTTTGTAAAAAATAGAATTAGGGAGTGGAGCCAGAATTAATAGTTCAGAAAAAATAAGGTGCAGTAAAAGTTAGGGCAATATAATTGTTAATATTAACCACTGGAGGACTTACTGGGACCAGCAGCAGGGCCCTCGGTAGAGGAGCGGTCCTCTGGTGGTTGTCCCACCGAATCGGACCCCGTCTTCTTGCCCCTGGGTGCTGCACATCAGTGATCATGTAAGATATAATAAAGAAAAAGAAAGACACAAACATTAATGATTGCTGTGAAACAAATAAATTATCTAAAAAAACGCTCAAAAAACGTTTTAGGAAACAAAAATTGCAATAAAATTGACCTATCTAATCCGATCGACTACTGCCTTGCGGGATTCACAGACAGTCTACTTATTTGGGAACACTAATTCAGTGTTCCATTCTGATTGATTCAAATAAAATCCAGAACACTAACTAAGCCTAAGTACCATCTGACCTAGCCCACCTATTCCAGGCGGGCCAATTGTTCATTAAGCCTGCATTTCCATTTTTTATTGACATAAAAAATGCATAGATGAGAAGGAGGACACATGCATAAAGTGCATAATGCATACACCAAATTGTTGGTTCGTTACGTCTGATGTTCTGCAGCTGACTGACACTGCTAAGCTAAGCTTACCAGTACCACTCACTAAACAAACTACAAAAGGTTCTAAGGACTGGGGTAAGCAGCACTCAGTGACAGAGGATGCGTCACGCAGACCGCTCAAAAATTATCAACTAATAGTAACTAAACCTAGTATCAAATGCATCCACCACTATTTGACAGGAGGACAAAGGAAGGACTACAGTCTCTCTAGCAATAGCATTACCTAACTGAAGTTCTCTAAAGTAAACTCATACATAATGACAAGCGAGCGCAAAGTTGCAAAAAGTAAGAGTACCGCCCAGCACCTGTGTCCTACAATCACAGAAGATTTTGAAACGTAATTTACCTGCAATGTAAGCAGCAGTATTCTTGTTATTTGTAAAAAATGTATACACAAATCACAATACTTATACTACTATATATATATTGGCTACTCACCAAGCCCCACGACCTCGACACCTAGCAGGTCCAACAGGTCCTGCTCCCGGTCAAGGATGTCTGACCACCGGTGGGCCAGCTGGTTATGGGTGCGCCGGACCTCGGAGCAGCGAAACACTGCCCGACGCACCTTCGCCCACCGGCGGTGATGCTCCTGGGTCAGGTACCCGGAGCCTGGCCTGCCGCCTGCTGTCAAGGTCAAGGGGAGGTGGCGCCTCATTAAACAGCTGGCGGGCTTGCACCCCTGCAGGGCTCAGTCTGCCGCAAGGCAGGCGGCGATTGGGCACACGCGCCTTGCCCTTTGAGCCGCTGCTGCTACCCTTCGCCATGGTTCTGGGGTGGGAGGAGGTGAAAAAGAAAAGTTAGAAGGGAAAAATAAAGTTAGGGGAAGAAGTAGGAGCTTAAAGAAGAAAGTTATATAAAACAATCGAAAAGTAAAAAAAACACAGTAAAAAGTAGAAAAAAATGCAAAATATAGACTTAAGCAGAGAGTGAGATAGATAAGAAATAAAGAAAAATTGAAAAACAGTGTAAAAAACTAAGGATTGCAAAGATTGAGGGAGGATAGAAAGCAGGCCCAGAACCATAGCATAGAGTGGTAAAACAAGATGGCCGCGCCCATCGCGACCGCGTGGGTAAGTTCGCGCAATATTTGTCCCCGAGCACGCAAAAAACATCGCGAACACGTACAACGCGTTCCCGAACAAGGAATGCGCATCGCGAGCACGCTATACGCGACCCGGAACAGGAAATAAGGGATCGCGAATGGGCGGGACAAGTGAAAAACAAAATGGCCGCGCCCATAGGCGACCGCATGGGTAAGTTCGCGCCCCCGAGCACGCAAACAGAGTCCCGAACAACCACAACGCGTTCCCGAGCAAGAAAAACGCATCGCGAACGGGTGCGGCAAGCAGCTACGCGCGCTCGCGAAGCTACGCGTAGCTTGCGTAGTGCTCCAACGTCTTCGCGTAGCTTCGCGTAGCGCGACTACGCGAACTACGCCCAGGCTTAATATATACACGCCAAGGTTTATTGAAGAATGAGTGGGTGTATGAGTGTCTGAATGGATGATTTAGTGGGTGTGTGACTGACTGTATAAGTGAGTGATTAAACTTGTCTTAGTGAATGCATGGGTGAATGACTAATCTGTGTGAATGTCTGTCTCAGTCTGTCAGATGGTGTGTAAGTGGCTGCATGGGTTGATGAATAGCTACATGAGTGTCTATATGGGTTAATGATTGGTTGTTTGATTACCTGTATGTGTGCCTGAGTGTCTGTGTGGGTGGATGAGGAGGTTGTGACTTCCTGCACGGATGTGTGAGTGGGTGATTCAGTGGGTGTATGGGCTCATGAGTGTATCTGTGAGGGGCTGTATGGGTGAGTGAGCATGTGTATGGCTGTGTTGGTGAGTGAATGGATGTCTCAGTGGTATATGTGTGAGTAACTACATATGTGAAAGGCAGTATATGTGAGTGTTGGAGTATATAAGTGACTAGATGTGAGAGTGAGTGATTGTGAGAATGGCTGTATGGATGAGTGTGTGCTTGTGTCAGTGATTGTATAAGAGAGTAAGTATGTGTTAGTATCTGTATGAATAAGTGAGGTGGTGTGTGTATAACTGTATAGGGGAGTAAATGGCAGCGTGATTCAGTATTTGGGTGACTGACTAGGTGTGTGAGTATCTCTGTGGGTGAGTGGCGGTATGTGAGTGTCTGTATGGGTGTATGAGTGCATATATCAGTGGCTGTATTGATGAGTGACTGCATGTATGAGTGACTTTATGGTGAGTGAGTGGATGTGTGCAGACCTATGAATCAGTAAGTGGGTATGTACTAACTGGTATTGGTGTGTCTATGGTTTCGTGTATGATAGTCTTTATTTTAGAGTGGGTGTATGAAAGGTTATATTAGGGTGTGAAGAGGTCCATCAGATTATCACATGGATGATGTCATCAGTGATGTCATTTGAGATGTCATCAGTGATGTCATCAGTGATGTCACTGACCATGTCATGAGTCATGTAATATGTGATGTCATCAGCAGTGCATTGCGGGGGCGCGAGTTATAGTTAGCTCAACTAACTTTAACAGCCACATTTTTCTGGTTTTGTACGAGTGAAAAGTCCAACTTACTATAACGTCCCTGAAACCTGTGGTTTTTTCAGTGAATTTCTATGGTTTTTTAAATGCTAATTTCTAACTATAACGTCCCTGAAACTTATGGTTTTTTCAGTGAATTTCAAAAGTTTTTTCAATGCTAATTCCTAACTATAATGTCCCTGAAACCTCTGGTGATTTCAGTGAATTTCTAAGGTTTTTTAAATGCTAATTTCTAACTATAACGTCCCTGAAACTTATGGTTTTTTCAGTAAATTTCTAATTCCTAACTAATGTCCAAAAAATGCTCTTTATAAATTTTTAAACTTTTACAAAAATAATGTGATGTTTTATCCTTTTTAAAATATGCATTTACATTATTATTTATTATTATCGTGTACCGGTCATAGTGGGTGTGCGAATCCAAGAATTTTGCCACCATATTGGTTAAGTCGTGCACGATACGAGTTCGGTATGTGAAGGGTGTGCAGTTCTCATTTTTCTTTTTTTAATAATTTTAAATGCATGATATATACTACAAATTTATTAAATCAGTCGTATATGGTTTATTCTTTGAGTTATCAAAATAATATTTACTTAAATAATCTCGATGTTAAATGTCGTTTAATAAAGTTACGGGAGCCACGACGGTTCCGCGCAACGTCACGTACGTATTTCCGAGAGTCACGTCAGGTGCGTGAATCCACCACAAGTTATTTTGTTTTAAAAGTATATGTATATAACTTTATTATATATATTATACCAAGAGATTAATATACACAATTGTAAATATCATGTATTTGTAACTGGTATAAAGATATATTATTGTTAAATATATTTTTCGGAAATCGCGTCGGGTGCCCACCGGTTGCGCGTCGGGTGAGCGAATCCCATATGACTTCAAAAGAAAGCATTTCATTGGTTAAGAAGCTTTTTATTCTAGAACTTGCAGGACCCCACCCAAATTTTTCATTCTTCCAACAACATCTACAGAGACACAGCTCTTGTGTTTTCTGCTCTTCTTTTCAGCATTTTTTGGGTCTTTTTTTACATCAACAAAAAATGGCTTCTTCAAATCCAGCTTCTCAGCTTCCTCCAGAAGAAGAAGAAGACTTGGAAGAACCAGAGAAGCAGAGGTACGAGAGCATCGTATGGGCCTTTTTTTCAACGCACGTAAGGTGACGTGCACTATCTGCGACAAGGTCCTCTCATGTGGATCAGAAAAAAATACTCGTGTGGCACATCTTCGATGCTTAAACACCTGCAGACAATGCATCCACGGCGTCTTGCACGAGAACAACATCATAGTGACCTTCAAAAACATGCATCACAAGACGACCAAGTTGCAGGGCCTAGCACCTCATCAGGTTCTTCCACTACTCAAAGAACCCATATCGTACCTTAATTCGCTGGACTGGAGCAGCGTTGCATTAAATATAAAAAAGTTCTTTGATATGGAGAGCAATCGGTGGATGCTATCGTGGTTGCTGCAAAAAACCACCATTGTTATTTTTTTTTGTTTGTTTTTGCAGTGACTTCTTAATTGCAAAATGTTTCAAAAGTTTTCTCCATTCATTTTGTTGATTTTTTCATTTTTTTGAATAAAAACACCAAAAAAATACAAAAAGAGTTGAAAAAACACACAAAAAATTATAGAAGAAAAAAAGAAGAAAAAAAATGGTTCTTGTTAAAACCGCCTATTTGGTTGAAAATAGACAAATGTGTACGTGTTGTATGAATTGCGGCAAGTGTAATATATGGAGGAGTGCATGGATAGTGCATGTGTGATTACATGAGTGCATGTGTAGTGCCTGGGTGATTGCAGAAGTGCATGTGTACTGCCTGAGTGATTGCATGAGTGCAGGCAAAGTGCCTGAGTGCATGGATGAGTGCATGCATAGTGCCTAAGTGATTTCATAAGTGCAAGGGTAGTGCTTGAGTGATTGCAAGAGTGCAACAGTAGTGCCTGAGTGCCTGGAAGAGTGCGTGGGTAGTGCCTGGGTGATTGGAGGAGTGCATGTGTACTGCCCAAGTGATTGCATGAGTACAGGGAAAGTGCCTGAGTGCATGGATGAGTGCATGGAAAGTGCCTGGGTTATTGCATGAGTGCATAGCTAGTGCCTGGGTGATTGCATGAGTGTAGGGGTAGTGCCTGAGTGATTGTAGGAGTGCATAGGTAGTGCCTGGGTGATTGTATATGTTCATGGGTACTGGCTGGGTGATTGGAGGAGTGCATGGAGAGTGTCTGGGTGATTGGAGGAGTGCAAGGGTAGTGCCTGGTTTATTGCATGAGTGCTTAGGTTGTGCCTGGTTGATTGCATGAGTGTATGGGTAGTGCCTGGGTGATTGGATGAGTGCAAGAGTAGTGCCTGGGTGATTTTATAAGTGCATGGGTAGTGGCTGGGTGATTGAAGGGGTGCATGGGTAATGACTGGGTGATTGCATGAGTGCATGAGTAGTGCTTGTAGGATTGAAAGACTGCATGGGTAGTGCTTGGGTGATTGCATGCGTGTAGCAGAAGTGCCTAAGTGCATGTATCAGTGTATGGGCAGTGCCTGAGTGATTGCATGAGTGCATGGGTAGTGCCTGGGTGATTGGAGGAGTGCACGGGTAGTGCCTGGGTTATTGCATGAGTGCAGGGGTAGTGTTTGGGTGATTGGAGGAGTGCATAGGTTGTGCCTGAGCGATTGAAGGAGTGCATGAGTCATGCCTGGGTGATTGCATGAGTGCAAGGGTAATGGCTGGGTAATTGAAGGAGTGCATGGGTAATACCTGAATGGATGCATGAGTGCAGGGGTAGTGACTGGGTCATTGGAGGAGTGCATGGGTACTGCCTGAGTGATTGAAGGAGTGCATGGTTAATGCCTGGGTGATTGCATGAGTGCAGAGGTAATGCCTTGGTGAATGGAGGAGTGCATGGGTACTGCCTGAGTGATTGAAGGAGTACATAGGTAGTGCCTGGGAGATTTTATAAGTGCATGGGTAGTGGCTGGGTGATTGAAGGAGTGCATGGTTAATGCCTGGGTAATTGAAGGAGTGCATGGGTAATGCCTGGTTGATTGCATGAGTGCAGGGGTAATGTCTGGGTGATTGAAAGAGTGCATGGGCAATGCCTGGGTGCATGGAGTAGTGCATGGGTAGTTTCTGGGTGACTGGAGGAGTGCATAAGTAGTGCCTGGGTGATTTTATAAGTGCATGGGTAGTGGCTGGGTGATTGCATGAGTGCATGGATAGTGCCTGGGTGATTGGAGGAGTGCAAGGGTAGTGCCTGGGTTATTGCATGAGTGCATAAGTAGTTCCTGGGTGAATGCATGAGTGCAGGGGTAGTGCCTGGGTGATTGGAGGAGTGCATAGGTTGTGCCTGAGCAATTGAAGGAGTGCATGGGTCATGCCTGGGTGATTGCATGAGTGCAAGGGTAATGGCTGGGTAATTGAAGGAGTGCATGGGTAATACCTGAATGGATGCATGAGTGCAGGGGTAGTGACTGGGTAATTGGAGGAGTGCAAGGGTAGTACCTGGGTGATTGCATGAGTGCATGGGTAGTGGCTGGATGATTAGAAGACTGCATGGATAGTGCTTGGGTGATTGCATGAGTGCAGCAGAAGTGCCTGACTGCATGTATGAGTGCATGGGTAGTGCCTGGGTGATTGGAGGAGTGCATGAGTAGTGCTTGGGTTATTGCAGGAGTGCATAGCTAGTGCCTGGGTGATTGCATGAGTGAAGGGGTAGTGCCTGAGTGATTGGAGGAGTGCATAGGTAGTGCCTGGGTCATTTTATATGTGCATGGGTACAGACTGGGTGATTGGAGGAGTGCATGGATAGTGTCTGGGTGATTGGAGGAGTGCAAGGGTAGTGCCTGGGTTATTGCATGAGTGCATAGGTTGTGCCTGGTTGATTACATGAGTGTATGGGTAGTGCCTGGGTGATTGGAGGAGTGCATAGGTAGTGCCTGGGTGATTTTATATGTGCATGGGTAGTGGCTGGGTGATTGAAGGTGTGCATGGGTACTGCCTGAGTGATTGAAGGAGTGCATGGGTAATGCCTGGGCGATTGTATGAGTGCAAGGGTAATGTTTGGGTGATTGGAAGAGTGCATGGGTAATGCCTGGGGGTATGGAGGAGTGCATGGGTAGTGACTGAGTGATTGGAGGAGTGCATAGGTAATGCCTGGGTGATTGCATGAGTGCAGGGGTAATTGGAAGAGTGCATGTGTACTGCCTGAGTGGATGCAAGAGTGCAGGGGTAGTGCCCGAGGGCATGGATCAGTGAATACGTAGTATCTGGCTGTTTGCATGAGTGCATGGGTAGTCCTTTGGTGATTATATGAGTGTAGAGGTAGTGCCTGAGTGCATGGATAAGTACATGGATAGTGTGTGAGTGATTGCATGAGTGCATGGGTAGTGCCTGGGTCATTGTACCAGTATATGGATAGTGCCTGGGTAAATTGAATGAGTGTGGGAATAGTGCCTAACTGCATAAATGAGTACATGGATAGTGTTTTAAGGAATGGATGAGTGCAGTAAAAGTGGCTCTAAACATTATTTCACATTATCATGCTTATCACATTATTTCTTCTTACCTTTTTCACTAATGTAGATACAAAACTCAGTGGAACTATTTTACAGTAGTTTTGTTGTAAACTGAATTTAAAATCTTTTCAAACTTCAGCATTACCTTCTGTAAAAAAGAAGAAAAACTGTTATCGAATATTATACTTTTAAGAACACAACATAATTTTTGAATTACATGCCAATTTCAATTTCAATTTTTTGCTGTTCTCAGATTCTACAGAATTTCACCATACACAGAGATTTCAATGTAGACCATCATACAACAGAGGGGGAAAAAACAATCAATGAGATTGTAAAAAAAAAAAGAAATTAGCGTTGAGCATTATGTAGAACATGTGTAACTATGTGTTTACCTATCTACAGTTTCTGAGTTACATTCTTCAACTACATTAAGTATTTTATTTCTCTCAACTACATTTTGTAAAATGTACACTCTCATTTACATCTCGTATAATATAAAGAACAAATATATAAACTAATTGTTTCTAAACACAATTTTCCAAATGCAATATGAATTAGCACAAACAATAATCCAAATACTAATTGTTCACATCCTCCCAATAGGCCGAATAATGTTTCCAAAACTTTTGCATTGAAAATATCCAAAATAAACTCGTTAATTCGTGTTCACATCTTCCCAATAGGCTGAATGATGTTTTCAAAACTTTGGCATCAAAAATATCAGATATGAATTTGGTAATTCGTAAGGCAACCTACATTTGAATTTCAAATGGGCATCATTGCAATGTGTCCATCCTTTATTGCACTTTAAGTACACAGTATAGTGTCCAGATGTTGTAGTAGGTCCATCATGGAAAATAATAGCCACTGCTTTAAAAGTTCTTCCTGAAATTGATACTTGACTTGCCACAAGATTTTTGATTTTGGTTTCCAATTTTCTTCCATTTGCTCTACAACGTTGTAGCATTAAAATTACATATTTTCCAAATCTTTCTATATATAATGTTGACAACATTTCTGATTTACAGTGAGAACATTTCATATCTTGATTAGCTGTTTTTACTAATTTGTTAAAAGATACTGATTAACAATATGGTATTGTCAAGTATATGAATTGTTATGTGTCTATTTCAGTGGTAGAAGAAAATTAATAGTCTTCACAACTATGATCCCATCTGTAACTTAGTCCAAATAAATTTTCAATTTCTATTCCTCTTTCAATACTCCAAGCATAAACATAAGAAATTCTTGTGCATCTTGTTGTATATTCAATGTAAATTTCAATGAACCAGTACACATATCCAAAAGATGCCAAATGCCAGAAGCAGTATGGATTTTACTTCTATCAGTTACAAACTTATGAAAAATATAATGTAGTAAAGAATAGAGGGGCATATTAGCAAGGGCTTTATCGCCGCTTTAGCGGCACTTTTTGCCGCTAAAGCGGTGATATTTTTAACGCCCTATTAGCAAGCTGTCGCTAACAGGCGTTAGCGACAGCTTTCAGGCGATAGCGGCCGGGTTTTACATCGCCTTGCATGTCAGCGATAATTATCGCTAATGACATGCAAGGTAGGCGTTCCCAACTAAAAGCGACAGAAAACAGTCGCTTACATACCTATCGCCTATTAGCAATACCCGCGAAGCGATAAAAACACGCGCTAACCCCGATTAGCGCTTGTTTTTTAGAACTGATAAAAACATGACTTAGCAATGAAAGTCAATGGGAGGTGGATTGTAAGGTTAAGTCCCCAGATTTAGCGATAGGATTTTATCGCTGGATTTCTCGCGTTAAAGCTGGGTTTCGCCGCTATCGCTGGATATTTTATCGCAATGGAGATAAACCTTGCTAATAGCATGTTATTTCCGCGGTAATATCCAGCGATAGCCGGCGATAAAAAAAGGCGCGCTAAGGAAGGTTTGCGATATTTATCGCATGTTCTTGCTAATATGCCCCAGAATCTTTTTTCACGATTTTCCATAATTTCATGATGAAGATCTTCTAGATAAAACACAACATTCACAATTACATTAGCATAGCAGTTGATACCTAAACTATTTTGTAACTGGTATCCTACAATATCATGAACAGTGTCCATTTTCATTTTCTTTGCAGCTTCATGATTCTCTTGAATTGTTTTCTTTTTTTGAATCTCAGTAGAATGTTTGTCATATTTCCGTTTTGGACAGACTACACATTTCTCATATACGGGATATTCACCTAAGTTAGGAGCATACAGTATTCTTAACCGATTGTACTCTCTTACACAATTTGCATCAGCACTTATCTTTTTCTCATCAAAATCAATCAAATACAAAACAGATAATGTTCTTACTCGAGACAATGCAACGTATGCCATGCCCTCTTTAAACACTGTACTTCCAATATTTACCAAAGCACTGTCTACACTTAAACCTTGAGATTTATGAATGGTTACGGCATATGCTAAAGAAAGAGGAAACTGTTTTCTACGAACATACAAGTCTTTTACAAGCAAAAAACGAACAGCACAATGTCCAATCTGTTTTATCTCTTCAATCTGATCAAATGTAATCTTTAAAAATTCAATTCCATCTCTGTTCTGAAAATTTACAAAATCAACAACTTTTCCCATTGCTCCATTTACTAAAACTTCTTCTACATTCAAATTACGCCGTAAAATTACCCGACAGTTTACACATACATATAAAGTCTTTTCTAAACCTGAAGTCTTAGACACACACTTTTCCAAAGAATCCAATTTTGACTGTAGCTTCTCTGAGAGAAGAATAGTAACTCCTTTGCGTTCCATTTCATCAATAGCTTCCATTTTCACTATTGGTTGTTTTTCCAATTTCAAAAGTTCTTGATTGAATGTAGAACACTCTTGCAGTGTAGGCATTAGACAAACTATAGACTTCTGTTCTCCAATTTTTTTGTACATTATTTCAGGTGCTATGTTTTCATTTGCAAACAAGTTCGTTAGTAGCCGACTTTGTAAAGCTTCTTTACCATGTTTTGTCAAAACACCAATTCTTATATCTTGAAGAATGTTTCCATAATGTTCATCACTTGCTTGTCGCATATTCTTAATAAGTTCTTTTTATTCAAAATGAGACCAAATGTTGACATTTCCAATACTTCCCAAAGATTTCCTAGTGTCTTCATGGACAAGTGTTTTAAAAACTGGTTGCCCTTTCACAGGAGTAAGTTGTATTAGATCGCTGTATACAATTACATGTTTTCCTCCAAATAGAACATCATAATCTGTTTTTAAAATCTGTTTCATTCTTAAATGTACAAAGGCAAGCATTAAGTTTGAGACCATGTTCACCTCGTCAATGATTAGAAGTTTCATTTTCTTCAGTACTCTTGCAACTTCATAACAAGCTTCTCCAGATAGCTTTTGATATTCCAATTTATTTTCATGTTCAACTGGTAGCATGAGTAATCAATGTAAAGTATTCCCTTTAATGTTTTGTGCTGCTAATCAATTTGGAGCTGTTAAACACAAGATAAATGTGATTCAGTTGTTTTGTGTAGATAACTGGTCAAAACTTTAATTAAGAAACTTTTTCCTGTTCCAGCCTGACCACTGATGTGCATTCGAATAGGTTTAAATGATGTGCATTGACATTCTTTTTTTCATGCAGTAAACCATGCTGTATCTGTTGTGTCACTTGCTGATATATTTCTTTTTGTTCAATATTTATATCTTCTTCCAAGTTTCGCAACTCAATAATATCCTGTTGTGCTTGTTGCATTGCCATTTCTACTTTATTCATGGCTGTTGCTGCTTCATTTTCAATAATTGGTTGTCCTAGTGGATCTTGACTTAGTGGAGCAGAACTTTGACTATCTTGAGAACTGTCTCTAGCTATTTCAGCTGTAATAGTAGTTTCTTGTTCAATCTCTTCATTTGAAATTTGTAAATAAGTAGGGAAAATTGTGCATTGAATGTTATCTTTATATGCATTAAAAGAATCTTCATAGCAGTCAAAATCTCCAAGTAATTCCATTTCACTACGCCAAGGCTTGAAGAGTTGCAGAAGTGCTAATAGAAAAATTCCCTTTTATCTGGAGTTTCGCAGCTGAGTTTTCTGTGGTTAATAAGATTTCCTTTGGCATGTTTTACCAAACATCCATCACATCCAATTACTGCATATTTTTCTTCATTTATAGTTTCTGCAACATTTCTCTTAAAGCTGTAATGTTGCAGTACTTCATAGATATATAGGATTTCCAGATGTGGACTCCTTTTAAGATAGTACGCATCCAACATATTAGTTTTAACAATATCTGTACTTTCTGGTTCATTCAATGCTAGGTATTCAATTTCTTGTAGAGATTTCAATACTCCATTTCGTGTTGCGGCAAGACCTAGACTTATCCAAATGATTCCTCTTGACTTTGAATATAAACTGGCAAAGCTCAACTGATCCGAACATTTATAGGATCCAATCTCTCGATGGGAAAGCATTTTCAAACTAAAGCTGTACAATTTGTTACTTAGACTCTTCTCTTGTGAAATTTCTTCCCACATTTCTTTAAACTCTGTCTTTTCCGATTTGTGCATATATGACGTAACATACCGAGCAACAACAATTGAATTATCTGCAACATACTGGATATCCATGTTTGCATTCCACATTGTCAAAATCACTGGACTGTAGTCATTAATATACTTTGAATCTTCAGTTCTTTTTATGTTGTATGTATTCTTCGGAGATTTTCGAGCTATAGTATGCCTTACTGCTGACATAAAACTATTGACTCTTCCCTTTGAAATTATTGGACGTGGGAATCCAAAATGAAATTTTGTATAAAACATTCCCTTTGACTTGTATTTTCGTCGACAATATTTTCCACATCGATGACTTTGAAACCAAAAAACTTGTTGTCTCAAGCTGTTTTCTCCTCCTTTGTTTGGAATGGCACAGGTAACATACTCTTCGATGAAAGACAAAACAGTTTAATCAGAATCGGTTCCAAATTTATGTACATTCTTGATCCATAATAGCATGTGTATATGAGGAGCACCTCTGGCTTGGTACTCCTTTCTCCAAAGGAAATCAGTAACTTATCCAAGAGGTGGATTATTTTTATTGCAGATAAAAAGACATCATAGCTTGAAACCTATGATTAAAATATCTACACACATTTACAGGATACAAGGAACACAGTTCTCCAGCTGTCTTCAATTCAATGTTTTTTGCATTTGAATTTGCTTGTCGTAGAAATTCAAGTAAATCGTCCCACGCGTATTCAGCACAGCTAAGCGTAACAAACCACGTAGGGGTACCTAAGTTTCTTAGCATACATTTAAGTTCTCCATGACGAAGATACCAATACTCATTAGTACCACATTGACACGCCATCAAATCAATTAACTGAGATTCTAAATGATCGTCTCTTTGTTGAACTTTGTCCAAGAATTCCTTTGCAGAAACATGTGTAAGATGAACTCCTGTTTTTAATATGTGGTTCACTGCATATGAAAGTCCAGAAAAATCACTTTCAAACCGAAGATGAAATATGTATGGAATACACTGTCGAAATCTTGGATCTTCTGAGTACAATCTTTTCGAATGGTATTCTGGAGCTGAAATCTGTAGTGGTCGTGCATCATATCGTCAACCTTTTCCAGTGGGGAAGACCTGTGGAAAACAACGAGCTTCTAAACTTTTTTCCCATACATTCATGGGAGTTCCCTTCGCTTTCTTCATTTGAAATAATTAAATAGTGTTTCCTATCACTTCTTTTGAATGTAGAGGATGTATACTATAATGTTCATAACTTTCTTCACTTGTCCACTTTTTCTATTTGGCCAGTTTAAGTTTCTGTTTCATCTTCTAAACATATTTCTTGTTCTTCCACATTTACAGTTTTATAATAAATATTGTTTTGTATAAGATATAATGTAGCCTTTTGAAGTTTGGTGACATCTACTAACTCTTGCCATATTTTCCGACTCTTTGTTGGTACACCATTAACTAGAATAACTAAAGGTTCACTTTCCTCTCTCTCTATACCAACTGTTTCAATATTTTTCTTAAAATCTAAAGGTAAATACACAACTGTTCCTTTCAGACCTCTTTGTAATTCTGTTGGAGGCAGCTTACCTGTTTTAGGCTCCTTACGAACTATAGCCTGAAACAGGTGCACATATTGAATAAGAATGGACTCATATGTATTTAAATCTGCCAGTTCCAGAGGAATAGCTACTAACTCTAAGTTGTTATGTACTGCTCTAGCTGGCATTTTGTTCTCTTCTAATTTGTTGTAACAATATTTACAAATATGTTGATCAGTGCCGAACTCAAACCGATCTTCCACCAACAAATAGGCACCAAATTGTTCCCACTTATCATTGTTTTCCTTTTCACTTTTTAAACATAGATCAACATTCCTAGTTTGACTTCTATAGTGAGTACACCGACAACAAATACAAACATGGGGCATCATTACGATGGCGGGCGGACAATGTCCGCCCGCCACCGTAACGGTAAACGGGACCGACCGCAAGAGGTGCGGCGGTCCCGCTGTGCCTATTAGGATGCGACCGCCACCATGGCGGTCGCATCCTGTATATTTAACATTGTGGCGGGCGGTGCTGTATTCAGCACCCGCCACAATGTTAAAAGGGCATGTTGTGCATTTGCATGCACAACGTGACAGGCACCGTGCGGTGCCTGCCACCTTGTGCATGCAAATGTCGGGGGGTACCATGGGTACCCCCCAAGTGCAGCCACCCACCTCCCCAACCACCTGGGGGCCCGCAACGGGCCCCCAAAGGCATTCTCTGCATGCCTTTCCATGGCGGAGTCTCCGCCATGGAAAGGCATGAGACCACCATCATCGTAATATGGATGGCGGTGCCTGCAAGGCACCACCACCATATTACAGGCCTTTTCCACCCGGTAGGCAATCGGTCGGATTGCCTACCGGCAGAAAACTGGCAGACGGTCTTTCCGTCCGCCTGGGTCCCCACCGCCATCGTAATATGGCGGGGGGAAATTCTCCCATAGTTTGGTTTTTCACATGAAAGTACCTTAAACTTTGTAATTTCTTCTGCAAACTTCTCAGTGGTGATATCTTCCACCTGTTCTTCAACACCTACACTTATCAATCTCTCACTTTCTCTACACTCCTCTTGTGAACCAAAGAAACAAAACTGTATATCATCAGAAACTTTTTTACATCCGATACTGAACCATGCAAAAGAGCTGTGTTCATTTCACTTAAAGATAATGCAGGACTTTTTACGTAGTACAATCTTCTTATTAACTTCTGCATTTCTGAATGATGTAATGCTAACATTCTTAAATGATGAAAAGTACTTTGATACACTTTTCTAGAAAGACCGGTCAGAGAATGAGCCTGCAACTTAGTATATGTTCTCACATTACAAGGATCTAGTCCTTGCAACATCTTAATCTTCTGTTTAACACTTTTTTGCATAATCTCATAGGAAAATTCGTAATATATCAATAGATTCCTGTCGTATACTACAAATACTACTACAATCCCACTTAAAAACTGGAGCTTGTGTACGTCTCCCTTGAACTTCTTCAGCTATTACTTCTCTCACATTTCTAGGAACCATTTTTCTTTTTCAATTGGACAACCATCTTTTATTTCATAACAATGACCACTGGTATCAACTGCATTAACGAAAGTATTTGGTTGAAAATTGCTTTCTTCATTAAAAAAAGGCTCAGTACTGGAAGTGTGCTTCCATTCACCCGAAATTGTTTTGCAAAAGTTACTTCTATTAACCAGTCTTTTTCTTTTGCTTTTCTCCTTCATAAAGTGCATTGTTTTATTCAATGTTTTCATTCTCTTTAATAACAATATAAATAATTTTCTTTTCAATTCAAAAGCTTTTTCTACTACACTTTCAATCTGTTGTTTTTTCTTGTAAGCTGCTGATCTTCTTTTATATTTTTACAATCTCTCAATAAATTTTGTAGTACTCTACTTTTATACATTCTCTTCCTAATGTCTTTATATTCTTTCATCCTTCTTTCAACATGGATTGTTTTCCCATAACCTGATTTTCCATTAATATGTCCTATTTTCGTTTCCTTCTGATTGATTGTACAATTTTTCTTTCTCTTTTCCACATTTTGAAAATTCATTACGTTCTTTAAAAGTCTTTTAACAAATTCTTTAGTTCTCTTACCAGAAGTCTTTTTCTTCAATGTCACATGTTGTACTTCATCTAATTTGTAATGTAATGTAATGTAACTAGGTACTTATAAAGCGTGCGGCTACTCAACAGAGTGTCCCGGCGCTGGAAAAGACCACGCAACACACAAAATGCACACAAGCAGACAAGCCAGGCTCTAATGTGGAAAGAGCCAGGTTTTTAGTTTCCTCCTAAAAGTGAGGAGATCCTGCACCTGTCTTAAAGGGAGGGGCAGGCTATTCCATAGCCGAGAAGCCACCACTTGGAAAGATCGGCCACCCACCCGAGAAAGGAGGAACTTTGGAATGGTCGTCAGAAGCTGTGCAGAGAACCTCAAGGTCCGTTGAGGGACATAGTGCTAAAACCTTTCCCTAATGTAAGGGGCCCCTATCTTGTGAAAGGCCTTGAAGACCAAGACTAACGCTTTAAAATGAATCCTCTTCCGGACCGGAAGCCAGTGCAAGGATATCAAGTGAGGGGACATTCGTGTCCTGGGCCCTACCATAAGAATAGCTCTGGCTGCCGCATTCTGGACCACCTGTAAATGACCTAATAGATAGTCCAGAAGGCCCAGGTACAGGGCATTGACGTAGTCTAGCCTCGATACCACCAGGGCCTGGACAACCGTCTTCCTGTGTGAGACCGGGAGCAGGGGGAGGAAATTTCTTAACATTTTCAATAAACCAAAACAAGTCCCGGCCACAGTTTGAATCTGAGCCTTCATGGACAGGGCGGCGTCCAACTTGACCCCAAGGTTTTTCACGGTGCTAACTGAAGTAACAGGGGGAGACATATCCTGTGGCCACCAGTGGCGCCATGCTTCACAAGGATGGGAGCTGAAAAAAATAATCTCCGACTTTTCCGGGTTACACTTCAGTTGATTTTGCCTAAGCCAGGAGAACACTTCTGTTAAGCAGGCGTTTATCTCACTGTCTTTAAAATCGGCTCCCTTCTCACAGGTCAGGTGAACAACAATTGTGTGTCATCGGTTTAAGACACGATTTTTGCGCCGTGTTCTTCCGCAAGGAGCACGAGAGGGGCCATGTACACGTTAAACAATGTCGGGCTCAGAATCGAGCCTTGTGGAACCCCAACTTGCATTGGGTGGATAAGAGCCGAAAAGGGGGGGCCCAGATTGTTTGCTGACGGCCATTTAAAAGGGAGTCGACCCAACTAAGTACAGTGCTTCCAATACCACACTCCTGGAGTCTTCGCAGGAGTCGGCCGTGGGGCACGGTATCGAAGGCCGCGGAAAGGTCCAGCAATACCAGTACTGCGGTGCCACCTTTGTCTAATGTTGCTTTGATGGTTTCCGAGACTTTTAACAAAGCAGTTTCAGTACTGAAATTAGCTCTGAACCCAGACTGACTCGGGTGAAGAAAGTGGTTGGACTCCACATATTCCGTGGTGACTATATTTACATATTTCTCCAGAACCTTGGAAAAGAAGGGTAGCAGTGATACTGGCCTGTAATTACCGGCTACGAATAGATCAGCCGCTGGTTTCTTTAGAAGTGGGAGAATTTTTGCATGCTTCCAGCTCTGAGGCATTTTCCCCTCGCACAGTGAGGTATTCAGAACCAAATTAACAGCTTTTCTGCTTTTCTCTCTCCTTTAAATAGTACTGTTTTTTTCTTGTCTTTTCTTTTGAACTTTTCTTGTCATACTGAATCTTTCTTAATAATAATGGAGAATACCTGAAAAAAAGAAAAGTTTAAAAACTTTCTAAAAATTATTTTATATTATTAAAATAATTACACACAAATATTCGCATCTATAAATAAAGAAATACTTTCAATTCAAAAGGTACAGACATATGCATGTATGGTTTTAGGAATATGGTGAGACTTACAGCTGAGACATGTGATAGGTTGCTGCTTTATATTTGGCTAGGCCCAACACCCTGAGCATTACTAGAATGGTGAAGCAGCAGCACAAAAGTGAGGTTTAAGGTATGTTAACAGATGGATTAGTTATTACGCTACTTTGTATGAGTCTGTGCAAAGCTACACTTCAAATATACCACATCATTTTCATTATCTGCTTCAAATGTGAAGTGCAGTCTGTCAAGTTTTAAGATCTGCATGGTGTTGTGACTGAAGTATGGCTCTGTTTGCACATGTATTCTGATATGTGTTATGCATCTGAAGATGCTACACGTATAAAACACAAGTATACGTCTATTTGGATATTTCTTTCATATATGATGCTGCTAGCAAAAGGTACAGACATATGCATGCATGCTTTCAGCAATATGGTGAGACTTACAGCTGAGACATGTGATACATTGCTGCTTTATATTTGGCTGGACCCAACACCAAGTAGTCACAGAATGGTGAAGCTACAGCACAAAAGTGAGGTTTAACACTTGTTAGGAAACTGATTAGTGATTAGGCTAGTTAGTATGAGTGTGTGGAAAGGTACACTTAAAGTATACCACATAAATGTATGTACTGGTGGGCAAAACAGCTATCAGTGAAGATCTTACTATCGTTCGGGCTCATCGTGTCCCCACAATTCGTCATTCTAACGCTAAATATCCTCGAACTATAGTGGCTTGCTTTGGGGATGTGCAGATAAAAGAGCAGATCTTATCGCAGGCAATCTCCCCAAAAACTTTCTCCACAACCCAGAACTATTTGTTTCTGATTTTTTCAGATATGTCAATATTAGCGGCACAAAGAGAGTTTGTGGGTCTGATTAACGAATTCAAGAACTCGGGGGCACCCGCTGGGATTATGCAACAATCAAAGCTAAGAGTGCTATATAAGGGACGCACTCATATTTTTCATTTTGTAGACCAAGCCAAGGAATTTTTGAGCTTAGTGAAGCAGGGCGGTGGGTAAAAAGGGCTTGGGATTTCTCTCTCTTTTTTTTGTGTGATGGCACTGACAAAAATGCAAAGATGTAAGAGATAATAACTCTACGGTTCTAACAGTGCAATCGCCAATAATTCTAAGCTATCCACTGCTCCTCCAAGGGAATGAGCTTTGAGTACCATACCATTGTACTCATTTAAGGGGATTTGGGTCACAGGGGAGGGGGTGGGATGGCCTTTTGGGCCTGAGATGGGTGGGGCCCTTAACGGGGGGTTTGGGTGAAGGGGTGCTGGGTGGAAGGGTGCTACACTTGGGTGTGGGGGTATGAGAGAAAGAAAAGAAAAGATGCAGTTAGGTAAAATATTTTTTTCTTACGAGACTTTGAAATTAGCTTGGCAAAAAAGCGGTCTGAATTCTATTTCAGCTTTATCATTTAGGCACAATTTCAAACTTTATTGGCTACACAACAAATAATTAGATTGGCCTCATGTAACATCAATGGGGCCAACAATCACACTAAGCTAAAAGCTATATTGCAGTGGCTGGTATCTGCACAAATTCAGATTATTCTGCTTCAGGAAACACATCTAAGAGGCGACGCGTCCCCCTGCAGATTACCAGGCCACATTTCTCAAGCTTTTTTTGCTTCAGCAGGAGCTGCAGTAAGGGGAGTAGCAATTTTGTTTACACACCACTGCGATGGTGAGGTTCTTCAAATTAATAAGGATCCCAATGCCAGATGGATCATTGTAAGTTGGAAGATGGGTAACCAGATCTTCCAGATAGTTAGTTTTTACGGTCCGAACTCTGATGATACATCTGCTTTGGAGGGTCTTAAAGATGCTCTCTCCCAACTTCCAGGATACATTATTATAGGGGGGGATTTTAATCTAATATAGAACCTGCAGCTTGATTCTTCTCGTAAAAATAAGGCTCAAAACAAACCAAGAGCAGCAAGAAGTTCTGCCACCTTAGTTCAGGAACTTGCTTTATTAGACCCATGGCGAATCCAACATCCTAGGGCTAGGGAATATTCCAGTTTTTCGAAGAGATACAATTCTGCTTCGAGAATCGATTTCTTTTTGATTTCACATTACTGGGAACGGGGCAAGACCTACATACTTGCAAATCCTTTTTCTGATCACTCGGTTCCGGTGATAGAAATTAAGGTTAATCAGGCTAGACTTGAGCGTCCTCGCTGGACGTTAGATAAGACTCTTTTAACTGAAGAAGAATGGCTTACAAGTATGCGTATAACAATCAAAGAGTTTCTAGAAATAAACAAAGGATCCGCCCCGTCTGTTTTTGCCTGGGAAGCTTGCAAAGCTTTTCTTAGAGGGGAGGTGATTTCACACAAGGCTAACTTAGCCAAAAAAAGAAGGTCTACCACTCTGGTGCAACAGCGCAATTTAGATCAAGCTGTGCAGAGACACGTAGTCAATTATTCCTCAAGCACAAAAAAATCTGGAAAAAGCTCGAAGTGATTTAAAAGATTTATATATTTCTACTACTATTCTAAATCAAAATACATGTTTTCAGAAATTGTACGAGGAAAGCGAATACGCGGGTAAGCTCCTTGCATGGTCGCTGAAAAAAAGAATTAATGATGCAACGATTAAAACTATTTTCGATGAAAACAGAAATCAATCAGTTGACCAAACGCTTGATATTGGAGCGGTCTTTCTCTCTCATTATAACATTTTTTATTCTTCCTCTTCTTCGACCTCTTCTTCCTCTTCTTCGACCTCTTCTTCCTCAATAGAAGAATTTCTTAATCCTATAGACATACCTAAACTTAATGATTTTCAACAAGTTTCCATAGTGGCTCCAATTACATCTGAGGAAGTCCAGGAGGCTATCAAGGGTTCCCCGAATTGGAAAGCTTGTGGCTGTGATGGTTTTCCAGCCGAGTTTTATAAGGACTTTCTGCCCCAATTAATCGATATATTAGTAGAGCTTTTCAATGCAATATTAGAAGGCTGCCATCTGCCTAAATCTTTTTCAGAGGCTGCTATAATAAGCTTTATTAAAAAAGGTAAACCACCCGATAATCCGGGATCGTATTGCCCCATCTGCTGTTTACTAAAATTATTGCACTAAGAATAACAGCTCCTGCTCAATCTTTGGTACATAGAGATCAGACAGGTTTTCTCCCTGGTAGAACGATGGCAGCTAACACCAACTTTTTAGTTCAGGCAATTGATTACTATATTGACAAAAACGTAGAAGCTACCATAATCATGATAGACTCTGAAAAAGCTTTTGATTTAGTTCCTTGGGAAATATTGTTTGCAATTTTAACAAAATTTAATTTTCCTCAACAATTTTTTAATTTACTGAATAACCTTTATATTATTGCCGAAGCAAAGATTATAATAAATTCTCAAACCGTCGGTTCAATACCAATTAAACTCGGCACTCAGCAAGGGTGCCCAATGTCACCAGTGCTGTTCGCACTTTTTATAGAGCCCCTAGCATCTTTAATACGACAAGATCCACAAATTAGAGCCCCTTTGCCGGGCGCTCCTAAACTAAAACTTTTCACGGATGATATTATTCTTTATTTGTCTGCTGAGCAGTATAATATTTTGAATGTTTTTTAAAAAATTCAATTGTTTTCCGACTTGGGGGATATAAGATCAATCACTCCAAATCGGAAATTTTCCTTTTCAATTGCTCCGATCAGGTCTTACCATCAGATTTGCGGAACCAGGTTCGCTTGACAGGGGCAATCAGATACTTAGGGATCTATGTATCGCACGATCCTTCTCAGCTTTACCAGCTCAATTAAGAGAGTACGCTTTCTAAGGCTAGAAGCTTGTTAAAGCAGTGGCAGAACCTACCACTTTCTTTGGTAGGGAGAATCGAAGTTACCAAAATGATGATCTTGCCCTTATTTCTTTTCATTTTTTCAAATCTTTTAATTAAAGTTCCTTCAAAAATTTGTACCGAGATAGTTCAAATGCTCCGCTTATTTGCTTGGACGGGGAGGAAACCTCTTACTAAACTAGAGACTTTACAATTAACAACTTTAGATGGGGGCCTTGCACTCCCTCATTTAAAAAAATACTATCAAGCAGCTTTTTTCGATTGGTGCACAAGGTCTCTTACTAGATGTGATCTAGATAGCAGTTACTACTTGAAGCAAATGCTTTTGGAATCCGGTTCCCACCAATCCCTTTTATTAAAATTCCGAGGCTCCCCAAGCATAGTAGATATAAGACACCCCAAATCATTGTTGATAGGTTTTGTCAAATGAAGTAGGAATATCATTTTACCACTTTTCACTCTGATATGTTAATTTCCCTTAGTATGGAGATAGGTCTCCAAATAAGTCATAAAACCATAACCATTTGGGGAAGATTTGGAGTTCTTCGTGTCAGGGATTTGTTTCTAGGAGACCAAATAAAATCCTGGAATCAAATTAAGCAGTCTAATCCCCTACTTCCATCTTCATTAATATTTTCCTTTTTTCAATTTAGGATTTTTTTAAGTAGCCTACAAGTCTCCCATGATCCCCAAGCGAATCTGATTAGCTTCAATTATTATGTGAAGGAGAGCCGAGGGATCGGTAACTGGTATAAAACTCTACTTAGTCAGCTTCAGGCTAAAGTTGTACCGCAAGCTCTTCAAAAGATCTTAAATTCTACGGGGTGTCGGATAGATATCCAAAAATGGAGATTATACAATACCTGGTCACATAAAGCCATACGGGTTGCCAATTTTAAACGGATGACTTTCTTTTCTACATGGCAACTGTATTATACTCCATCTCGACTCTCCAAAATGTACTCCTCTATTTCAGGTGCATGTTTTAGATGCAACCACTCCATTGGGGATTGGTTCCATATTTGTTTTGCTTGTCCAGCTCTAAACAAATTTTGGAACCGAATATGTCAGTGGCTTGGCAACAAGTTTGATATAAATTTGTTGCCCGAACCGAGTATGGTTCTTTTTGGTATGTCTGATATATTGGGTTTATCTATTTCTTAGCAACAGTATATCTTCATTGCATCACTTGTTGCCAGATCTCTGATATTGCAAAGATGGAGAGAGGTTGACTCTCCAACATTGCGCAGTGGGTACTTAAGATGTCTCGAATTGAGGCAAAGGAGAAGCTGTACTCCCAAAGAGTAGGGGCCTTAAGGAAGTTTTATAAAATATGGGGTGGGAACTAGGGTTATGCTTGCTTATATTTTCGAAGTATTGCAATGTAGATTTTGCAATTTATGTTAATCAATAAGCATTTATTATGTATTTCATTGATATTGCTATTCGGATGAATAGTTTTCTACTAACTGCAAAACAAATAAAAAAAAAATTTTAAAAAAAATTTGTTGTCTGTTTGAAATATGAAGTGCAGTCTCTCAAGTTTTAACATCTCCATGGTGTTCTGACTGAAGTATATCTCTGTTAACACATGTATTCTAATATGTTTAATCCATCTGAAGATCCTAGACATGTTAAACACAGGTATACATCCATTTCTATGCTTCTTTTATATATGGTATCACTAGCAAAAGGTACAGACACATATATGCATGCTTTTAAAATTTGAGGAGACTTACAGCAGAGATATGTGAAAGGTTGCTGATTTGCTCTTAGCTATTCTCAATACCTGATTAGTAGTAGAATAGTAAAGCAACAGCAGCAGAAAAGTGATGTTTAAGATAAGTTGGGTGACAAATTAATGATTATGATACTTTGTAAGAGTCTGTGGAAAGGTTCACTTAAAGTATGCCACATAAATCTAGGAGTCTGTTTGAAATATGAAGTGCAGTCTGTCAAGTTTTAAAGCCTTTATAGTCTTGTGACTGAGGTATGTCTCTACTTGCACATACATTTTGATACGTGTCATGCATGTGAAGTTGATAGACATTTAAAACACAGGTATACATCTATTTGTATATTACTTTTATACATGATGTTGCTAGAAAAAGGTACAGACATATGTATACATGGTTTCAGAAATATGGTGAGACTTACAGCTGAGACATGTGATAGCTGTGTCTGAGTGATTGCATGACTCCATGGGTAGTGCCTGGGTGATTGTATGAGTGCAAGGGTATTGTCTGGGTAATTGGACAAGAGAATGGATAGCGATTGGCTGATTCCAAGAGTGCAGAGGTAGAGCTTATGTGCATGAATAACTGCATGAATAGTGCCTGAATGCATAGATGAGTGCATGAGTAGTGCCTAGGTGAATTGATGAGTGCAACAGTACTGCCCGGGTGATTGTAAGAGTACAAGGGTAGTGCCTGGGTAATTGGAGGAGAGAATGGATAGTGGCTGGCTGATTGCATGAGTGCATAGGTAGAGCCAGGGTGATTTTATGAGTGCATGGGTAAATGGAATGAGTGCAGGAGTAGTGACTAAATGCATGGATGAGTGCATGGATAGTACCTGAGTGATTGCATGAGTGCAGGGATACTGCCTGGGTGATTGAAGGAGTGCATGGGTAATGCCTGGGTGATTGCATGAGTACAAGGGTAATGCCTGGGTGATTGGAGGAGTGCATGGGTAGTGCCTGGGTGCATGGAGGAGGGTATCTGTAGTGCAGGGTGATTGAAGGAGTGCATGGGTAGTAGCTAGGTGATTGCATGAGTGCATGGGTAGTGCCTGAATGATTGGAGGACTGCATGGGTAGTGCTTGGGTGATTGCATTAGTGTAGGGGTAGTGGCTGAGTGCATGTATGACTACATGAGTAGTGCCTGAGTGACTGCATCAGTGCATGGGTACTGCCTGGGTAATTCGAGGAGTGCATGGGTAGTACCTGGGTGTTTGAAGGAGTGCATATGTACTGCCTGGGTGATTGTATGAGTGCACAGGTAGTGCCTGGGTGATTGAGGGAGTGCATACATAGTGCCTGGGTGATTGCATGAGTACAGTGGTAGTGCCTGGGTTATTGAAGGAGTACATGGGTAGTGCCTGAGTGCATGAATGAGTGCAGGGGTAGTGGCTGGGTGAATGCAGACTTACAACTGAGACATGTGATGGGTTGCTCCTTTATATTTGACTAAGCCCATCATCCTGAGTAGTCGCTGAATGCTGAAATTGTAGCACAAAAGGGAGGTTTATGACATGGTGTACACTTTTGTACTACAGCTTCACCATTCTGTAACTACTCAGGGTGTTGGGGCTACCCAAATATAAAGCATCAAACCTTCACATGAGTCTGTTATAAATCTCACCATATTCCTAAAAGCATGTATGCATGTGTCTGTACCTTTTACTACTACTACCTTACATAATAGAAACATACAAATAGAGCTATATCTCTCTTTTATACCTCTACCATCTTCAGATGCATAATACATATGAGAATATATATGCAAGTAGAGACATACATCAATCACAGGACCATGCAGAGCTTAAAACTTTACAGACTACAGTTAACATTTCAAACAGACACCTAGATGTATGTGGCATACTTCAAATAAAGTTTTACACAGACTCTTATAAAGCACCATAATCACTAATTCCTCACCCAACATATCTTAAACATCACTTTTCTGCTCCTGCTGCTTCACACTTCTACTACTACTCAGATGTAGAGCCTAACAAAATACAAAGCAGCAACCCTTCACATATCTCTGTTGTAAGTCTACCCATATTTCTAAAAGCTTGGCTGCATCTGTCTGTACCTTTCCCTAGTGCCATCATACATAAAGGAAATATACAAATAGATATATACCTGTATTTTATACATCTAGCATCTTCAGATGCATAACACATATACAAACACATCTGCAAGTACAGACATACCTCAATCAGAAGACCATGCAGACATTAAAACTTAAGTAACAGCACTTCTCATTTCAACTAGAGACCTAAAATCATGTGGTGTATTTCAAGCATACATTTCCACAGACAAATATAAAGCAGCAACCCATCACATGTCTATGCTGTAAGTCTCACCATCTTCCTCAAAGCATGCATGCATATGTTTGTACGCCGCATAAATGTAGGTGTCTATGTAGATATGTCTCTACTTACTCATGTACTATGATATGTGTTATCCATCTGAAGATGCTAAATCTGTAAAACACAAGTATACATCTATTTGTATGCTTCTTTTATATATGGTGCACTAGCAAAAGGTACAGACACATGCATGCATGGTTTGAGGAACATGGTGAGACTTACAGCAGAGACATGTGAAGGGTTGCTGCTTTGCTTTGGCAAAGCTCAATACCTAACTAGTAGTAGAATCGTAAAGCAGCAGCACCAGAAAAGTAATGTTTAAGATATGTTGGGTGAGGAATTAGTAATTATGGTGCTTTGTAACAGTCCCTGGAAAAGTTCACTTGAAGTGCGCTGAACAAATCTAGATGTCTCTTTGAAATATGAAGTGCAGTCACTCAAGTTTTAAAGTCTTCATGATCTTCTGATAGAGGTATGTATGTACTTGCACATGTATTGTGATATGTCTTATGTATCTGAAGATGCTAGACATATAACAGAAGGATATACATCTATTTGTATATTTCTTTGATATATGATGCTACTAACAAAAGGTAGAGGCATATGCATACATGCTTTCAGAAAGATGGTGAGACTTACAGCAGAGACATAAGAAGGATTGCTGCTTTATATTTGGCTAGGCCCAACACCCTATGTAGTCATAGAATGGTGAAGCAGCACCACAAAAGTGAGGTTTAAGGCATGTTAGGAGATTGATTAGTTATAACGTTACTTTGTATAAGTCTGTGGAAAGGTACACTTCAAATATATCACATCATTTACATTATCTGCTTCAAATGTGAAGTGTAGTCTGTCAATTTTGAAGGTCTGCATGGTGTTGTGACTAAGGTATGTCTCTACTTCAACATGTATTCTGATACGTATTATGCATATGAAGATGCTAGACATATAAAACACAAGTATACACCTAATTGGATATTTCTTTTATATATGATGCTGCTACCAAAAGGTACAGACATATGCATGCATGCTTTCAGGAAAATGGTGAGACTTACAGCTGAGATATGTGATACATTGCTGCTTTATATTTGGATAGGCCCAACACCATAACTAGTCACAGAATGGTGAAGCTCCAGCACAAAAGTGAGGTGTAACACATCTTAGGAAACGGATTAGTGATTAAGCTAATTTGTATGAGTGTGTGGAAAGGTACACTTAAACTACACCGCATAAATGTAGTTGTCTGTTTAAAATATGAAGTGCAGTCTCTCAAGTTATAAGGTCTCTATGGTGTTCTAACTGAAATATATCTCTGTTTACACATGTATTCTGATAGGTGTTATCCATCTGAAGATGCTAGATGTGTAAAACACAGTTATACATCCATTTCGATACTTATTTTATATATGGTGTCACTAAAAAAGGTACAGACACACGCATCCATGCTTTTAGAAATATGGGGAGACTTACAGCAGAGACATGTGAAAGGTTGCTGCTTTGCTCTTGGCTATGCTCAATACCTGAGTAGTAGTAGAATAGTGAAGCAGCAGCAGTAGAAAAGTGATGTTTAAGATAAGTTGGGTGAGAAATTAGTGATTATGGTACATTGTAAGTGTCTGTGGAAAAGTTCACTTGAAGTATGCCACATATATCTAGCTATGTGTTTGAAATGTGAGGTGCAATCTGTTAAGTTTTAAAGCCTTTATAGTCTTGTGACTGAGGTATGCCTCTACTTGGATATCCATTGTGATACATATCATGCATGTGAAGTTGATTGACATATAAAACACAGGTATACATCTATTTGTATATTACTTTTATATATGAATTTGCTAGCAAAAGGTACAGACATATGTATACATGGTTTCAGGAATATGGTGAGACCTACAGCTGAGACATGTGATGGGTGTGCCTGAGTGATTGCATGACTCCATGGGTAGTGATTGGGTAATTGTATGAGTGCAAGGGTAGTGGCTGGGTAATTGGAGGAGAGGATGGATAGTGACTGGCTAATTGCATGAGTGCAGGGGTAGAGCTTGAGTGCATGGATAAGTGCATGAATAGTGCCTGAAGGCATAGATGAGTGCATGAGTAGTGCCTAGGTGAATAGATGAGTGCAACAGTAGTGCCTGGGTGATTGTATGAGTGCAAGGGCAGTGCCTGGGTAATAGGAGGAAAGGATGGATAGTGACTGGCTGATTGCATGAATGCATAGATACTGCCTGGATAATTTTATGAGTGCATGGGTTAATGGAATGAGTGCAGGAGTAGTGCCTAGGTGAATAGATGAGTGAAACAGTAGTGCCTGGGTGATTGGAGGAGAGGATGGATAGTGACTGGCTAATTGCATGAGTGCAGAGGTAGAGCTTGAGTGCATGGATAAGTGCATAAATAGTGCCTGAAGGCATACATGAGTGTATGAGTAGTGCCTAGGTGAATGGATGAGTGCAACAGTACTGCCCGTGTGATTGTAAGAGTACAAGGGTAGTGCCTGGGTAATTGGAGGAGAGGATGGATAGTGGCTGGCTGATTGCATGAGTGCATAGGTAGAGCCTGGGTGATTTTATGAGTGCATGGGTAAATGGAATGAGTGCGGGAGTAGTGACTAAATGCATGGATGAGTGCATGGATAGTGCCTGAGTGATTACATGAGTGCAGGCATACTGCCTGGGTGATTGAAGGAGTGCATGGGTAATGCCTGGGTGATTGCATGAGTACAAGGGTAATGCCTGGGTGATTGGAGGAGTGCATGGGTTTTGCCTGGGTGCATGGAGGAGGGTATCTGTAGTGCAGGGTGATTGAAGGAGTGCATGGGTAGTAGCTAGGTGATTCCATGAGTGCAGGGGCAGTGCCTGAATGATTGGAGGACTGCATGGGTAGTGCTTGGGTATTTGCATTAGTGCAGGGGTAGTGGCTGAGTGCATGTATGACTGCATGGGTAGTACCTGAGTGACTGCATCAGTGCATGGGTACTGCCTGGGTAATTCGAGGAGTGCATGGGTAGTACCTGGGTATTTGAAGGAGTGCATAGGTACTGCCTGGGTGATTGTATGAGTGCACAGGTAGTGCCTGGGTGATTGAGGGAGTGCATACATAGTGCCTGGGTGATTGTATGAGTACAGTGGTAGTGCCTTGGCTATTGAAGGAGTGCATGGGTAGTGCCTGAGTGCATGGATGAGTGCAGGGGTAGTGGCTGGGTGATCGCAGACTTACAACTGAGATATGTGATGGGTTGCTGCTTTATATTTGACTAAGCCCAACATCCTGAGTAGTCGCTGAATGCTGAAATTGTAGCACAAAAGGGAGGTTTATGACATGGTGTACACTTTTGTACTACAGCTTCACCATTCTGTAACTACTCAGGGTGTTGGGGCTACCCAAATATAAAGCATCAAACCTTCACATGAGTCTGTTATAAATCTCACCGTATTCCTGAAAGCATGTATGCATGTGTCTGTACCTTTTACTAGTACTACCATACATAAAAGAAACATAAAAATAGAGATATATCTGTGTTTTATACATCTAGCGTCTTCAAATGCATAGCACATATGAGAATACATATGCAAGTAGAGACATACACCAATCAAAAGACCATGCAGACCTTATCATTTGAGAGACTGCACTTCACATTTCAAACAGACACCTACATTTATACGTCGTACTTTAAATGTACCATTTCACACACAAACTAGCCTAATCACTAGTCCGTTTCCTAACATGTCTTAAAACTCACTTTTGTGCTGCAGCTTCACCATTCTGCAACTACTTAGGGTGTTGGGCCTAGTCAAATATAAAGCAGCAGTCTATTACATGACTCAACTGTAAGTCTCACCATATTCTTGACAGCATGCATGCAAATGTCTTTACCTTTTCAAATCATCATCATATCTAAAAGAAATATCCAAATAGATGTATACCTATATTTTATATGTCTAGCATCTTCAGATGCATAGCAGACATGAGAATACATGTGCAAGTACAGACATACAGCAATCACAAGACCATGCAGACCTTAAACTTAAAACTCGACAGACTGCACTTTACATTTCAAAGAGAGACCTACATTTCTGCAGTGTACTTCAAGTGTACATTTCCCCAGACTCATAGAAAGTAGCCTAATCACTAATCCCTCTGCCAACATATCTTAAAACTCACTTCTGTGCTGCAGCTTCACCATTCTACGAATACTCAGAATGTTGGGCCTAGCCAAATATAAAGCAGCAACCTATCACATATCTCTGCCATAAGTCTCACCATATTCCGAAAACTATGCATGCGTGTATCTGTACCTATTGCCAAAAGCATAACACATATCAGAATACATGTGTAAGTAGAGACATACCTCACTCACAAGACCATAAGGGCTTTAAAACTTGGCAGACTACACTTAACATATCAAACACACACCTAAAATTATGTGGCATACTTCAAGTGAAGTTTTACACAGACTCTAATAAAGTACCATTATCACTAATTCCTCACCGAACATATCTTAAACATCACTTTTCTACTGCTGCTGCTTCACTATTCTACTACTAATCAGGTATTGAGCATAGCTAAGAGCAAAGCAGCAACCCTTCACATATCTCTGTTGTAAGTCTCCCCATATTCCTGAAAGCATGCATGCATATATCTGTACCTTTTGCTAGCAGCATCATATATAAAAGAAATATACAAATAGATGAATACATGTGTTTTACACATCTAGCATCTTCAGATACATAACACACATTAGAATATATCTCCTAGTAGAGACTTTCTTCAATCACAACACTATGCACACTTCAGAAATTCACAGAACACACTTTCCATTTCAAGCAAACACCAAACATTATGTGGCATATTTCAACTGTACCTCTCTAGAGACTTATAAAAAGTAGCCTAATCACTAATACCTTCTGTAAGCATGTTTTAAACCACACTTTTGTGCTACAACTTCACCATTCTACTACTACTCACAGTCTTGAGCCTAGCCTCTTGCAAAGCAACAACACCTCTTTGTTATACATCATGCATCTTCAAATGTATAAGACATATGTGAATACATATAGAAATAGAGACATACTTCAATTACAAGTCCATGCACACCTTAAAACTTGACAGAGTGCACATCCAATTTGAAAGCGACACCTAAAATTATGCGGTATACTTCAATTGTACATTTCCACACACCAATACAAACTACCATAATCGCTAATCCATCTTCCAATATACACATATTACTATACACAATCTATTTCAAACAACATTTAAGTACAATAAAACAAACTACAATACACATCTCTACATTTAATAATATATTTGAAACATCACAGTTCTTGAATAATTTTTAAGTTTGTAAATAAAGTTAATACATAATACAACTCACAAATATATAACTCACCTTCCAAATAGTTTTGTAGAATCTGAAATATCAGAAACTCATAAAAGATTTTCTTATGCACACAATCAATGTAATGCACCACTCTCAACAAGGTAAAACCAGTAATGGCAAACTTTCCCTCTCTTTCTCCACAGAAATAAATGTAAGTAGCAAATGACATTGCTTCCTACATTATTTCAAATTGTAAAACACATTTCTATTGTTTAGACATATTAACCCTTACCAACTGAGTTCTAAAAGTGTCCAAACTGGTTCTGGAATTTTCTGGAGTCGCGACTCCACCGTGTCCCATCGCGATGGAGCCGCGAATACATACAGGAGCTCAAAAATTTATTACTAATAATACTAGCATTATTTTTTAAGAACACACCACTTCTATACATATTACTGATTTGGGAAATCTTACTTTAATAACATATCACCTATATATAAATTACAATTTCATATTTTAAAACCACAGTTATGATTGAACCCTTCCCCTATTCTGCTTAATCCCAGTTTCCATAGTATAGTTTATGTAACATTCAAATGAACTGGCAGGTAACAAGTTCACCATATTTTCACGTTCAGCAGACAAGGTTACAAATACAAACAGCAGGTGTGGTTGACTTATGCAAAATATTACCTTATTCTCTCTACTGTACCTTTCAAACATTTTTTAATAACCAATAAGAAACATGCTTTTTAAAGAAATTAACATGCACCCTATTTTTGAGTGTACAATGTTCATAAACAGCCAATCAATTATCTGCTTTTTAAAAAACAGCATCTTGTCCACCGTTTTAGATACCTCTTATTCTACCAACTGACTACCTCAGCTACAGACATCTTTTCATTACTTCCAGACATCCCTTCAAGATGCTTACAGTATGGATTGTTGGGCACAGCTATGTTATCTGGTGCAAAAGGTATGCTGAACGCAGAGGTATTGACAAAGAACCAGCTTTGCAAAATGTGGATATTAAATGGATTGCACAGATAGGATTAAAGTGGCACCAATTGATGCCTTTGGTTAAAACCTTTTTGCATCTCCAACCCCCTGACCTCATGATTGTGCACTGTGGTGGCAATGACTTAGGCACATTGACTGGGGCAGGTCTGGAAATGTTCATGAAGGACACCTTTGCACAATTGATGTTCCTTTTGCCTCAAACTGTCTTTGTATACTCTAATATATGCCAAAGACAGAAATGGAAGTGGTCAAATCAATTCTGTCCACAGATTGAGAAAGCTAGAAAGAATGTCAATAAAGCTGTTTCTGCTTACCTCAGAGACCATAGGATGGGCTCCATCTATAACAACAATCTACTTTTTGATATGGATGACATCTACATAAATGATGGAGTACACTTCAAAGATCAAGGAAACAGAGTCTTTCTCAACAACCTAAAGCTGTGCATTGGCACTTACATGTAGCTATAAGAATACTCATAATGCAAACAAGGGCTCTTTTTAGAGCCACCCTATAACACAATAGTGGATCTATTTTTTTTTTACACATACATAATCTTTTTTAATTTTTTGTGGATTCGCGCACCTGTCGCGAATCTGCAAAAGCATGAATTCAATGTACTACAACACAATACACTATTCAGGTTTAACTATTAATTTTTAATTTTATTTATTTTTACTAACTCCAGCAATTTTAATCTTATTATTAACTTCAATCACACTACCTCTATGAAACAACTTCACAAATGCAACACTACCTTCTAAATTATATACTACTAAATTATTTATTTGAGGTGGATCCGCGAGTCCAAGGCGACGTTACATGGGGGGCTGCGCTAAGAGCCGTGTTGGGGTCGCGACTCCAAAATAGAAAGAAAATAAAACGCCCCACTTCCATTATTCGGTATTCACCCCGGGGACCCCATCCCCCAGGGCATTACCTCTTTTTAAAAATAAATAAATAATAATAATATTACGGAAGGAGGGCCGTGTGGCCCCCCTTCCCTTAGCCACTTTTGGCCCCAGGGACCCCATCCCCCGGGGCACGGCCATCTATTTTCAAATTAATTATTTATTTAATTTAAAAGGAGGGGGACTGCACGGCCCCCCTCCTGAGGCCATTTTTGGCCCCGGGGACCCCATCCCCAGTGGCTTTGCCTCTGTTTTGTTTTTTTAAATATGGGAGGGGGCCGCGTGGCCCCCCTTCCCTGGGCCACTATTGGCATCAGGGACCCCATCCCCTGGGGCCTGGCCTCATGTTGGGGACTGAGGGGGGAGCCCCAATGCCCCCGCGGTCCCTGCCAGCTCCCCGCCTCCTGCGGACCCCCAGCTTCTTTTAATTAGTGCCCCGGGGGGTGGTGGTCCCTGGGGCTTGTGGGGGGTTCAAGCCCCCCACACCACTTTATTTTTAGCATAGGAGGTGGCAGTCCCCGGGGCTGCGGGGGGCCACATGCTCCCCGCATGTATGAATTAAAGCCCCGGGGAGGTGGCAGTCTGCAGGGCTGCGTGAGGGGGGCAGGAGCCCACCCACGCTTTTTAAAAAAAAAAAATAAAGCCCCGTGGAGGTGGTGGTCCTCAGGGCTGTGGGGGCCTCCGCAGAGCCCCCGCATAAATATTCACAAATGTCCCTGGGACCTGGCCCACCTGAGGGCTCATTAAAACGAAGCACAGGAGACCGCGCTTCATTTTTTTTTATTTTCTCAGCAGGATTCGCGCACCCAGCACGACTTCCACCGAAATTTTTAAAAAATATGCTTTTTTTGGCCCTGGCCTTGGGGGTCAGGGTGTTTCTACCCTGCCCCCATTCCTTCATTTATAACATTTCTTTACCTTTTTCCTTGTGACTCGGTTCAACCGGCGTCACAAAATGGTTGCCAACACATTTTGGTTTGGAGTGTTGGCCGCCGATCAGAATGAAGCTCGTGCTGGGGAAAGTTCGCAAATCCTCCTCGGCCACCAGATATCGATATTTTTTATTTGTGAATTTCTCAGGAACTACTGAACTGATTTACACCATTTAAAAAAAGATCACTTTCTGAAACAATAGCTACCTTTTTGCCAAATTTGGTGTAATTCCGTTCAGTAGTTCAGGCTGTAGCTTTGTCTAAACTTTTCTATGGAAATTAACATGGAGAAAACGCGTATTGGACCCCCTTTTTTCTCGGCCCCCGCTCGACGAATCACCCCGAAACTTTAAAGACAGGTGCTGACCTGAGTGAACCATTAGTTTTGAAACATTCTCGAAGATCCGTCAAACGGCGCCAAAGATATTGGGAAAAGAAAAAATGCTTTTTGAATAGAAAAAAGGTCCTAACTATAACTACCTACTGGCGGCCGCCAGTAGGTAATATATATATATATATGGTTTTGAGAATGGCAGTCTGTAATTTACAGTGGGTGTATCAAAAGTTATATTAGGGTGTGAGAAGATGCATCAAATTATCACATGGATGATGTCATCAGTGATGTCATTTGAGATGTCATCAGTGATGTCATCAGTGATGTCACTGACCATGTCATGAGTGATGTAATATGTGATGTCATCAGCAGTGCATTGCGGGCGCGAGTTATAGTTAGCTGAACTAACTATAACGGGGAATTTCACGGGTTTTGTACGAGTGAAATGTCCAACTAACTATAACTGTCCCTAAAACCTATGGTTTTTCAGTGAATATATATATATATAATTTTTTTATAATTTTAAAATTATAAAATAAATTAAAATTAAGAGTTTATTTATTGTTTTAAAGTAGATATATATTAAATATTATATATGTTTGTTTAACTTTTTAAATTAAGTTTATTTGTTAGATTTGTTAAAATGTATATTATTTCTAATTTGTTTTTTTAATAAATGTTATTACGTATTCTATTTAAAATGTATTATTTTATTTCATATATATATATAAAAAAAATGTACAACTATATTTTTGACATTTATATCTTTTTTCGATATTTTTGTACTTATCATTGTAAATATAGGATGTCGATATTTTTGACATTGATATTTAAAACTCGATATTGTGGTATGGGGATATTTTAGGTGTCGATATTCTGTCAGTTAACCGTGGCATACATACACGTCTCCTTGGGGGTGAATTTGGCGAAGGATACATGCTCGGTAAACACGTTACACTGTTTTGCTGACACTCTGGTCATTGTGAAACATAGCAGTGAGTAATCTATTACCTTCTACCCTGTAGGTACAGCGCATATGCTGCACACTCATTCATACTGACACCATACCTGAATCCGACTACACCAAGTGAACAGTGATACAATGCAGCACACATATCAACACGCAATGTGATCGAGAGAACCTTTGGCTTACTGAAAAGTAGGTTCCACTACCTACATAAAACTGGTGGGGCATTGCAGTACAGGCCAGATACTTGCTGCAAAATTGTGGCCACCTGTGCCATGTTGCACAACATTGCAAATTCAAGAGGCATACCCCTGGACCTAACGGATAGTGAACCTGATGAAGATGATGACCCAGGACAACCTCAACAAACAGCAAGCGTTTCGAGTGCAGCAGAAGGCAGACAGAGACGTGCAGAAATAACATAGAATTATTTTTAAGGTGGATAATGATGATACAAGACACTACATGGTTTCATTGCTATTGTGTTTTATTAAATCAAAAATCAAGTAGTGTTAATGCACACATTCCAAGAAAAAAATGTGCAGTGCGACAGTCAGAATGCAACAGAATAACATTGCCATGGAACTTGTACGTCAGCCCTGACAAATGAATTCTACTGGTTACCTCACCAAACTGCATTCCTTTGCTCAATGCCACACAATTTTCTGCGGCCACGCACTCCAGTGGGCGGTTCTTTGGCTCTGTCACATCCCTTGCTGAGCCTTCTGATGGAGAAGTATTTCTTGTACTGTGCCTTCTGCATTCGGTCACTGGTGCCATGATGCTACTGAGGCTGGAGTTCTCCTCACTATCCCTTCAAGCCAGTACATTACTGCCACCAACTGCAGCAGTTTGCAATTGCGCCACAGCATTGGTGACCTGTATCAGTTATCTGGCCACATCACCACAGCAATGGGTCTTTTCGACCTGCATGCCCATGGCACGGCGAGACAGGAGAGTTGTTGTGGTGCTTAGGCGGTTGAATGGCCTTAGTGTAGCCATCCAAGCAGCCAAGTAATTGATGGTGCCTTTTGCAGTGGGACATGGTCTTCCTGCTTTACCTTGCACAAGTCCTTGATGCCATGTGTCATGTTACTGAATTTTTTCAGTTGTTTCCCTCCGTCCTTCCACCACTGCTGTTGTGAGCTGATTGATGCTGTCCCTCATCTCTACCATGTGTTTTGAAAATTATACAAGTTGTGCCTGCATTGATCGCATGTGTTTGCATTGTAGGCTCTGCACCTTCAACATTGCGTTCTCCAGCCCACTAAAGACAGTTGATCAGTCACCTTCATCAGCTTCCTTTTGTGTCCTTGCCCTGCGCCTCCTGATGTGGACATTACTGCACTGCATTTGGACTTGGCGTCTTGATGTGGGTGTATGCCCAGCCTGTGTTGTTGGAGGGTCAGATTGGCTCTCCTCTTCCATTTCGAACGCAGGTAGTGGTGCCACTGTGGTTCTGCATCTTATGGGTGCAGGTGTTGTGGGTAATGGGCCCACTATGTTGTCACCTCCTGACTGTACCTGAGTCTCCGGAGGGTCATGGGCTTCACTTTCATCTGACTCCTGCGCAGGTTCATCTGTGGTGATAAACAGTGCAATTTCAGTTTTTATATTTGGACATGTATTTCACATAGCACATAGTTTTGTGTAATAAAGTTATATAGCAACACACAGTGTCTATATATTTCACTGGCTTGTTTAACTTGAATGCACATATGCTGTTTTGATCCCTCCTTGTCTTTCCTATTGGAGTTGATGACTGCTTATCCCATAATGCATTTGTGTGTAGCAAGTAAAATGTGGACTGGAGCAGTATTTGCTACACTAAGCATGATCTAACTTAAGGGCTATTTTATCAAATTTACCATTGAATGTTCATTTGCATGCATCTTACCTTGGGAAGGACAGGGCTGTGCAGAGGTGTCTATATGCGTCACTCCAATGACAGCTTCAGGCTGAAGGGTTGACTCCACCAGGTCCTCTAAGGGTGTAGAAGCTGTTTGTGTTGATGGTCTTCCTCCAGTCTTCTTAGCATCAACAAGCCTTGCAGCAACCTTTTGCTTCACTCGGCTCCGCAGGTCATACCACCGCTTGTGTAGATCCGCAATGGAGCACTGTGTGACCCCCACTGTGCTGATTTTCAATTTTATTCCTAACCATATTTTTCTTTTTTCAGACTCTGAGACCTGAAGTGACTGTTTACCAATTTTTCATAGCTCCTCACCACTTCCTCAATGAGGACTTCCAACTCCTTCTTGCTGAACTTCAGCTTCCTTTTGCGCAGTGCTGGCTCCTTGTTGGTGTTTCCTGATGCCATGCTGATTTACTTGCACAGAGTCAGCTGTCCCAACAGGCTTCCTAGTGCGGTGCTCCTGCAGTCTGCCTCCTCCTCTCTCTCAGTACACAGGTATCATCATTGGATGCCTCACTTCCTGGTTGTGACGTCATCATGCTGCATTGAAATCACAGATTCGCTATTAGGGATTCTCTAATTTCAGATTCGCTATGATGCGAGTCGCAATTTGGCAATTGCTAATAGTGATTGCGAATTTTACAGAATTGCTAAAATATAGCGATTTGTTTAATGCATAGGCATTTGCGATTACCAAATAGTGATTCGTTAAAAGTAGATATTTGGTAATCGCAAAAAAATACTTTGATGCATGTGCCCCATTGCCCCCAGAGTGAGTGGCGCATTTTACCATGCTGTAAATCTAGGAGGTCCCTGTGGGTGACATAAGCCGAATCTGAGTGGATGGTTACAGTCTTTCCTGAGCTTTGGGTGATGGTCTCAATTAACGCTATCAGCTCCGCTGCCTGCACTGAGAGGTGGGGGAGGAGAGTTAGTTGCACTGTTACTTACAGTGTATCTGAGGGTGCATGGCTGAGAGCATTATTACGGCTGCCCCCACGTGTCTTATGCCCGTCTCTTAGTCTATAGTGGAGGATCCGTCGATGACAATGCTTCACTCTCTAAGATGGGATTCTCCTCTGCCTGGGTAATTCCCTTAGGGGTGTATGTGGTGCAGTCATGGATTTCCTCCCCCTCCTAGAACTCATGGACTATGAAGGTGGCTGGGTTCACTAGGAGACAACAAACTATTTTTAGAGATGGCCTGGAGAGCATTAGCTCATACCCTGAAACCTGTTGCATAGTCATTGTGCTCTTGCTCTTTTGGAAGATGGTAAACACTGAATGCTTGACATACAATTTCAGTGGTGTACCCATTGCAATTGAGGTGCTTTTGTCGATGGAATAGGCTGCTGTGGCAAGTGCCTGTTCGCATGGGAAATGACCCTGAATGACTGAGTCCAGGAGACCACTGTAGTATGCAAGGGGTTTGTGACCCAGGGTGTACTTCTGTGTTAGGACGGCTGACATGACTCACCCGTCGCTGTGGCGGAATAAGAAAAATTCCTTCTTATAATCGGGCCTCCCTAACACGGGGGCATACGTTGTTGCTGTTTTGAGCTTGTCAAGAGCCTCCTGTATTTTGGGTATCCATTTCAGTTCCTCATGGCCAGTCTTTGCCTTTTCCATGACTTCAAGTAAGGGGTAATAAGTGCACTGTAGTCAAAGACCCACTGTCACACATAGTTGCATAATCCTAACATTTTTGCATACGCTTTTTCCATTTTGGTGGTGGCATTGCCCTGATAGAATTTGTGCGTTCCGACATGATACGCCGCCCAGCCGCTGAGATTATCTGGCCCAAATAGCTAATCTCCTCTTGTACGTACTGCAAATTCCCTTTCTCCGCTTTGTATCCTCTCTCGCATAGGGCAGTCTGGAGGGCTATTGTGCCCAGGCGACATAGATCCTCACAGGGACTGTATATCAAGATGTTGTTAGCGTACTGAATCTGGATGCTGTTTGACTGGAAGTTAGCAAGATCCTTCTTCAGTATTCTATTGAAGATACTGGGAGACTCGCAATACCCTTGCAGCAGTCTCCAGTATCGCAGCTGAACCCCTCAGAAGGTGAACGTAGTTAAGTACTGACTGTAGGGGTGTAGCAAAATGCTAAATAACGTGTTCTTGATGTCTATCATGGAAAAATAGCTGGCGTCTGTGGGTATGTTTATCAATATGACAGAGGGGTCTAGTAGTACAGGGAATTCTGGGACCACAATGTCATTGAGGGGACGCAAGTCCTGCACCAGGTGCCAGGTCCCTCCCTTACTCTTTTTGGCAGGAAAATCAGTGTAATACTGGTGGAGACTCCCATGTGGAGGACCTCCTGATCAATTACTGCTTGAATTGTTGGTGCTATGCCCTCATCAGCTTTTTTGGTGAACGGGTACTGGCGCACTTGTGGCAGGATTGCCCCTTCTCGCAGGGTTATCTTTTCCGGTTCAACTATATTGATGAACCCTATGTCACAGGGTCCCCTGGCCCATAGCTGTGGTAGTACTGGTGACAGGTCTTCTTCTTGCCATGTTTCTAATACCGCCATGGGCAATGGGATGCTATTCTGCAGTTCCACCCCAACCGTAATAGGGTCAGTGAAGATGATATCTGAGGCCCCGAGACACTCTCTGAGCAGCTGGTTATCAGTTACATCCTGTATGCTGAGACTGGGCGTAACAAAGATGATACATGCCCACATTGCAAGCGCTTAGTTGGTGGCCAGCAGTACCCTGTATATGGGCTGTACCTCAAAGGCTTCCAAGCAAAACAATGCCTCCTTCTGGGGCTCCATATCAAGGTGACCCAACCCACGGAACATAAATTCAGGGGGCAGCTGTCTGTAGCTTTTGACCCGGCAGCTCGGGTGCATTGGCAATGATTGTGAGTTCGGAGTTAGTGAAGGCCCTCAGGTAAGTGGGTGTTGCCCATATTGGCTTGTCTGTGCGCTTTGGGCAGGTTAAAGATATGAGTGTTGATGAGGTAACCCCAGGGGTTGTGCAGGTCATTGTCCCATCTTCTGAGCAATGAATGGTCATATTTAGTTTTGCCATTTAATCTCTACCTAGGACATGTGTCGGGGATGAAGGGTGACATAATAGCTGCCCTTTTTCGCGGCTGCCTCCCACATCTATCTCCAGGTGTTTGGTGATGGGGACCCTCATAATCTTGCCTGAGAACCCCTGCATGTCCATGGAGTATTTGGATAGGGGAACAATCCCTTCCCTTAGACATGATTTTCTAACCCCTTTGTCAGTTAGGAAGCTGTAAGGTGTATTATTTACCCACACTGTTACAGTGGGTTCTTCCTCTGAATGTTGGGTCACTGACAGCACGTTCATGTGAGTGTGGGGGAATGTGTGTCAACCACTAGACATGGGACTGGCCCATATCGACCCCGTGGCTTGTTTGGTTCTAAAGAGAGGAGGGAGGATCAGAACCTGGTCCCAGTCTTGTTGTTTTCTGTATTACTTTCTCGAATCCTGCTACTACATGCTAAATCCTTCCTGATTTCCATACCTACATTCGGGAGGTGGAAGTGCGGAAGCCTTGCATGCAGGTTCTAGGATAGTATTGTCGGTCTGGGCCCCCTCAAAGATGCCCCATAGTTCTAGCAGTGCCTTTCTCCTGGTCTTCTTTTTTCCTACATATTTGGTCTAAATGTGTGGTCTCGTTTGTTCGATTATGTTGGTGTGAAAGGTTCTCCCCTCTGACCAGGGAAAAGTGTGTGCCTTAGTGTGTGCAAGCCATTTGTGGCAATACTTGCTAAGTTTTTTTATCTGTGTGGGGAATCTAGATTGCGTACGTTTTAGCGGCGACTCCATGATAGGTGGAAACATTTTAAGAGACTGGCACGCTTTAGCTTCACTGGAACAATTAATATTAGATTTTACTCTGATCGTTGGAGGAATAAATACACGGCGATTACTGGTTTCAACTACTTCTATGAGCTCAATACTATTTACACAGCTGCATTAGGATAGACATTGAACACAACAAGAAATGCATATGAAGGATCACAACCTGAAAGAAAGTGCAATGGTTAGTTCAAAACATGTGAATTCATCAGAAAATATAGCAGAAATGGAAAGACGACAGAAAGAATTAGAGGAGCCTTCATAAGCACTTTAAGTCCTTAACAACATCGAGAATGCATCAATTAATAACCAAAATGAAGAAAGAGAAAAAATTGACAGAGAAAGAATGATGACTTTGTCAAAAAATACCTTAGCCTAAGTGAGCCTGATAGTCTGTCAATATCAGCTACGAGACAAAGATGACCGCAATTTACATGGAAACGAGGAACAACTGGACAACCACAGGCCCTCTTTGGTCAAGAACAAGCTACACCTAATCTCCAAGATCCAAACTTTCCCTAATGTCCAAATCACACTCTATATCACACACAGGAGTCATGCATGCCATCTGTATCATGCCCAGTGGTCCAAGAGAATAACACAACTCAATTCTTTCAGATACCAACAGTGCTAAGAAACCGGTAGCACTGAGAAAACCTAAAAAATAAGATCCAGGTGATGGCCCTATATCACACCCAGGGCCTATGCATACTATTTGTATCACACCAAGGGGTCCAAGCGGTGAGGCCTTGGCCCAGAATCACATCCAGGGGACAAGCGTATCAACTGTGTCACACCCAGGGGTTCAAGTGACAAACAACCTTCACTTTTCCTAGCATGTTGGCTATTGAAAAAAGATAACCTCCATGGGATCATCTCCGAGGCTACCTTGCAACGACTCAGTTCAAATGCATGAAGTGGGCAATATGTCAGATTTCTGTCAGTGGCAGGATGCTCTTGGTTAAATTTGTGTGCTTCTTCCTAGTTTGCCATACACTAAATGTTGGGAACTAAGGATCAGATGCAGTCTCTTACCAGATTAACAGCGGCTTCAGGACAGACCTCCGCCCCACAGATTCAGCAGAGCTTTCAATCAACTGTGGCACCTGCTCACCATCCTTGTTGCACTGATGTGAATCTATCAGAGTTCGGTCCTTTCCTTCGGCTGCAGTAGGGTTCGAAGCATCAATCTCTCCCAGCTGGCTCACCAAAATGTTGCTCACATATGAATTTACCTTGAAAAAACAAAGACACAAGGTGTTTCGCAAAACAGGAACAGTTGGTTTAATCAAACCCTCTGGCCGGGAGTGCAGCATAGAGAAACGGGTCTGAGGACTGACTCGAAGTACAATAGTTTTTAATGTCTTTTTATACATTTCTTGAAGCATCATAAAATAATTCATAGATCCTGTTTCGGGAGTGGAATGTGGGCCTTGTCATGAGGCCGTAAATTACTCCCACCTAATGACAAATGCACGTGGGTCTCGACCTTGTGTGGACACAGTGATGGCCAGTGAGTAACGTGTCCGGATGTCTGGTATGGGGAACGTGTGATCACTGTGTGTGTAGTGTGTGCTGTGCCTTGATTGGCTGAGTGTTTCTAACTTCATGTGGCATCTAACGTTATGGTGTTTTGGGAGTGCACGCCCCTCTGGCCATGTGCTTTTTATTGGGTCCAATCTCCCAGCACCATTGTTGTGTCACTGCCTGTCTGTGGGAATAATCTGTGTTTTTCCTGTTCACGTATTTGTCCTGCTGGTTTCGTGCCACCCCACCAGTGATCTGTCAAGCAATAGCGTCAGGCCTAGGGAGCAGGGCCTGTCTTACCACGTACGTCTGACTCTGAGTTGATGGAGAGGTCATATCGGGGGATTTCCACAACAGTGATTAGATTTCGTTCTTGTACATACACGTATCATTGCACACATTGACATCAATATTAACATTTGTTCTTAGCATTGTGCCTTTCCTATTGTTACACATTTTAGAGGTGTGCTTGCCCAGTGTGGCAGCCATGATCATGTTATGTACAGGGTTAGATATAGATAACAATGTGGTAGTCAATTTAAGGTTCTTAGCTCACCTTAGTGTGGCTGGTGCACGGGAAAATATTTTCTTTGAGTTAATTTCACAGACAGGCGCACACATTAAAAAACACATTACAGTTCTTTCTATGAATCCACCCAACAAGCATCTTTGGGTCCACTTTGGGTACCCACCCCAACAATCATTGAAAATGGAGCCTGATTATGGCCCAACTCACTACATATCAGCAGGTTCCCATACCACCCATCACTATTTGAAGGGAGATGCTATAACACTAAGCAAATGTTCAGTTCTGTCAATAGTAATCTTTCCACCAGTCTGCTTCACTTAGATGTTTGTATGTGTTTATGGTTTCGTACATTTATTTTGATTCTTTCCGTGTGTGCATGTGTGTTAGTGAGATAGAGAGAGTTTGTATTTATACCATGGTGGCTATGTATGTCAGTAAATGTATTCATGTGTCAGCGTCATAAGCAATCTAAGCAAATTTGTTCTGAAATTAGAGGACGTTTATTTGGAAGCAACCGTATGACACCCTTACAGGCAAGGCACTACTGCTCCTACTGACCCAGGGATTCCAAGATATAAAAAATCTAAACTTGATGATGCATTCATTGGAACCCTATTAAATATCAGACATTCCTCTGCATTAAAGTTACAACACATTTCATTTTTTTCATATAAACAAAGAGAGACATGTAGGCACACTACCAGAATACAAAACAGATAACAGGGCACTGACTTATAGAGGGAACCACAGACACACAAACATGAAAGCAGGACACAACAACCAATAAATTGTAATAATTCAGAAACTGTCCCGCCTTCCTGATCCCAGACATGACCCACTGAATGAATGGACATTGAGAGTACTGTCTCCTGCAGTTCTACAGGTACTCCATGCTACATACCAAGTGCCATTTTCAAACCTTCACCCATTGTCTTAGAAGTCAGCATCTGATATGGAAGATCGCTCACTACAGCCTTCGTCTTCCTCCTCTAATCTCCTGCAATTGCCATCCTTCTGGAACAATGCCACACATCTTATTTTTCATGTTTTGTAATTTTCCAATTTAACCCAATTGCCTCATACTACTCTTACTTATATGGCCCTTTGAATTTGGACAGTTTTTAATCTACTGTACCTGGTTTGACCTGACCCAATCTCCCACAGCTATCCTTTGACCTATATGCCTGTTTCCTGAACTCTTACCACCTCTGTCCAATTTTATACCATATTACCATGCTGACATCAATTTTGTTTCTGGAGCTCATCCTCGCTTCATCTTAAAAGGCAATGTACCAGTAATGGGGCTCACTGTTTCATTGTGGTGTGATGCGCCCAAAAACATATCCTTCAAACCCCTTGCAAATTCAGTCCAGACTTTATTGCACTCACTATGATTCCCTTAATCAATATGTTTATCATTCCAACCATTACTATTACTTTATGAGTTGTACAAGGAGGTGCAGGTGTGTTTGATACCTTAGCTCTGTCAAAATGTATTAATTTCCACTGAGGTATATTTTGTCCCATTGTCCGTAACCAGATGTGAAGGAATCCCTTCCTGTGAAAAATCTTTCTCAACCCGCTTATCATAGAGTATGTGGTGATACTCAAATGCTGAATGCACAGAGAGAGGGACAGGGAGCTAAGAAAGGAGGTCCAGTACTGTGCTCCCAAGACAATACGTCGAAATCACTGGAGAGTAACTGTTCCTGTAAAGGGACGCTTGCCTAATAGGCAGCGGAGAGTATAGATGAAGAAAAAGGTTGGTAGTGATCCATCTTAACAGATGAATATCTGGTTGGATGAAAAGGAATATATAGCGGGGAAATTCCTCGGATTTGAAGAGTTGCCCTCCCACACCCGTTAAGGTGTCATGCTTCATCATAGGGCATTAAGCTCCTCGTGGGGTTGGCACTGCTGTCCCCCACGGGCCCATCGAGAGGGCTCTTTAACAGAGATCTTTTAAGATGGACGCTGTAACGTAACTGAATATAATTCTTGTGTAGCTAAATTTGTGTGCATACAAAGCCCTGCACAGACTTGTTTCCACAAGCCTCATAAAAGATCTGAGTTTTGCTCTTTCATCCAGAATGACAGCATTTATTATGGCACTGACTAAATCTGATTTTGGTCTAACCTTATTGCTAAAGATCAAATATCCTAAGTACTCCATTTCTTGCTCAAAAACATGCACTTCTTCATGCAAAGAGTTAGACCTGGGCAAGAAATTGTACCTAAGGCCTGCTTCAATGCCTCATTATTGGCCTCAATGGAGTCTCTTGAAAGACAACATTTTTGATAACAGCGAAAATATTCAACATTAGTCTTCTGAGGATAATCCAAACGGCAGCCTGGTGAACTGGTGCACCCCTTAAGTGGTAAATTATTTAAGTATTTAAATGCTTTCAATGCTTTCGAAGTTGATGTAGTTTCATCTGGTGATAAGTGCTTCTCATGTCCAAAGTGGAGAATTACTTACCACCAGACAGCATCTAAATACTTTTGTTGATGTTTAGGAGTGGAAAACAATCAGTAAATCCATTTTCATTAAGGATGCAAAAAAAGTCCACATAAAATCTTAAGGAGCCATCGAATGTTTTTGTGTCTACAGGAGAGAGCCATTCGACACCTTACAAGAGGTCTATAGTGCCGTATTTAACTTCTGATCCACAATTGCTTTAACCTTTCCCCTGACGGCCATTGGAATCATCTTAGCCAAATGTCTGACAAGTTTGCCTCCTTTCTTCAGGATGGTTTTGTGAACATATCTGTTTGCTTCACCTAGCCTGCCTTTAAACACTATCTCATATTTAGATAGACACTCTTCCAGGCTCACATCTTCAACAATCATTGCTTGATCAATGGTCCTATGTGTAACTATAATGTGCTGATGATATTAATACAATCAGCCCAAAATGAGTGGGCCAGATTCTGTAAGGACACCTTGCCGTTATTTTACACTCAATTAATTTTCTTTTTGTTAACATGTAACCTATAATTTCAATGCTCATTCTTTGGTAACCTTTCAAATTGATGTTCTTAGGTTCTAGATTCACATTTAGCCAGGTGATGATAAATAAGTTGTTCAGAATTACTGTATATAGCACACCAGAATCCACCATCAGTCTTATATTCTTGTCTTTTATTTTGAAAACAACTTCAGGTCAGACTTTCCTGACCAGACGATCGCCTTCATCTTCCCTTTCTTATCACCATCATCATCTATGCTACCACTCCCCATACTGAGTTCTCTTTGGTCATGGTCCTCCACTGTTTTATCCTCTACTGAGACTCGTCCTCTATGTGCTGCCCTTCACATACTTGTGAAAAGTTTTTTTTTCCACAAAACTGAGACTCATTAACCACAGCATAGCAATTTGTTTTTTAAGCCCCCTGAATGCATATTTCTTCCACATCTGTGGAATTAGGTTTTATTCCCAATCTTGAAATATGACCACCTGATCCCATTGACATACTAATATTGTTTTTACTGAAGTTGGCGGCAAAAATCTTCATGCAAATATGGATTACTGGAAGTCATTATTTTGTTTACTTCTTGCAGCATAGTACTGTAAGCAGGTCCTTAGTCAACTCCTCAGTCATCGTGTCAAATTGATACTTTGCAGCTAGTTTTGCAACTTGACCACAAATTCATCTATAGGTTCTGATGGTTTTTGAGGTTGCATGTAAAACTTGTGGCAGCACATTGTTATGTTAACAGACTTGGATAATCTTATTTCTAACCATTGTTTAACTCCTTTGTATACACCTAAGATTTCCTTTCCTTGTTTGCCCTTTACTTTTAGTAGGTGGGCACTAAGAACCACAGGGGCACTAAGCATCAAAACTTTCTTTCGCACTGCTGATAATTCTAAACTATTCATTGTCTGCAAACAATTTTCAAATGTTTCTGTTCAGACTTCACATTCTGTTTCCTGGATGAATGAGAAAAATTGGGGAAGTGATTATTGTTTGGGAGATTTTGTACCCAGGAAAAAAGTGGACTCCAAGGTTCATGAAGCTGACCTTCTTTTCCAGCTGCATGGACACAGCAAGCTACAATAGGACTTTCATGCAACGTCCCAGCTGGAAAGTTGCAACTTGACCTGCCTTGGACCCTGCTGTTGGCCTCTGCTGGAGTGACCCCCAAGTGCAAGGTCCTGGACCCTGGGCAGGTATCAAACTATAATCCTGCTATTTTGTTCCTGAAATCTGGGACATAGAAACATATTAGCTTAAAAGATAAAGGCCTCTGGAAGACCAGGACCACCCTGCCAAGTCGATCCAATGAAGTTTATTGCCGGTAAGCCAAAGATTCCGGTTGCTCCTGCTCAGGGCTTTTCCGCAGCAGCAAATTCGATTTAGCTTGACCTCACTTAGAAGGTACCTGGCCTTGCTGAGTCCTCTTCAGCTATAGCCTACAACCTTATGCCGCTGTAAGAATCCAAACTCCAAAAAAGTGACTAAGTCCAAAGATAGAAATATTTATCAGGCAAAAGCAAGAAAGGTATCTAGTCAGCGATGAACCTTCTCTGGGTGCAAAATAAATTTCACCAATTCTGAGCTGTCCCACCAAAAGTCAGCGGCTTCTCTGAGATCTCATCCAGCAGCTATCTGATGATGTGAAGCCCTCTTTGGCCACATCCTGCATCCTTGGCCCACTGAGGATCTTTGCCTTTCATTCCAGACACTAGTCAGAAGGCAAAACTTCCGTCTGGATTGAACCTGGTTTTTGTATCCAACCCACGATCCATCATGGTTGGCCTTAACTTGCACGTAGGTACCGGTCTAGTGCAACCAGATCACTGTGGTTAGCATTTAATGCTTTTTAGAGATATTTTTAGATTTAGATTTTAAAAATGCATAACTCTGGTTTCCCTTATTGGATTTGGGTTGTTTTGGTGTCATTTTACTAATTAAAATATTCTCTATTTTGGAGATTTTTCGTGGGTTGTGTTTTGGCTTTGTTACTGTTTTGGTACTGCTTAAATACTTTACACATGTCCTCTGAGGTAAGTCTGTCTGCTTTGTGCCATAGCTACAAGGGGTTCAGCTTGAGTAAATTTAGTGACTTTAGAGTTTCACCCTGACAAGGATTTTGGTAATCTGAGGTGGGTACCTACACTCCTCAACTAATGCCCCATTTTCTTACACTGCATGTATATATATGTATGTATGTATTTTTCATGAAATGTTAGACAACAATACAGGAATATAGCAGAACAGAAGTACACCAAATTTGGCTGAAAGCTAGAACTTTACCCAGAAAGCAAGCTCTACAGGGCATTCCAGATATGCTCTGATTGACCACATGAAAGTGGAATATTCAGTCATGTTTGGTTGGTCACCACCCGAACAGTATGTTGTGGCAGCCTTAACAGGACTCAAGGGCATGGTCCCTGTGTCCCAATTAAAAAGAACATAAGAGGGCAGCACACCATGAGCCCAAGTGGCATGTGGTGGATCCCAAAGAGACCCCCTCTTGAATGGCTGGCCACAACATGGGCAACATGTTGTGGATGCCAATTCAGGACTCTGCGACATAGTCCACATTGAAATGTATCATAGAGAAGTCCTGTTTTAAGGGTCACAGCAAGTAGGACATATAAAGTAAGGGTGGGCGTAGTACTACTACTCGGAATTCCACGAAGGTGAACAAAAACTCCCGCAACCTCGCTCCGTGGGACTCCCAATTAATAAAACAGAGACCTCATATACTTTTGGTAAAATAACAAGCATCTCTGTCTTTACATGCTAAAATGGATATAGTCATTTCACAAAAGTGAAAATGAAAATTCAGCAAGCAGTGAGAGAGGTGATGATTTTGGGATCCTCCCTAACCTAGGGAGAGAACCAAGCAGATGCCTTGAAAACAAAGAGAACATCTTGCTGAACGATTCGGTGGTGGTCCCATCCTCTTAGGACCACCCCATGCACAGTTATGGGCAAAAATACAATCCCAACCAAAGGCCCTGCAAAGCATTATGGGACGAGATTAGCAGTGGGCAGTGAATATTATAGTTTCCAATATCAAAATAATTCTACAAAGAACTGCAGTGCAACTAGTCGTTAATAGGTGTCCCTCACGAGTCAAATGCAAAAGCATTGAAATTATTACATCAAGCTGCAGTTCCACTAGTCGTTACTAGGTGTCCCTCACGAATCAAATGCAAAAGCATTGAAACCCTTTCATGAAGCTGCAGTTCCACTAGTCGTTACTAGGTGTCCCTCATGAGTCAAATGCAAAAGCATTTGACTTGAGGGACACCTAGCAACGACTAGTTGAACTGCAGCTCTTTGTAGAATTTATAGTATTAGCTCTCAGCTCAGCCGGAGAGCTGCTGCCCCTTGAGGAATATTTTGATATTGGATACTATAATATTCACTGCCCACTGCTAATCTCGTCCTATAATGCTTTGCAGGGCCTTTGGTTGGGATTGTATTTTTGCCCATAACTGTGCTTGGGGTGGTCCTAAGAGGATGGAACCACCACTGAATCGTTCATCATGATATGCTCTTTGTTTTCAAGGCATCTGCTTGGTCCTCCCCCTAGGTTAGGGGGGACCCCAAAATCATCACCTCTCTCATTGCCTGATATTTTTTATTTTCAAAGTTCACTTTTGTGAATTGGTTATATGCTTTTTAGCATGTAAAGTTGCTTTATCAAAGCATTTGTGGGTGCAGTTTAGTAGCTGGCTACGTGGAGAATCAGAGTTTTTGCCTGAATTCCGAATGCGTAGTTAACAAAGCTCATTGCCCAGGGTTAATATAAAGGGTGATGACAGATTTTAGTCACAAAATAAATCATTTGTTAGTGGTACTATGCTAATTTTAGGGTATGAGATGTATTCTAAGGTGATTTTGCTCTCATAAAATGCTGATCATCTGCTGGGATTTGATGAGACAGGGGCAGCACATTGATCACACAGGGAAGGCAGGAGGGACAGTGTCAGCACAATGGGCCATACGCCACAGGTGGGAGGGTCAGTGGCAGAACAATGGAGCATGGACAGCAGGAGGGAGGGAGCAGGGGCATGCAAAAGCACAAGGGCGGCAGAGGGAAGGGAGGCAAGGGCATTACGCTGATCATGCAGGATAGTCAGGAAGGCCAGAGGCAGCAGAAAGGGCCATGGAGAGCATGAGGGTGGAGCAGGGGCCTCACATGGACAAAAGAGGGCAGGAGCAGGAAGCTGATCATGATGGGCAGGAGAGAGGGGCAATGGCAGCATGACGGACCACGCAGGTCAGGCAGGAGCTGCCATGGCAGCACAATAGATTGTAGAGGGCAGGAGGTAGGGGCAGCACATTAGACCATGTAGGGCAAGAGGGAGGGGATAGGGGCATAGAGTCAGATGATGGAAGGCAGGGAGAAGGAGCAGGGACAGGGGCAGAAAGCTAACAAAGTTGGGCAGGTGGGAGGGGCAATGGCAGGTCAATAGACCACACAGGGCAGGGGGGAGATGTCAGGGGCATGCACATGGACAACAGAGGGAAGGGGGAAGGAGCAGGGACAGGAACAACAAACTAACCAAGGATAGCACTGAGAGGGGTCAGCACATTGGACTATGCAGGGCAGGGGACCAGGGCATGGACTTGGACAACAGAGTGCAGGAGGATGTAAGTATGGGCAGCAAGTTAAGCAAGGAGGTCAAGCAGGAGAGGCATTTACAGCACAAAAGACCACGCAGGGCAGGATTGGGAGGACAGGGCACAGACAATCAAGGCCTTGTGGAAGAGGGGAAGGGGCATGAAGTTGACCACAGAGAAAAGGCCTGCAGAGGCAGCACAACAGACTATGGTGAGCAGAATGGAGGGGGCAGGGACAAGCAATGAAGAACAAAAAGCGGGGTGGAAGGGGGCAGGACTAGTGGCAGCAATTTGACCAAGTAGTAGGCCAACATGAGCATGGGCAGTAAGCTGAGCATAGAGGGTTGACGGAATGGGGCAGGGGATTGCAGATGGTGAATGGAGGTAAGCAGAAGAGGGGCAGAGACAGCAATCTGACCACTGAGAGCAGGCAGGCATGGACAGGGTCAGTTGAATTGACCATGGAGGCTGGGAGGGAGAAGGGGTGTGCACACCAAGGTGAGTGCGAGCGGGGACAGGGGCATGCACACAGAGAATGCCAGGCAGGGATGGGGTAGAGGTAGCAAACTGACCACAGAGGGCTGGCAGGAGGGGCCCAGGCACATAGACGGAGAACAGAGGTCAGGCAGAAGGAAGGCAGGGGCACACGCTGACCACAGAGGGCAAGAGGTAGGAGCAGGTGCATGCAAATGGAGAACCGAGGGCAAGCTAGAAGTGAGCTGGGGTAGCCAGCTGACCATCGAGGGCAGCCTATGGTGTGTTGGTCACCAGTAGCAGGTTAACATGTCGCAACCCCGTGGTGAGTGGCGGAAGGCTGTGATCAGTGGAGGTGTTGCTGAATATGTTCCAAAAATCCTCGAAATTCATGAAAAAAACAAAGGTTAAATAGGCGTTATAGTCAGGTATGGTAATTTGATCTTCCTCAACTTAAAAAAAAATCACTGGGAAAAACAATGGTTAAAGTGAAGTTAGGTATGTTAATAGGATCTTACCTTACGTCAAAAAAACTAGAAACTCACTGATAAAAGGCAACAGTTAAAGTAATGTTATAGTTTGGTGTTAAAATGAGTAAAAAACTAATGCTTAACAAAAAGAAAAACACTGAAATTCACCAGTTATAGTTCAGCTAGCTAACTATAACTTAAACGCCCACCATGTGCTGCTTTTGGCCTCACATATTACATCACTCATGACATGCTCAATGACATAATTGATGGCATCACTGATAATTTCTCAAATGACATCATTGATTACATCACTGATTACATCACCTACTGAGTGTGAGTTTGCTATGAACTTATGACATCTAAATGTGTATGATAAGCGTCATCTAAAGCACATTTTCTATATCTTTTGAATTGCTAATAAGTGTAATTTTTGCAACATGCTTGATCTCCTGAAGAGGTAACCAAAAAACAATGTTTCAACCGGTGATCATTTTAAAGGACAAATACAAGGAGAGCATTAATCACTCTGAGAATTCATTATGGACCTCCTTCGGATTGCGCTACGTAACAACTACTTCCTATATAAAGATACATTTTATCTTCAGGTCAAGGGGATCTCCATGAGAGCATGCTTCGCTCCAAATTTTACTATCCTGTACGTCCATAGTCTTGAAACCACACATATTGTTACATAGATGACATTCTCCTACTTTGGCGTGGAACTACCGATAATTTGTCTTCTGGCTCAACAACTGCCAACCACACCTCACGTTCACATCGGACGTCAGATCAAATGACCTCCCCTTCCTAGACCTAACTCTTCACTTCATGCCGAGGATGGCGCAATCGGTGCGGCTTTATCCCGTAAACCTACTGAGCGCAACACACTCTTACTGTATTCCAGTTACCACCCACGGGGCCTACGAGACGGCTTACCAAACGGACAGTTCCTTCGTATCCGAAGGAATTGTAAATGGCATAAAGACTATTTCCGTGAGGCCGCCCTTCTCTCAGAGAAATTGACTAACCGTGGCTATCCCAAACGCTTGGTTTCCCGGGCTTGTAAACGCACCTGGTACTGCCACAGGGAATTCCTTCTTTCACCTTCTCCCAAGTGCACTAATTCCCGCATCCCCTTTGTCTCGACCTACAGCCCCTCAAACAACACGATCAGCAAGGTGATCAAAAAAAACTGGTCCATACTCCGCACTCAGGCCCCTTTCAGGAACCGCCCCTCTTTTCATACAAAAGGGGTAACAATATTTCTGACAAACTGGTACACGCCATCAGCTGGCCAGAGTACAGAAAACAATCTGTTAGCTCCCTCTGGGGCTTACCACCCATCGTAGGTCATTATAAATGGCAAACGTGCTCTGTCTGCGACCTTACCCTTAACACGAAGGTATTCGTCACCGGAGACCGTACGTATCAACTCAAACAATTCTCCAACTGTCGCACTTCCAACGTGATTTATGCCATATGTTGCCCCTGCAACCTATTGTATCTCGGCCAAAGCATCCAAATAGTTAAGCAACGTATCACTCAACACAAAAGCCTCATTATATGTAACATTGAGACAGCCCCGCTAGTCTCACACTACCGAGACAACAACCACTCAAAGACTGACATGGTGTGGCAAGTCATTGACCAACCAGTACTGCCTCTCCGTGGCGGTAATCTGCAATTGCTTCTAAACAAAAGCGAATGTCGTTGGATCGCACGCTGCAACTCTGTCAACAACGGTCTTAACACGCTTGTTGAATGGAACACGACCATTGATGTACACTGAAAATGTTCTGTCCGAGCATCCTTCTATCCCTTTCTGCTACTTTTGTTTAATATTGGTATCCAGTGTGTATATCTCTGTCCTTATCGGATAACCTGGCAAGAAAGCACACAACCCAAGGGGGAAGGAAATGTCACCTGCCAAAAAATAATAATAGGACGTAACAACGTCTCTTAAGGATATGAGGCAAGGTAGAGTGTCCAGGGAAGAAGAACTGAATAAATGTCAGAAGAATGTCGCATTCATAGAGTGACAGGTATATAGATCATCTGACAGGCAAACAATACTAAATGCAAAAAAGACTTTTTTCTCTGTTTTATTAAGTTAACATAGTTTTAAATCACTAATTGTAGAAATCAAATCACCATAGATACATTTACAATAAAGGTACATCCATAATGAAAAAATGTAACAAAAATACATAACATGGAAATACTCAAAAACGTACATAAAGACTCGCCCACTACACAACCCACATGAAACTCATAATAAAATCATCAACTCAACAAATATACTCTCAGCAATCAACCTCATACCTTCATTCAACATTCCCACATATTAAAAATCAAATAATCCTCAGAAACCGGAGAGAAGTGGTAGAATAGTGGTAATGTATTGACAGAATAGTATCCAGTGATACCACTATATGGTTTCTGTCTTGCACGTTGCCGACGCGCGTTTCGGTGTGTGGCTATAGAAAGCCTTCACCTTCCTCAGGGCACTGGAGAATTTGAAAGTCAAACAGACGAGCGATGTGGTGGAGTGGGGAGTGGTAATATAATATATCGGATAACCTGTAACTTGCTCTGTTAACCCTACCACCATTGATGTACTTTTTTCATGATATGTTTATCTTGTCCTGCCTACATCAACGTATGATTAAGTCACATGACCTTATCTGCCTCCCCTTTCCCCCTTTTTTCCCCGCATGTATGCCTTCCCCACTTTCCCCCCTTTCCTCCCCTCCTCCTTAAACCCCTCACCCTTAACTTTGTTATTGCGACATTATAAACTTGTACACTGATCGTTCGTCCAATTATTTCCCATCTTCGTAGGAGATCATGCCTCATGAGCTAGTGAATCATCATCCGCAAATTTTCACATATGAATGCTTTTTTTAATTTTGCCGCAATTGCCAGTGTATGAATATTCATAATGTATTACACTCATTTGGGTGACCTTTTTCGCTCTTCTCTAATTTCTGCCATCTTGCTACTGGTGCTTTGTACTCTGTCATCCCCCCAAGGCGCCTCACGTGTCTACTTTGCCCTTGTACAAGCTCTACCGAGCACCATGTGACCCCTTTCTCGTGCTACTTCCCGGCAGTCCAACGCCGGCAGGCACGAATACATCACTCCTGGATTATATATACGTGGCGCTTCATTCGCCCGTCCTCGCCGCATGCCCCTGCCGATTTCTTCCGCCACATGCCCCAGCCGGATTCCTTCCCAAACTTCACGAGGACCGCCTCTTCAACCGCCGGCCTCGATCTCACAGGTATGCACCAGTCCCTCTCCCGCCGCCCCTTCAGCATAGCTACCCCCTTGATTCCGCCTAAATCTCTGACCTTTTCTCCCTCCAGTTGTGGTCGTTTTCCACACGACCCTTGTACTCAGCCACCGCGCCCAGTATGGATTTTTTCCACACAGACCCCTGTGTCCCGACGTTGTTCCTCCCCACTCTCCTCTGCAGGTAATTATTCTGAGCATCTAATCACCCCTCTACCCTTGTCTCACCTCACACACATTGCCTAATTCTCAGCATTTGACTTTCCTCCCCACTACCCTTGTTTTCTACCCTACATGTTGCTGTAATTACAGCAATTTCCTTTCCTTTTTTAGAGAGCCAATTTGGACCCTCCTTACCTCAATTGCCATCCGGTTGGACTCTTAAATACTTCGCTCTCCATCTGGATTGATTCTTAACTACCACAACAGGTAGTTTTTCTCTCCTCTGTCACCGTCCTGTAAAATTACCTTCAAATTCCTTTTATTTTGGGCCTCATTCTTGTTTCCTTAACTTTATACAGCACTATATTGATTTAAGTAACCTGGTCCTAATTATGACCTGGAATTGAACAGGTCGAAATGCCGTCGACCACTCAGAGTAACTTCTGGCATCACTGTGGTCAACCTAAGCAGCCTAAACAAAAAGACATGCCTTGTATATATTCTTCATTGTATCGTTGACTACCTACTCTGTTGGAAATTCCCTTGCGCCGCTCACGCTGTTTTTCACCCCATTGTGTCACCGCGCCATTCACTGTCATGAGCACGCAAAGTGCACACTTATGTTAGGTTACTTTTACATACACTGTATTGTAGTGCTGATACAACTACTTACAAATAAGAATTTACTTTCTACTTATAAATTTCTTGTGGTTTTTCTTTATTCCCCTCTCCGAGTGAATAATGCTCTCCTTGTATCTGTCCTCTAAAGTGATCACCGGTTGAGACATTGTTTTTTTGGTTACATACTCTACCCGGGTCTCAACTGGGTCAACGGGTTTACTCCTGTTTTTCGATTCCATGATCTCCTGAAGAGGCTTGAGTGCCTGAAAGTGTGTACTTCCTGTTAAGAGATCTGCACAGAGCGAAGGTTGTGTGTACTAGGGGCTTGGCCACCTAACGGGATTGGTTGCGTGAAGAGTGTACTCTCTGTTAGGACTTCTGCATAGGGTGTGGGCTGTGCTTAGTAGTGGCCTGGCCATCTAATGGAGCTTGGGTGTCTGGAAGGAGTGGCCTGTCCATAAAGAGCTGTGCACAGAACGAAGACTGTTCAGTAGGGGCTTCAGCACCTAATAGGGCATTTGTGTGAAGGGTAGTGACATCTCCATAAAGAGTTGTGCACAGGGTGATGGCTATGCATAGTGGGAGCGTAGCCTCCTAATGGGGCTTCTGTGTGTAGAGTGATTGGCCTTCATGCATAGTTGTGCACAGGGTAAAGGCTGCATGTACTAGGGATCTAATGATGCTTGACTATGCATAGAGAATGAACTCTGTGCAAAGAGCTGTGCACAGGGTGAAGGATATGCACATTAGGGGCTTTCTATGTAGTGGTGTTTGAGTGTATAGGGAGTGGGTTACAGCATAATTATTTTCTCCAAGCACATATCTTCAAATAAGGTATGCTTTTACATGTAGCAGTTATTTGCATATTTGAAAGGATGTACTAGTTTGTACAGTAAATTGTACAGCATAGATTGGATGACATCATCAGTGATGTCATCTATGATGTCAGAGATGTCACCATTGATGACATTAATGATGTCATAAACAATTTGTCGCACATACCGTGAAACATCAAGTATGGGATTCTCCTCCATCTTGTAATCATGATGGACAATATAATATGATCCCAATCCACATTTTGCCTTTGTTAGGTGCCTTTCTATTTTAACTCACGGCGTTTCCTTATGTGTTAGGAGGAAATGGACCGCTAAGGGCAGATGGTGCACCAGTCAATCTAATTCCATATGCTTTAGCCTGCTTTTTCTAATAGCCACATGTTTGACTTGGCCCTTTCTGCAGGGTCATCCCCATATTTGTTGCCTTCCTCCTCCTATTTTTTGCTGAATTCATTTTTGTTGGCTTTAGGACTCTACACCCTTTATCATTGCTAGCCAGTGCTAAAGTGCCTGTGCTCTCCCCTTAAAACAGGGTAAGATTGGCTTATCCTCAATTAGCATATTTAAGTCCCTAGTAAAGTGGCACTATGTGTGGCTAGGGCCTGTAAATTAAATGCTACTAGTGGGTCTGCAGCACTGACGGTGCCACTCACTTAAGTAACCCTTTAATCATGTCTCAGGCCAGCAATTGCAGCATCTGTGTGCAGTTTCTAAAACTGCCATTTCAACATGGCAAAATAAACCTTTTGCCATGCCAAACCTTCCTTTTTAATGCATAGACGTCACCCCTAGGGTAGGCCCTGGACCTCCCAGAGGGCAAGGTGCAATGTATTTTAAAAATAGGGCATTTACTTTTAAGTTTTAAATACCCTGATAGTGATACTGCAAGGCCGACCACTCCCACAGGATAACATTGGAGTTGCCTTATCACATTTTATTTGTGTAGTTTGCAAACGGGAACAGGTAAGCAGTCATGTTTGGTGTCTCTGGATGTGGCATTTAAAATCCGAACTTATGGTGAAGTTGGATTCTAACTTACAGTTTTGAAAATGCCACTTTTAGAAAGTTGGCATTTTCATGCCTTAATCATTTAGTGTCTGCTGGAAAGTCATCCTGTGTGCCCTGTGCACCCCCATTCTTTCTGACTGGTACTGGTGGTAACTGACTCTAACTGTCCCTGGGCTCTGTCTGACTAGGCCCAGTGCCAGTCCTATGTTGAAACCACAGTGAAAACACACATATGCATTAGGGTACACCATGTGTAGGGTACACCTATAATTTCATGACCTAACCTATAAGTCCCTAGTAGATAATAGAGCAAGGGATTAAAACGACCTTTAAGTCCTAGTACATAATTGGGCAGTTTAGAGACCAGAAGCCTTTGTTGCACTTGCATATGTGCACTGCTGAGAGACTGAGGTCATTTTAAAAACAGTACTGTGTTGCATCCCTGCTTTTAAATGTATATTGTATCCAAACTCGACTTTGGTGGTAGGGGCACATAAAAGTGATATACTACAATATTTTGGCATTTTAGGCACCCGAAGGGCCTCCCCTAGGTGTCCCGGGGGGGGGGGGGGGTTGGGTGATGTCATTATAAGGAAGTCCCTTATAAAGGATGTTTTATGTGCCCTGGAGATTGAGAAATTGCACGTTTCACTTTCCCCATTGTAGTAAAGCGCATCCCAAAATCGACTTTGGTGCTAGGAGCACTGTGGAGTGAGCATCTACAATATTTTGCATATTCAGGACCCCTAAAGTCTCCCTAGGTACCCCAGGGATGGGAGAGGATCAAGTAGCTATAAGCAGGGCCTTGATAAAAAATAATGATATGCTCTGGTGATGGAGAAATTGCACATTTAATTTTCCCCATTGTAGATACCCAGACCCATAGGATAACATTGCAATAGTTCATGAACGCATAACTATTGGTAGGAATTAAATAAAATAACATTCAAGGACTTAGGAGAATGGTATTGATAAACCCAGCAATATGTCATTGCTGAATTGATCCTAAATTGTACAGAAAATAAGTTGTAAGACATTCAGCCTCCCTGCCCTCTTCCCTGATTGTTCTGAGTTAAGAGGATTAGCCAGGCTGCTTTGATGAAGTGATAAGTGGCTTACCCAGGGAGACGCTATCTAGTGGAGAGAGCTCTGCTACACAGGAATGCCAGAGCGGGGGGGGTTGTAAAGAATTAAGCTTCAAAGGGGAAATAGGACAGGCAGGGAATTCCAGGTTCATCTACCCAATAGCCCCACTGACCGAGCCAGATGGTAGGCTTTAGGCAAGAATTTGCAGATGATAGGGAGAGGAGAGCTATGGAAATGAACCATACTGGAGCTTTGTTTAACTAGTTCTTGCTCCTATGCTGAAATTTCAGTCATACTGCATTTTGGAGGAATAGTGCTTTCTGGGAGAAGATTATGCCACACTTTGGAGGAAGTGGTCATGCTCTGGGGGTGTTACTCTGCACCTCATTGTACAGGAGTGCTCTTCTGCTTGACCCCAGAGAACACTGAACAAATATGTAAGAGGTGCAGAGCTTCTCAGATCTGCTTAAAACTAAGAGAAGAAGGATTACCAAGCTGAGAACTTCATTTGCAGCATCAGGCCCTGTATTCTAACTGACTGCGCCTGCTGCATTATCTGGAACTGCAGCCCTTTGGATGTACTTTGCTTCAAGAGGAATTAAGAGTGGACTCCCTGTAAGCTACAGATTAATAGATCTCACCTGCATCAACTCCACCAAGAGTCCTCTGACTGGAGTGCATCCAGTGGACTTTTAAGGGTTTTGGCTAGGTGCATTGTGGGAATTGTGGTCCCAAACTTTCCAGGACCATCTTGGAGCTTCCAGACACTTGGGTTGTGTTTTGGACCATTTAGACCCTCAAGAGAAACTTCAGGACGAAGTTCCAGAAGTTTGAAGAGGTTTGGAGCAACTTTGGGAAAAAAAACTCCATAAGGTGACTAAGTGCTAGAAAGTGTTTATTTTTTAAAAATTCATATCTCGGCTCCTGTTGTTTTGGTGTCATTGTAAAGATAAAAACATTTCCTATTTTTATAAATTTTTGTGGGATTTTTGTTGTTTGTTGTGCCTTAATTATTTGGTGAATTGGTATTTTTAAATGCTTTACGTACCTGTCTCCTAAGTTAAGTCTGCCTGCGTGCAGCAAAGCTACCCAGGGTGGAAAATGGGAATAATTTATTGAGACCTATATTGAGCCCTAGACCGTGTTAGTGGCCTTATTGCCAGTGGCCAATGCAAATTTACCACTACTAATAACCTACTTTCCAACAGTGCATGTAGCTTGTCTCTGACTGGGTGTAGTTGACTGTAGGCTTTCTGTAATCCTCCTAGACAGCCACACACAATGGGGAGCTTAGGTGTGACTGGAATGGCCATCGCTGGCAGGATGGGAGGGAGGAGCTTGGCGTAGCCCCACTTAAACTTGAATAGGTTGTGCCCTGTCTCCACACAAAGGGCTGATTACCCCCTGCAGTTAGTCTGGAGCAAGGGTCAGGAAGGCAGCACACCCGTGCATTTCAAAAGCAAGCCTCTAGAAGGTTCTCCCCATTTGAAACACACAACTGTGTATTAAAATTGGACCCCAGACATCAAATCTTCAGTACACTTCTGGACCTGCGGATACTCTGCCAGGATGAAAGACTGCTGTGTCGCTACAGGGACTGCCACTCTGCTGGACTGCTGCTATAAAGGAACTGCTACCATACAGGAACTGCTGCCCTGCTGTGCTGACCCACTGCCTGCTGCCCTCTTGCCTGTAGAAGGAGTACTGGACCTGCACTTCATCATGACCCCTGGGCCCCAGAGTGACTCCAAAGGCTAGTCTGCTGGCCTCCTGATCTGAGCTGTAGGCACTTAAAAGGATCCGAAGCATCCTGAACCAGCCCCTGGACCCCGCTGTAGCGAGTAACTGACTCCCAAGTGGTGTCTCTCAGGTACTGGACTCTTGGTGTGGCACATGGGTGCTGAAATCAAGATTTTGGGCTCTTCATGACCGCATACTGGCCCCTTTGAACTGAGACCTTGTCGTTTTCACCACAAATCAGCGCAAAGCTTCATCAGCCCAATTGTTCACACTGCAGCATCAAATGCTCATGGGGACTGCCACCGCAAAGCTCCAGCAATGCCCGGCCTCTGATGCCAGCTTGCTCTTCATGCTTCTCTGGCAGCATCCTACAATGCGCTCCCTTCTCCTTGCAGTCCTCTACAATGCCAACAGGACTCTTGGCATGACCTTGAGAAGGTAAAACTTCAGTGGGACTAATCTGGGACTGTGTCCGACCTGTGCTGCATCGCAGTCTACTTAAACATTTGACTTTTACCCAGCCTAGTGGGACCAGATAGCCATGTTTGGCACTTTGTGCTCTTGCCTCTTAGGCTCTATTTTACACTTTCTAACTTGGTGTGGGATTTTTTTGTATAATGTTTTCATTGTTTTACTGTTTGAAGTGTTGCACAAATAGTATATACATTGCCTCTAAGTTAGACCTGACTGCTCTGCACCAAGCTACCAGGGGGATGAGCACAGGTTAATTTGAGGTTGGCTTGTCCCTTACCCTGACAAGGATTATGGTTGCAGCTTGACCAGGGCTCACACCCCAGTCAACCAACAAACCAATTTCTCACACCGCATATAACGTTGGCCCTGCAAGACATGGGCTTTGCTTGTTCCAAACACATCATTTTATAGTGGTGTGTACAGTTGGAATACATGTTTTTGATATTTTCAAGGGCAACATCCCAAATATATAATTAAGCCAAGGTTCAATATTTATCTTAATGATATTAAATTCTTTAGAGAAATGATAGGATCATTAGTCCCGCTCTGGTCCAAGATCATCAATGCTTTTCTTCATCAAGGTGAGATCTCTGACTGCCTGAAGGCGGGCCTAGTTCTCCCAATTCTCAAAAAACCCACGGCAGACCCTGAAGACCTGAATAACTATCGACCAATCACAAACATCCCTACACTGGCAAAACTCCTTGAGAAATGTGTACATGAACAACTGCGCAAACACATTGAGCAATTCCAACTTCTCGACCAATTCCAATCGGGCTTCCATCCGGCCACAGCACTGAAACAGCCATCACTCATATAGTGGACGACGCTCTCACTTTGCTTGACCAGAATGAATCCTGCCTATTAATACTACTCGATCTCTCATCTGCAGTTGACACTGTCAAACATGACAATCTACTTAATCTTTTGGAATGTAGGATGGGGCTATCTAGCACTGTGCTAAAATGGTTTGCCTCTTTCCTCAACAACAGAACGCAGAGAATCAAATCCAATCAAACTCTATCCAACTCCAGTCCCTGCACTCTGGGTGTCCCCCAAGGGTCCTCGCTCTCCCCCACGCTCTTCAACCTTTTCATTGAACCACTTACGGTAATCCTCAAAGCATCCAACATCCAATACCACATGTATGCGGATGACACTCAACTGTACATGAAAATCGCTTCCCCTGAAGATATCAAGTCACTCAACGAAACCTTGCACAAAACCCTTAATTGGCTAACCTCCAATCACCTCAAACTAAACGCCCTTAAAACGGAATTCCTCCTCATCTCTCCCACTAGGCAAGCCCCCACTGTTGAGAAATATCTAAGACACCTCACTGCTCTCAATTGCACACCACACATCATTGATTCCACGAAATCACTGGGAATTGTGCTAGATAAGAACCTAAACATGCAAGATCACATCAGAGCATCTAACAAAGGAGCGAACTTCCAACTTAGCTTACTAAGAAAACTCAAACCCTACCTTCCCCAAGATGACTTTAAATCTGCGGTGCAAGCACTAGTCATCTCAAGACTAGAATATGGCAGTGCTACGCTATGCGGACTTCCGAAACTCAGCTTAGACCCCCTCAGAGCATTTCTGAATGCCGCGACTAGGCTCATCACTGGCTCCAAGAAAACCAACCACATCTCTCCGGACCTCAAATCGCTTAACTGGCTTCCATTTGAATCAAGGATCCAGCTAAAAATTGCATGTATGACCCATAGAGCACTGCACTTCAACACTCCTCTTTACCTAACAAATAAGCTCGAACTATCGGGTGGCTCCCGGCCTTTTAGGAGCACCAGCACATTTCTGCTCAAACCGAAGAAATTTAAAAAGATGAAAACTTACAAGCGTACATTCTCTGGTATTGCCCTGAGAATCTGGAACTCCCTACCTGTGGAAACAAGACTGATCCCCTCAACATTTGCCTTCAAGAAGGAAGTGAAAGCTCTACTGGTGAACACTGTGCTGAACTAGATGCTTTTCTCCTTTTGTCCCCTTCCTTGTTTAGCCGACTAATCTGCTACCTGACATTTGATACGGCCTCAGTATCGCCAGCTATTATGTCATTTTACACCTGATGTATATTGCTCTACTTTTCTCTCACAGCTATCTACCTATGTCTTCCACAACACATATGTAAAGCGCTCTGATACCCGCTTGGGTCATGTTCGCGCTATACAAAACTTTAAAAATAAATAAATAAAATAAATAGAGATGCGCCCAACCACAAAGGTGTTAATATCCATCCTCACCGAGCTAAGAGGAATCCTATATTATCAATTGCCATGTTCGAGAGGCCTGTACTAACATAAATGTGCAGGTATTTTTAATTGGTTTGTTTCAATTGAAATAGTTTATTCTATACCACCCTGCTAGTCATGCAATTATTCATGGGGAGTGATTCACATTTAGACCAATTTACTTTGTAACCTGAGAATGGTGCCAAAGAGTCTATAAAAATCCATCAGAGCTGGTATCAAGGAATAGGGGTTGGAGAGAGTCACTACTATATCACCCATGTAATACATTGCCTTGTGTTCTCCTACCACTAAGTGTATTCCCTGAATATGACTCTCTGCTCGAATGGCAACTGCCAATGGCTCCAAGGACAATAGGAATAGTAAATCTGAAAGAGGGCAGCCTTGGCACATGCCCCCTCCCCGAATGACTATTATCTTAGAGATGTCGCCACCAAAGATTATCACTGCTGTGGGTTTAATGTAAATCCATTGTACTTCCTTAAAATAATTTATCATTTAGACGCAGCTCCTTTGTGGCAAAGAGATATGGCCACTCCTCTCTGTCAAATGCTATTTCAGCATCCAGGGAGATCACCAATTGAATAATATTTTTTTGTCGAGTTTGCAAAAGGAGAAGTGACAGTGTTCAGAAGTGATAGGTCGAAAACCCATCAGGTTCAAAACTAACTTGGTCCGGGTGGATAACTAGTGGTAGGGTTTTGTCTATTGGCAAGTATCTATGCATACATCTCCATGTCAATATTCAGTAATAGTATAGGTCCATAGTTGCCACGCCTTAATTGAACTCCAATATCTTTGAGTATGAGGGCTCTTAGCTCTCTATTGAATTTGTCTTGTAGGGGTCCTTTATCATCTATTTCATTATATAGCCTACAGAGCAGTGGGGGCATCAAGTCTGTGTTAGACTTGTAGCCCATTTCCCCCTGGTGCTTTACTAGTGGTCATATTGTCTAATGCCTAGATTTCACCCTCCATGGTGTCCTTGCCCATTCATTGTCTATGTTCATCATCAAGTCGAGGCAAAGCAAGGGGGTTGCAAAAAATGATCCTTAGCTGGTTTAGAGTTTTGGGAATTGGATGTATATAGTTTGCAGTAGAAGAATGCTAATTCTTTTGTGATGTTCAATGGATTAATAAGCAGTTTCTCCTCATCAGTATTGATTGCCCGGATCTTTCTTGTGGCTTTTTGTTGCCTCATTTGTGTTGTGTTGTTTTGTCAGTACTCGCCCCTATCATAGTGTTGTTGTCTGATTCTAAAGAGTGCCTCCTCTGCTTGTGCAGTGTATAATCTATTTAGTTTGTGTTTTGAATGGACTAGTTCCATTAAGGATTCCGGCCAGAGTCTTGTATTATATGTCATGGTTCAGTGTTGGATGTCCCCTTCGAGTTATTGTTTGACTATTATTAGTTTCTGTCAGGCAATTGCTGAATCTATCATCATTTCACCTCAAATAAACTATTTACCCACAGCTCAGAGTGTCTCCATAGAGGTAACCAAACCATTATCAAGGTCAAGGTAGGACTTTAAGATGGATTGTAGTTGTCTCTTAGTCCGCTATTTCTCTGTACTTGGCTACTATCATTCATCAAGTGAGGGAGACAAGATAATCATGTCATGGTTAATGTCTATCAAATCATGGTCTGAAACACTAGATGGTGCGAGAAATATTAATGAGTCTTCTGGTGAGCACCCTGGGGTGTAAAAAGAAGTCAAGTCTTGAGCAAGAGCCATGTACCCCAGAAGTGAAAGTATAGTTCCTATAATCTGTATGTTCAATTCTCCAGAAGTCGATTAAAGAGTGGTCCAGTATGATATCATGCAATATCCTCTCACCTTGGGCGTGTCTCATGATGGAATGGCCTGAATGGCCAAGCACTGGATCTAGCACACAGTTCCAATCACCTCCTATGATAAAAAGACACAAGGAGCCTTCCAAGGTCAAGTAAGAAATCTGATGTAACCCCTACGGGACATAAATCGAGCTGACAACTATTGTTGCATCTTGAATCTTCAGTTTAATGAATTCATATATAGACATATCGTTCTTCCAAGTGTGTAAAATGTGAACAGGCAGCAATATGCAAATTAAAAGGGCAACTCCTCCCTTTCTATGTTCCAAGTGGGTTATTTGTGCTGGTGGTTGTTGGGCAAGTCTGCATGCAAATATTATTTTCTCCACCCAATCCTGATTCCGTTTCTCACATTCAGTAGGAGATCGGTGTTTTTCCTGTATAAGAGACAGGACAGGTTGCTTGGATTGCAAAAACATAAACACTTTTTTCCTCTCTATAAAATGTGTTAATTCATTAACACTGAGAGATACTATCGACAATGGGTTGGTAGTTATTTTCTTGTGGTGTGTGCAAATGGGGGAGATGGGTCTAGTCTGGTGGAGCATGGTCTGTAGCAATAGTGAGGCATGATTAAATGCTGAGGTAATCTAACTCTTTGGGGCATGGTTTTGGTATAGGCATAGTTACACTGTATAGATGTGCCAAGAGAGGCCTTTTTGCTGCGTTAACCTGTCGACATGTGGGTGTGGTGACTTCCTGATCAGTTAATGTGCCACACTCTGGACATGCACATGCAACTTAGTAGTGGTTGTGCAAAGCACTCCACACAAGGGTCTATCAAGTGAATGTGAAAAAGAAAATGCAAGTGAAAGAGAAGCGCGGGGGACTTCCCATTTGCAGTTCCTGAGGACAGAATGAGGTTGGAGACAAATGCAATTCTATCCAATCTTGTACCTTTCCTTTCCTCCCTACCACTCATCTCAGCCCCGGAACTATATATGCTGTTGGATAATGATAAAATCACAAATCAGTCTCAGTCTGTGTGTAACAGTACCCCTAGCCCATTCGAAGCCTCTGCTGATGCTTCCCAACCAGTCCCACAATGTTTAAAAGATGAGCCCCATCACCTACTACCTGTGTTCTCCATTTCATCAGAGAGATGTGATATATCTTACAGTAATAGGGGACAATCATCTTGAACTAGTTTTTTTAACGTGGAGCAGGACTTTTACCATCATTTTGGGTGTCTTTTGGCCCTTTTTCTGTTGCTTTCCATCCATGTTTGAGACCTTTGTGCAAGTATGTCTCTCTCGTCGTGGTTCTCTTTGGCTTCCAAAGCCATTGCAGATTGTTTCACTGTGACTCCAGTAGACATAAAGGTTTATGTGTCCAATCCAGTTGGCCTCAACGTGTCCAGGAATTTATTCAGATACTCTGGTTCCTCATACTCTGAGGTGTGACCTTTCACAGTGATCAGCATAGTCGCCGGCTCCAAGAGCCCGTATCTGAAGTCCCATTTCCGCAATTGGGGTCTAAGGTCCAAGAATCTGTAACTCTTATGGTTAGTCTCTTGTGAAAAATCTACAGAGAAATGCACTTTGGAATTGGACAAAGATCTCTCAGCTAAGATAGCATGTCATCTTTCTTTTGCCATTCGGGTATCCCTGAAATAGTCACAATTGACTCATCTGCTACGGTTTTCCAGATCGATGACTTTATGATGCAGTTTCCATATGTCTGGGGACCATTCTTGCAGACAGTCCATTCAGGACTCTAAGTCAATTATCCTTTGTTCTGACATGTCTAGTCAGTTACGAAAGGCTACGATGTTTGCACGTAAGAACTGTACTTCTGCAGCTGTTTTTGCAACTGCTTGATCTATTGAACCTAGGGACAATTTAATACCTGCCAATTCTGAGCAATGTATCAAGCGTCAATTGCATATCTCCTGGTGTTTCTGCCATCATTTTGGGCTGGGGAGTGACTTATATGCTGTTGCTTTTGAAAAGAGCAGATGTCAGACTGATTTACATGGGAAATGAAAACTGGGCAATCAAGTTGCAGGGCTGGTGAGGGGACACTGTAAGCAAGGGTCAGTTGGCCCAGTTATCCACTTTAGGGGTCAAGATGCAGCGTTCCACATTTGATGTGTCAACTGGGTTCTCAGGGCCTTGCATGTATTCTAGCAAACCTTTCATAATCTTTCTGTTCAGGAATAATCCTTAGAGTTTCCTGGCATCATAGCCTATACTGACTAATTCAGAATTCACTGAGTTCTTAGTAATGGGTGCTTGTCGGTATCTGCATCCAAGGTACTGCAAGTCAGAAGAATTCCAAGGGATTTGAAAATGAATGTTGCCTTCTTTATTAGCACAGAAGCTGGTGAACTACATTTGTCAGCAAGTGTTGTCCCCAATAGAGATGCTTGATTCAAAGATGACTGCTGCCATCATTGAACCACAGTACTCGTTCTATGGTTATGATTGGCTTCAGCGACGGCCCCTGGTGTTAGTAATCTCAGCGTCCCACCACCTCTTCAAAAGCCAAGTAAGCTACATTTACATACATGCCAACATTTTAGAAGAGGAAAGTGGGAGATTTAAAAAAATAATCAGGAGAATGTATTTCTCTCATTGACTTCTATTGAGGCCTGAATCGGGTCTATTGTCATGTGTGAGACTTGCTGGTGTGCTTCTGTAGGATTGGATATCAGAAATGTAAATATTCATTTTTTCTTTATCTTTCAGGAGCACAGAAGAAAGTGCCATGGCAGGCAGAAAGAGCATGACAGAAACGCTGTGTACTGGCCTGCAGGAGTAGGTTACTGGCAGTGCATACTTCAAGTCACACAAGTCCAGTCCCTGTCGGCAGAAGCCCACAGAGGAATCAGGATTGTACTCGGGGAGGGAGGAACTCTCAGAGTTGTATTCTGCGGAATTCTGTAAAAATGCTGCGAGATTCCGTGGAGTTCCATGCGTGGTGGAATTTCAACATGTTGCGCTGATTTGTGGTGCCAGGACCTTGTTCCAAGCTGTAAAATCAGTGCAAACTGCACCACTCTGTGGCGCTGCTTCTTTCTGCTGCTCAAGTAGATTTTCTACTTTACCTGCAGCATTCTCAAAGTGAACAATCACAACCTGCCTCAACCGCAAACATTGAGAAATCGTGCCGGGACTTGCCCTAGCGCTCGATTTTTCTTGCTCACCAACTTAAAGTTGGTGAGCCGCATGAGAGAAAAACTCTGCCACGTGGTGATTCACTGAGTTTTTCTGGAACTCCACACTCCAGGTGGGGCCAGAGCTATCAAAACTCTGTGAACTCCACCGGCGGAGTGGAGTTTATCTCCCATCCTTTTGCATGCAGGAATCGGGAGACTACCCTCAAAATCAGTCGTCTTCCACCTGAATCAGAAGGGTTGGCATGTATGCATTTACCTTAATTTGTTCCTTGCCGGCTCCTTCTCCCTCTTTTTCCAGCATCACCACTACACGCCACTCAACTCTCCCAACCTTTGCTTGTCTGCCCTGGATGTTCCTGTCAAGGCTGCTGATGGAGAAGGGATTTGAGAAGGTAAAACCTGTTCGGATTAATTCCTCTGAAACATTTACTAACCGTGTGCAGTGAAACTAACAAGCAAAAACACGAAAACACGGGGAAATGCTTGTGCGCATGCGTGCACTAATGCGTGGACTAATGCATGAAAAACTAGGCCGCATTCACGTTATGCTTGAAATTTTAAAATAAAAATAATTCTGCTTTTTGTGCGTTAATGCTTTAATAGACGAATAACGTGGGATAGTGTTAATGGTGGGTGGTAAACGGTGAGAATTATATTTCATGAAATTAATAATGCCTGTGTTTTATTCATCGTAGTGAAGCTTGCATGGGCTTACAAGGTTGCATGACGAGTTAAGGGTTAATAAGAAGAAAGACAAATAAAAGCTGAAAATCGAGCTCTGAGAGAGAAATGAAGAAGGCAATGTTGACGACCTTCGAGATCCATTGTATGTCTGCCAAGTAACGGAAGGATGGCCGTGAGATCTTGAGCAAATTTTACAAACTTCTTCCGTGGAAACTGCAGAGGCAGACAATAAAAATGTAGAGTTTTGAAACATATTACGAATGGAAGGAAGCTGTATTCATGAAACGTGGATTACGTATTGTTGAACAATGAATGCTGTGAAACCATGGACGTGACTATGGTGGTGTGATAGAACACCCCCTAAATTGACCAATGAGAAAACAAGTTTCTGAAAATGTTGCTACAATGGCGGGATGGACATGTAGGTTTTTAGAGTATAACTGGGGTGTCTGGGGGGTGTTATGGCAGCTTGGCAGCTCATCAGCTCGAGAGCTCATGGGGATGCCTTTTTGAAGAAGCTAGAGAGAGGGGAGATCGTCGCTGTCCGTCGGTTTGCTGTATGCAGATAGAGGCCTACCTGGTTCCTGTTCCTGTTCTACTGTTTGTTCCCTGAATCTTTCCCGGGGAATCCCCATCTATTCCCATTGCCAGGGGGTAGATTTTCCACTAAATATTTAGGTTAGTATGGCTAAAACCTGTATTTGCATAAATATTTGCAAAAGTATATTTGTCTCTGAAACTTATGTCTCTTCATCTATCCACTCCTTCATTGCATTCTATTCATTGTGATTTGAGTTTGATATCTTTTTGCTTTGACAAATGTTCTCTCTGTGTGATTTATTCTTTGCTTGCCCTATAAAACTGTACATGATGAGCATTTACCTTCACATTATGTGCGATAAATACTATTGACCTTATTCTGAGTTTGTGCTTTATTTAGTAGAATAGGTCGATAGTTAATTTCTAATTATTACCATCAACTCTCCAACTAATGGTCCATCGACCAGAGGAAAGAGAGTTTGATTACAGGTTCAATTATGTATCTAGTGTGTTAGGATGAGCCTGTAGTTTGTGAACAACTAATTTAACGATTAAACTTGAAACAGTGCTATCAGGGATTTATGTTTGGTGTATGAGTATGGAATACTAAAATACTGCAAAACCTCTAGACTGACCTATATCACTTTAATAGCTGGCCATTTAGGCTCATGCGCAGAGAGGAACTGGACTTACTCAATAACAACAATGCAGTTACACCAGCAATATATGGAGTACCTAAAACTCACAAAAACGTATTAGACCCACCACTTAGGCCCATCATTTCATCAATCAACTCATATACGGAACCTTTGTCAAAGTATGTGGATACTTTCCTGTGCCCTCTTACCATGCAATATCCATCATACATTAAAGGTACAGGGCACATGATAAGTGTATTAGAACACACCCCCTTTGACCATGAAAGACAATATCTGGTCACCCTTGATATAGAGTCGTTATATACTTATATACCCCAGGACCTGGCCATGGAGTCTGTGGCAGCTCTACTGGCCAGAGTGCCTGGGGATAGACCAGACAATTTCATCCTAGAATGTCTTAACATAGTGTTACACCAAAACTTTTTTGAATTTAAAAACACCTTATACCAGCAAATCAAGGGGACTAGTATGGGGGCTTCATGTGCCCCCAGTGTAGCGAACATTTTTATGGGGGAATATGAGCGCACCCACATATTCAATGAGATGGCCCCTTTTTATGAGAACGTACCTTATTGGCATAGGTTTATAGACGATATTTTTTTCGTCTGGACAGGAGAAGAATCAATACTAAGTGATTTTATTACATGGCTGAATCTCAGTGACACAAATCTAAAATTCACCTGCAAATACTCAGCAGATAAAGTTGAATTTTTGGACATTTGGATCATGGGAAGGCAAGGAAGGATAGAAATGAGCCTGTTTAGGAAACCTACTGCCAAAATACTATTCTAGAGCATAGCAGCTATCATCCTGCATGCCAGAAAGACTCTATCCCCTTTGGGGAATTCCTAAGAATTAGGAGAAACTGCACTACCATGGATGCATTTATGGAGCATGAAGAACAGTTACAAAAACGTCTTCTCCTAAGAGGATACCCTAAAAGATTAGTACGCCAATCCCTGAAATGGGCAAAATATTATAATAGAGATGCCCTTTTTGCAGGAGAAGGAAACAACCCTCAGATAAGCTAGTATGTGTAGTTGACCATTCTAGCATAAACTACAAAATCAAACAGGTACTAGATAAAAATTGGAAAATACTTACCGTCAATGACGATGAAATGACACTACAGAAACCTATAGTAGCATATAGGAGGAACCCTAATCTAAAGGATAAACTGGTACATAGTAGATCCAAACCCCAGACACAATCCAGACCAACTACAATTGACAGATTACCTCCAAATCTAGGCAACTATAAATGTGGTTAGTGTCATGCCTGTGACTCAGTGATATCCACACAACAGTGGACATATGGTGGAAAATTGGGAAATTTGAAACAGATGACAAATTGTAAAAGTGCCAACGTCATCTACCTGATTTTTTTGCTCATGCGGGCTAGGCTATATAGGAGAAACAGCCAGGGAATTCCGGATTAGGTTTTCTGAGCATAAATCTGCCATAAGGACAAAAAACCTCCAGGCCCCCATGGTTAAACACTGCTTGGAATTCAAGCATCAAGAAAATAATCTGAAATGGTTGATACTGGAACGTGTGAGACACGTACCAGGTAAGGATGTGGAAAAGACGAGAAAAGATAGGGAGACGTATTGGATCCACACTCTGGACACAGTACGCAGAGGACTGAATGAAGAAATTATTTGGCTAGTGACCTAAGAACAATGACTGTGTATCACCAAGAAACCTATATTTTGCCCTACAATATCCTTTTAGTAGCAATATTATAAAATCTAGAGATTGTAATTGTACAGTTAAAATTGTACCCTAATTGTAACCAATCAATAGTGAGGAAGACCTAGAGCCATGGCTGTAGTGGTTGTCAGCTTTAACGCAGTCCATTGGCCTATGACACTTAGTCCGATATATTATTAGGAAAATTCCACTATATATGTATATTCAGTGATTGCCCCTTAGCTGCTAGCCATTTTAAATGTTTAGACATTCTCTTAAGGAGTTAAATATAACATATTTGTTCAGACATCCATCTTAGGAGCATAATAAGACACTCTACACAGATATGATATATGGGTTACTAGTTCCACCACCATAAAAGCCAGACATACATTCTACATATGCAATTGGGTAGTAGAAAAAGCATTAACACACTACTACACAAAATAACGCTGAGAAACGAGGCATGATTACCACATTATCCAGCCCTATATGATGAGGTGCTATTTTGACAGTTCTGAACCTTAGTCTCTACCTCGCAATCGCGCTAAAGCATTCGATCAGTGATATTTTATCTACATACATTTTATCAGCACATTCTTAATGATGTGAATTAAACACATCGGAACCAATTCACAACCGGTCTGCAATTTCCTTTTTATTATTCTTTTATTATTTAATTTTGGGCTGTTTGTCAGTTCATTTACGCCCATTATTTCCATTGTTAATAGCTAATTTTGGGTTGTTGCCAGTTCATTTATGCCCAGATATCGATTTTTAAATCTTTTCTCACCATTCCAAGATGTCACCGACGTTTAGCCATATCAATATAGGTCCTCCGCCCAGGCAACCATGGAAAAAGAGATCTCGTGGGAAGGCGCTGGCTTTCATCTCGCATGCGCTATTTAACAGGAAGTTACACTAGTAACTGTTTAACCTTTGGGGAAACGCTGAGACGCCGAAGGGAGATGGTGGAGAAGTGCCGATAGCAGAAGCGATCAGCCACACGGTAAATATCAGCAGTAGACTAACTAATCACTATTCAGATGTATTTGCAGTTTATAAGCCTCCCCCTAATGGGGTCATATAACAGAGTATTACCGACCTGTTGGTTTGATGGCTTCTATACACTCAGAGACCAGTATTTTTTCGACAATAGTTCAATATTGAACTGTCGGAAAAAGCACTCTGAGTTCAGACAATAGTTTTTGGGTAGCCACTACAATACACATCTAAAATAATACGATATATTATTCATACAAGTGCATAAATAACCTGCCGAAAACAGCACTTGAAGTATCGGCAGTAATTAGGAGCCTACACATTACGCTTTGTGGGTATCTTTCAGTTAAGTTGAAATTTTTGCATCTTTCCACTCTTCTGCCTAAAAAGAATGATCTTTGTAAATATGTAGATATATGCCTAATGCTTTAAACACGAAAGATATAACCAATCGAGCATGACTCTGTATATAGGACGGAATTTAATTAGGCGATGATGGTTTTTTTCCCCACTAAATAAGGGTTATGACCTATTCCTCCATTACAGCTCAGGATGACTAAGGAATCACGCTGTCCAACCTTGGATGTTTTGTGATAGCAGCACACGAAAGAGAGAGAATAGAATCATTGCCCATTCCTCAGGGTGAGATACCCTTTGTAATTCTTCCAACTTAATGGTACATGACCTAGACGTAGGGACATATGTAATTTAAAGTCCTTTTTGTTTTCTTTCAGATAGCACTGTTTGTGCATAGTCGACATAAATAACCGAATCACCCGTGTAGGCTGACATTGTGTGTGATCTACATTTGGGAGATAAATAAAATGACCAGGTGCTTATAGTATATTTTTATACTTTTATACCTTCACCCCTTCACATTATATGTAAATATCCTACTCACCAATCTACTTTATTTATGGGGCACTTTCTTATATCCTGGAGAATTTCAATTTCTTTTTCCTCACGGATCTATCTGGTGATAAGTTTTTTGTATCCATCTATCTATAGTGTACACTTTGACTGTGGTCTATAGGATGTTTTTCTGTGCCGCCTCTAGAGACACGGCCCAAGTACATAAGACAATCCATTGTTTTATAAAAAATATAATAAAAAGAAAGTCATTTAGAGGAACGTACATGTATCTGATTTTAATAATGGCATGTAAGAGATAACTGCCAGACTCTATGCTCAAATTGTGACAGGCTCACAGCTTCTGCTTCTCAGCGGTGATACTTTGTTTAAGTAATTTATACAGATAGAAAATCGGTCTCTGTCCCCTGTATTTGGTTGGTTGCACTCAACCACATGTTTTATCATTTTTTCAGATTAACCCCACTCAACACTTTTCTCAGAAAAGTAAATGAATTGCAATTGGTCCTGATGAAGGTGGTTTAATTTATGTCCCACCGAAACGTGCGTTGAACGACTTTTCAAAGATGGGAATCCAGTCTGAGACATACAACAAAAGAATAAATCATTGAGATGTATCAGCATATTTAAATCACAAAGCTAATGATCTCTTTCCAGCTTACTGGATCCCTCATATGATTCTGAACAGCATTGTGCATTATTTGTTGGTCTAGGATGTATGATAGTATGGATGAGGCATGTGATGGGTATGAATGTATGTTTGATGATTGAGTGTGGGGTTACCTTGAGATTTGTGCTGTTATAATTGTCTTTTTCTAATGTGTATTGTTTATTTGTCTATATTGAAATTGTGTTGTCTGTCCAATTTATTCATGTCAGTACTATTGAGACATCAAGCCATCCATGAAACTAAGTACATGAGATGTAAATGTATTGAAAAATTGTTATAATTGAATTATTTTGCATATTTGTCCTTATGTTTTGTGTAAATTTACAATAATGAACTCCTTGAAAAAGAGAAAAACCAAAAACATTTTTTATAAATAAATATCGTTTTATGAAAACATTTCGGTTGAGTGAATATTGTGGGGACATTCTCTGCGCATGAGCCTAAATGGCCAGCTATTAAAGTGATATAAGTCAGTCTAGAGGTTTTGCAGTATTTTTTGTTGTTTCCCCCTTCTCTAGGACCTTACATTACATAGGGGGTACCTTTCTACTTATCAGCGGGTGTAAGAGTATGGGCCAGTGATTGTGTATTATCGATTATCGATCCCTGATTGGAGCTGGATCACTGCCATCTGTTTTCAGATCCCGATAGTGAGCCTGGGGACCAACACAGAGGATCAAGAGTGTTCTTACTGTTCAGGCACCGCCATGTTGCACAGCCGGTTTCGTCCATTCGAGACAAAGGGTTTACAGCATCTTCAGCACTCCAAAGTCGGTACTTCAGATGGCAGCTGGCAGGGTCTAGTTCTTCGACCTACTCAGGGTCTGGATGTTTGAAAATCGCACCCAAAAAGTGAGGGTGAAAAGGCCCCTGCGCCTATCATCATGCGTATAACGAGCACATATGTCTTTCCAAAAGGTTTCACAACTGAACTGACCTCAAGTTTCTACAGTTAGGACAAAATTGTAACATTTCAGTAAAATGCGGAATAAACTGGAGCTAAACAATAGTAATCGGAAAATCACCGTAAATCTGAGAGGGCAAATATGGCCAGAGATGACAGAATTATAAAACTTTGGGGGATATTCTCAAGAACGTGCGATAATCATCGCCAAAATAGGTTAACGCAATTTTTCACATCGCCGTCTATCTCGGGAAATAACTCCGAGTCAACGTCTCATTCTCAACACGGTGGTAACATGCGATAGTTTCCCAATAACACGTCAAATGTCCCCGATAAAATTACCGGGATGGCGATAAAAATCTAAAGCCTAACGTGAAAAAACTTGCGATGGGCCCAACTGCAATAAAAAATCCAGCGATAAGCAGCGCCAGGCCTGCAAGTCCCACATGTCAGGCGGGAAAAACCACAATAAAAGCGGCAACAAAAAACACAAATAAAACACAAACAACTGCGAAGCACCATGGAGGTAGCCGGAGCAAGTACAGAGGACAACCAGAACCCCAAAAGCCCCAGGGAGGACCAGCCTGGGACCTCGGGGTCAGGGAGGGCAAGGAGAAGAAGAAGAGGAACCCGCCTTTTAGTACGCAGGAAAACCAGATCCTCATTACGGAGGTGATAGAACACCACCACCAACTGTTCATCACCTCCACTGTGTCATTGGCAACTAAAAATACTATATGGCAGTCCATCTTGGCCAAGGTGAATGCAGTCGGAGTGAAGAGAAGGGAAGTGGATGACTGCAAGAAGCGCTGGGCTGATGTGAAGCGCAAAACCAAGCAGAAACTCGCAGCCAACCTGAAAGCAGCAATACAGACTGGAGGTGGGAGTCCAGCGACACACCAGGAGCTGGATGAGATGGAGGAAATGGTGACCCGAGTCATCATTGGGGAGATGGTAGCAGGAGTTGGGGGACCGGACACTGCACAACATGACCTGAGCCAACAGCAACAGGGTGAGTAACAACCAGGGACTGGGGGGATGGGGGGAGATGGGAACAATGGCACACATGGACAATTAAGTATAGCACATCTGCGGACAACCCATGCCCAAGAGTCACAACTCTGACCAAGAGCCCAATTTACCCAAGTCTGCAATATCTCAGCACTGTAGAAGCACAGAAGTGAAAGGCACACCGCCTGAAAGGGATAAGGGCCAGCAAAATCAGAGCTGAAGGGGCAACACACCCACAATGCAGCACACACACATAAGAATCAGAGCACCTCAATATTGACAACAATATGGTACAAACTGCAACACCTTCACGACAGAACAGAGGACACAACTGCTGCCGCTTGTGTGTAGAAAATGGCCATTCGCATTTGGCATAGCAGGAAACTGTGAGATGATAATGTACAAGTACAACCTCACATCCCTGATGGTGTAGAAATGTCAACTGTCCCGCATCAAATAGGCATCTCCTCACAAACAGTCACAATGTACATTGTCATGCAGTCTGTAAGTAAACTTGTACAATGCGTGAACATACATGTGAACACAATGTCAATCTGCATCTCCCCTTCACATTGCAGAGGGAGACTCAACACCTCCTGCAGAGCAGACCCAACAACTCAGCACTGATGATGAAGAGGACCTCCCCAACATCGACACCGAAGCCCGTCAACAGCTCATGGACAGCTTCGGCACCCCACCTCCAGGAGCAGGGCAGCCCAGCTGCATCCAGGAGACCCCACCCCCTGCACAGACCACACAGCAGGAAGCACCCACCACCACGGCTGTCTCCCAGGACCCCCACGACCAACACATGGCATTCCAACGCCTTGTGTTAGGGTGCCTGGAGAAGATGGCTGATCAGCTGCGGGTGGGGTTCGACCTCATGGCAGCCAAACTAGATGCCATACGTGGGTGTCTAAGTCCCATCAGGGACCACTTACAGTCCCTAACGGACACCCAATGTCCGTTCCATGCTCTCCAAAAATCCCTGGCTGACATCGCTGGAGTCATGACTCTGAGCCAAGAACAACAGTCTAGTCAGAGTGGCTCCAGCGATGTCAGCCGGGAGTTGGGACACATAAGGAGAATGATGGAGAGCTTGGAGTGGATGCAGGTGGAAAGAATGTTTGCCACGGCTGCACACCAGCGAGATGTAGCTGTGATCTTCCATGCCCTGCAGATCCTCATCATGGCATTGCCGACACAAGTCCTGGTGCAGATGAATGCTGCTGCTACTACTCCATCCACATCTCCGCCCCTGAAGTGTCAGTGCCACACAGTGCGGCAGACATTCCACCTCCGGCCCCTGATGTGTCAGTGCCACACAGTGATGCAGACTAAACACCACCACCCACATGTGAGGCACCTGACACATCAGAGGACGAAGATGATGATGAATCTGGCTTTGTGGTAAGAATGAAGTGGTAGCATTCATCTCCGCCATATGGCCTGTTTCAGCTTGGTTCTGCCCTCTGCATCATGCCTTGGAATAACACCTTCCACTGTCCCCCTATACACCCAGCGACACTCACCTTGGACCACGACATGGACTGCCACATATTGTTTCGTTACCAATGACACAGCAATCACACTGCGGACTGAAGTCTTCCTCTTCCGATGAACTTGTCAATCCCTAACGGACACTGGCTGGCCCTCCACGGGGCAACAATGTGAAGTGGGGTTTGCATGGCCCTGTACTGCTCCAGCTTCAACACTCCACTGAATGCGAATAAAACATTCTCATTCACACAGATGTGTCATGGCTATGATCAATCAAGTATGAAATTATGGATGAATGTAGGGACAGTGATTGCACAAAAAAAGGTACTCCCTGGGTCATGCTATCAATGCGCATGTATGGCTGTGACCCAGATCGGCAGTGAGACACACATTGTCATTCAAATCAACACTCTTCACAGTTGAATACAAGTGAAGGTGCATAGACTTTATTAGCATATGCGTGTCAGTACGGGCAAGATAAGTGCCACAACATGCAGACCAATGCAGCAGTATGTCCGAATTTTGGAACGTTGCCAAGAGCCGCAGTCCACTCCGGGGGGGTGCCTCACCTTTCACAGGTGTGTGTTAACCCGAGTTGTTGTCCGCTCATGTATTCGGAGTCCAGGCGAATGCAGCCATGTCCACTGTTGTTGTGGGATATGTGACCAGATCTCCAAGATGCAACAAGGTGTTGGGACATGTGCAATGGGTTCCAATCTGTTGTGGCTGCAGGTACGTAGTTACTTGTCCATGAAAGCGATTGCAGCTTTGTAGGCTATCATTTCCAACATGAGGTCGTTGTCGACTTCATCAAACAGGACGGCGAGGCAATCCATTAGCAGGTCCGGACAGATGTGCTGCGTCCACCCCCTTTCACCAATTAGCACTACAGCCCAATAGTGGAGCGGTTCAATGTGGTCACTGCACATGAGGAGTTGTGCAATCTCCCAGGTCCAGCTGCCAGCATGTATGCCAAGTATCAAGGCATCCCATAAACGGGTATCACAGTGACATTCCTGGTCGTGGGCCAACAGGGGGTGCACACACATGTCAAAATCCAGTTCAGCTACCGTCCTGTTGGATAGGCAGACATCCATGGACCACTCGAATATGCACGATCGACAATGCAACACAGGCTGAACGCAGGTGACGTTGGCAAGGCGGAAGCTTACCCGTAACTGATCCGCAACACTGCCAATGGCAGTGCGCCCAGTAAATGCAGCATACGTGCACGGTACAGTTCCACGTGACAGGGGTTGTGCATGTGTCCGGGATGTTCTGCCATTGCGTTAGTGGCTCTGGTTGAAGCAGCACTGTTCTGACCTGCGCCAGTTCTGTGGATGAAATGCCACAGCTCGGATCAATGAGTTGTTTTAGTGTGCAACGGTTGTACGCCTGGGATGGTGTGGGAGTAAGTGTCAAGGCCATTCCATGCAAGATAACTTCGAGCAAGGACTTCTGTGTGTGGGGTGTGTATACGTTGGTCTTTCGTCGGGCTGTGCGTAGTGTGGGAGTCGTCATCAGCTGCTATAATATCTATCCGGGGGTGCCGGGCACATGCAATTCCGAGGTCGGAGGTGCAGATGTGCTTCCGCCTGATAGCTCAGACAAAGGAGCTTTCATCCCTAATGTTAGTTTGTCATCTGCTTGCATTCAGGAAATGTGATGTGGCTTGATGGGGGTGGGGTGGGATGTGTGCGACTTTGGGATTCATGTTTGACATGTCTTGCATGTGGCAAATGAGCGGCATCACTGTGTGTTACGTTGCCTCACAGCTGCTCCTCCCTCCCCCCGAGCCTATTTACTTGTGTGCGCTGCGCGGTTGCATCACTTGCACTCCTATGGCACACCATTGTCATGCCTGTCTGCGCATGTCCACAAGCCTGACAACGACATTGTGATGTTAGCCGTTGAAGGTGGGTGGCCACGTGATTGTAGGCCTATGGTAAGGATAGGGCGGACACAGATGTAGAGTTTGTGCCTGGCTGTACTCGTGCTGCGATTAATGCTAGGCATTTGGCTCATGCTACGGCAATACAGATACACACAACACTTGGCATGTATGAGCCAAGACCCCGAGCGGCTTGCGCTCCTTCATTTCTCCGTTCGTGCGAGCCCACCCTTCGGGTGCATGCTACATTGCAACATTGTCGATTGGGGGCCGGGTGGCGCCGACACTACAACAGAGACACACGCATTAGTCACTTCCTTGTCCAGGCCAGCACTGAACCACGCCCAGAGCCCCAGGCTAATTCTTCACACCCCTACGCTGGACTGGCGTACGCCGGCCCAGCCCACTCCGCTTACGCTTACAGGGGGGGACGACAAAGCTACGTGTCCAATGTCTTACCCACTGCCTGAGGTGACATGGTTGCGTCCGCTGTCCACAGCACAATGTAATGTGGTAGGGCCCTGGGCCATCATGCATACATAATGACCACACGGACACACTTAGATAGATAGTGGAACTGGCTACGGGCACGTGGGCCCGGCCCATTTTATTACCAGGGTCACATGTCCAGCGACGCCTGTGCTGGATGGGTGTGGGGTGAGTGTAAGCCAGCCCTCAGGGAGTGGTTGGTGCTGGCAACAACTAGAACAGTGATCATCGGATCACACACACAGATTCAATCATAAAGGGTCCATGACTTGCGGTGCACTGAGGTAGGGGCACAAGATCTGGTCTCACACACAAAAGATTACATCATAAAGGGTCCATGACTTGAGCTGCACTGAGTTCGTGGCACCGGAAGCGCTCGGCGGGTGCACGGCCTGCGATGATGCGTCTTTTGACTTTAGGGACCTGCTGACCACAGTGTAGGCCAGAGGCAGCGGTCAGCAAGGGCCCACAGCCACGTGGCGTTGACTTGTGCTGCACAGAGTTAGTGGCACCTGGAGCGCTCTGCTTTTGTGCAGCCTGCGATGATGCGTCGTCCGGGCGGGCCGCACTGGAAGCAATGTCTGTTGCCTACTGGACTGCGCCATAAATAAATCAAGACTCAATTTGAATTGTGAGCCCTGCTGACCGCAGTGTAGGCCGGAGGCAGCGGTCAGAAATGGCCCACAGCCTCGTGGCGATGACTTGTGGTGCACAGAGTTAGTGGCACCTGAAGCGCTCAGCGGGTGTGCAGCCAGCGATGATGGCGTGTCCTCGCAGGTCAGGATTGGATTTGATTTGAGCGCCCTGCTGACCGCAGTGTAGGCCGGAGGCAGCGGTGAGAAAGGGCCCACAGCCACGTGGTGATGACTTGTGGTGCACTGAGTTGGTGGCACCTGAAGCGCTCAGCGGGTGTGCAGCCAGCGATGATGCCGTGTAGGCAGCAGACAGTAGTCAGCACACATATAACTCCGCAGTGCTGTGCCGCTGGGTGCGCTGAGGGCCTGTGTCGCAGGAGCCAGCGATCGGCTGAGGAGGCTGGCGGTCATGGCGGTGGACTCGTGGCAGGGTGAGGGGCGCCACCCTGGCAGACGCGTTGGCCATCCCGGAAGTGAACCACGCCCAGAGCCCCGGCCTATTTATTCACACTGCTACGCTGGACTGGCGTACGCCAGCCCAGCCCACTCCGCTTATGCTTACGGGGGGACAACACAGCTACGTGACCGAGGTCTTCCCCACTGCCAGAGGTAACATGGTTGCGTCCACTGTCAACAACACTACAAACACCAGCAGTATATGTCCACATGGACATGTCTGTGCTCTGCATACTGAAGTCTGTCCAGCACTTCACCGCCACACTTGGCATTGTGTACATTCTTTTTCATGGGTGACTTGCCTCCTTCACACATACTTGGTTCCCACTTCTCCCCACATTCTGCAATTGTGTGGCTGAGGGACCATACCGTTTTCGGAAGGTCAGCTGTCTTCTTCTGCGCTGCCTAGGTGGTAGTCCTGGGGGGTTGGTCCGGGGGGGGGTCCTGGGGGTGGTGGCGGTGGGTGTTGTGGCGCTCTTGGGTCTCCAAGCTGCATGATCATTGGCTCCATGGTATCTGTTGGTCTTCAGATGTGGCTCTGGACTGGGCTCCCTTTCATGCTGCAGGTTGTCATCCTGCTCAACACCAGTAAAAGGCAGGTGTTAGATCCCTGCTCCTAACGCGCCTTATTGCATGTTTTAGGCCCGCATCGCCGATCTGCCTGGTCGTTGTGAATATCGCGAAGTGGTGTTGTTGTGAGTTTTTGCACGGGAACGCCTATTCTGCATATCATTAGCGTTAGTTGTCGCTCTCATCCGTGGCAATGTTTTTGGCGTCAGCTATCGCTGGAAAACTGGCGATATCGGCAGTTTGCACCAGCTTGAGAATAGGGCGATAAATCTATCGCCACTTTTGCAGCGCTAAAGTGCCGATAAATCGGCGATAAGTCCTTGAGAATATGCCCCTTTCTTTGGGTGGTGTTCTACTTGTCACATTTTCTGACATTGATAGCTAAACTGCCTTAAATAAATTCCTGCGATCTCAAGGTTTAAAGACATAAAATAGTGTGCCTTAGAGAAGAAAATAAATCAAGGATAACCTCAGAAAACCCATTGAGCACCATCTTCGAACCATTGCGAGTCTGTTCATGGACAAACAGTGTTTCAACGTGTTGTTTGTGCAAAATTATGCATAGACATATGAAAGAAACAAATATGTAGTCACACAAACTGCCTCCTGGGGAATAGCCTCATTAAATACATTTAGGCTCATTAAGTGAATGAACAATTGCTGCAATTCCTGCATGGAAGCTGAGCCACTCTTCTTGCCGAGGATCCCATGTGTATGCTAACAACAACTGCAGTTCACAGTGATGGGGATTAAAATTGCTTGTGGATACTTGATATTGGAGGTGGAAATGACACATCAATGTTTTTAAAATGTTAAAAGCAATATTTAGGTTGAGATGGAATATTTTATGTTTCAGTAAGGCGCAATTGAAGGAAAGCACATGCTGTTCTCCCAAGCATAATTGGCGCCAATGAAATAATGCAAGAGAAATGCGGCAGTAAGCATTCAGCATAACCTTAAGCGTTCCAAGATCGCTTGCTTTTCATCATGTCGCTGAGGGTTTTTAATGGACTACTTGCATCTTGCACATATATACAGCCTCCAATCGCTGCATGGCGCCTGACTTTCCTTTTTTCCCCAGAAGAATAATGCAAAACGCCCATTCAGTCGACACTAGGCATACCCACCTTCTGTTTTACATGAATCCATACTGCAATACACATTTTTTTCAAGACGATCACTTCTTTTTGCGTTGTAGTTCACAATGAAACACCGCCATTGCAATGTATATGGCAAATGTAACAGTGCCTAGACTACACTTCCAGGGCACAAGTCCTAAAAAAAGGAAACAGGGGGGCTAACCATATTGCAGTGACCTTATGGTGCGTGACACCACAGTGCAGGATGTCAGGGCATGTGACATCGAACATGGCGTCACAGGGATTGGCTTAACAACCCATCACCTCACAAGTGACATCACAAAAAGTGACATCAGATATTAAGACTTCACACATTTGTTTAGCCGGTCTTTCATGAGCACATTTTCCCACTTTACAACATTTATCAAATTTGATTTTGCACCAGGGTTGTTAAAAAAAGTGACACAATCCCGACGCAAAATCTGGGCCTCAAATTATAATTTTTTTTTTTATTCTGCCACAAAAACAATTGGCAACAAGGAGAAGCATGGTAGTAGATCCCATCTGCTTAATTGGTTGCATAGTCTTCATTTTAATATATTTTATGGGTTAAGGCACCTGTTGCAGAGATCTTTGTATGCCCAGTAACTGTCAAGGAATAGTAACAATGGTATGATAACTCCGGAGGTAAACACATTTTCTGGAGAGATCTGTGTTTTGTCTAATCCCAGATTTTTATCAAGGTAGCAGAGAGGGTTAATGTGTCTCCTGCAAAGCACATCATGTAACATGCAGATTACATTTTTTATTTTATGGAGCTAGATAAGTGGGTTATTGCTTTTAACACAGAGATCCTTTTGTTACTTGCAGTTCATAAATTGTAATTCTAATATTGCACTATAAAGGACACGTGATTCCTAGACCTTGTAACCCTCACTGTCTTATGTAACACACCTTGTACATTAATTTACACACCTCCATGATTTAATGTCAATGCATTATGTGAATGCGTTATGTAAAGTGCTCTGACACCCTGCATTGGAAACGGTAGCACAATAAAAGAAATAAAACAAAACTAAATTGTGGTATTTAAATTGTTAGTACTGGGACATCTGACATTCTTACATGCATATCACCTATATTAATACAAGGACTGACCATAGTCAAAAGCATTCCTCTCTTAAGTACCTGTGAAATGATGACAATCTGTGTGCCTGTGTTTCCCCTCCCTTAAGTGTGAGGCTCCAGACCGTGTACAGCCAGCATACAGGAAAATAAGGAGGCCTGATGGCCCCTTAACTTGGCCTTAATCTTTGGCCCAGCTGGAAGTGAAAATAAACAAGTATTGGCAAAGACAATAGGTTTTGCCTATGCAAATTCTACTGCCTTTGTAAATTGTTTATTACATGTTGCATATGCTGCGCAACATGGCTTAAAGTAATAAAAAGTGTACTAGGACAATGCTGTCTGCTTCATAGGGTTGCACAGCCATCCCCAAAAACCTTTGACACTGGAGTAATGCAGGCCCCGCAGTTCAGGGGTAGGCCCAATCTTCAGAGATCTTTAGGGGCCTCCCAACCTTCAGAGGCGTCCCATTCAATCTCTGACTATCTGTGAGCTACGGGAGGCTCAGGGGCTTCTCATCATATTATGCAGGGGGAGGGGAGCGATGAGATTGCATTGTGCCACTGCTTTAACAAGGGGTTTCACCAGTACTTAATTTGTAAAAAAAAAATGAGTGCTGGGGCTCTCGTCTGGAGGCCACTGCAGCTTGCACCACACATTGCCCCTGCCATGCTGCCAATAATAGCAACAACACAACTGCTAACCATCACACACCTACAAGTGCGACAATTCGGACTACTCCAGGCCCCCAAACATATAAGAATAGCTTGGGCGGCTGGTAATAGTCATTTTTAATGTATATTGAATGAATAATTGACTGTTGTTGTGATCATATCTAAGTTAGCCAGACAGCTCCACCTTGTGGCAAAGTGTCACAAGTGCCGGTGTTGACAATTAAGTGCTGATGCTGAGCACTGGAAACCACGGGCTCAAATTAAACAGTGGTCACATTGAAATCAAGACATACCCGTCCTTAGACACAAAAGAACAGATACTCTCCAAACTCAAATATTAAGAATGCAAACGGCTAGAGCGGTCGACCTCGAAGCTGGTTAACCGGGTTCGAGTCTCAGCAGGGACACCAGTGCTTAATTTGAGCCGATGCTTTCCGGTGCTCAGCACCAGCACCTAATCCTCAGCACCAGCGCTTAGAGCACCAGTTAAGGACACACTCATTTGGAAGGCATGTGATTTTCCCCAGAATCACAGGATGTTGAGCCACGCCGAGACTCAAACCCTGTTCCCCAGCTCTGAAGTCAGCAGCTCTAGCCATTAGGCCAAGTCCTCGCCAGAATAAAAAGTGCCGGGGCTCTAGTCAGGAGGCAGTTTGCACCAGCACATTTCTCCTGTTAGAGCTGCCTCCTGAGGAGAGCCCCAGCACTTTTAATTTTACAAACTAACCACTGAGGGACACTTATCATCCTGTGTATCTGGGGAAATGACTTCATTTTCCAGTGCCTAACAAAAAATGAATGTGTCCGTCTGTAACGCAACTGGTGCTCATGTAAAGTGCTCTGATACCTTCGGGTCAAGTTCATGCTATATAAAAGTCAGTGGCAGCGCGGAGGAGGGTCGCCCCACTGTTTGTTTTGCAGCACTATAAGAAAAAATAAAATGATAATAAATCAGTTATCATTTGAATTTTTCCTTTTTAGTGAACGGCAGCTAATCTTTGCGAGGCGGGTGGGCCTAGTGACCCTATAAGCCTAACGGCCCCTCAACACACACTTCCCTTCCTGAACCTCTCTTTTTAATCCCTCTATGGTGGATGAGTGGACCAACCCTCCCCCTCTTAGGTCACCACCCTGGTAGCACAGCAACTCTTGTCCCCAGCCCATCTGCAGGCTTCCATTTGCTGTCCTCCTGGCCCTCCACCACCCTCACAAGCATAATGATTGTCTGGTACACTATGGGTGTCTTGTACTGTTCCTTACAGCAGCAGCCAACACCACTCTACACAGCAGAGAAATGTGGGCCACAGGCCACCATGGATTCATAAATGGAGAGCTTGGATACAGGTGGTTGGATGGCCACCAGGTTTAGTGAATCAGCCTCTTGACCCTGTCACCGGAAACACTGTCCCACCTATTCAGCTGGCCTGTTCTACCTGATAATCAACCTTGAGCAGTGATGGGAGGGAGGAGGTGAGGGAAACAGCGAATGTGCAACAAAGTCAAAAGCAGTGATGGGGTAGGGTGTGATCTGTCAATGGAGAAATCACCTGGAGGTGCGAGGGAGCAAGCAGTGATGGGAGGGAGGAGCTGGGTGAAATAGGGAAAGTGTAACAAAGGGAAAACAGTGAGGGGGAGGGGGTGATGTGTGGACGGGGCAAGCACTGGGAGGTGCGAGGAAGTAAGCAGCGGTAGGAGAGAGAAGGTGGGGGAGAAAGGGAAAGTGCAACAAAGGGAAAAGCTGTGACAGGGTCAGAGAAGGGGGTGATCTGTGGATGGGGCAAGCACCGGACAGCACGAGGGAACAAGCAGCAATGGGAGGGAGGTGGTGGGAAACAGGGAAAACAGCAATGAAAGGAAAAGCAGTCACAGGATGAGGTGATCTGTGGATGGTGCAAGCAACGGGGGAAGCGACATGAGGAAGAAGGTGGCGGGAACTGGGCAAAAAGCAACAAATTCACAAAGGGTAGTTGGGGCGGGTAGAGACAGCCTTAAAATCGATTCACTCTGATGGATAGCTTCAGGTTAAAATTTTAAACAAGTACCTTTGCAGACACACGAAACAGGTGGGAAGCAGTACTTTGTCAAAGCTCCATGGAACGGACACACATGAGACCAGGAAGGAATCCGAAGGATAGGAGGAGGCGCTGTCCAATAAAAAGTAAGAAAACAAGTGACTTGGGAACCAACTAAACATAAGTAATGGGCAGGCTCTAAGCCCCTTTTAAGATATCATTTTTCATTACAAGAGATTGTGCAAGCACTGTGCAGGCAAAACCTAAAAGGCCCCCTCCCTACCTGCATGCTGCTGCTGGGAATAAAAGCAGACAACGTGCTGGCACTGTTGAACATGTCCTGGTGTCTGAAAAATACACTAGGATATGTTCAGCATATTTCAGTGGCGCCCAACTTCTTGGCAGGGGAGATTGCTACCACCCTTTGAAAATAGTGAATGGGTGCCATATGCCTGCATGTTTCCCCGACTTGTGCCCTGTACCCTTTCCTGGACAAGATTTCTGGGACCCACTCCAAGCTTGCTCACAGGGCACTATAACAACCCCATCAAACACCACAAGTGCTAGGATTAAAACCAATTGTTTATTGCTGTCTCAGAGAGCTTCTCAATATTGTATGCAGAATCCATATCGGTCCATGGCTGTCCTGTCTCTTGTCCCCATTGTTCCCTCATTCTGACTAGAAAGTCAGTTATGGTTTCCCCGGGTTTCATACTTTCTGCCATCAATCCTCCTACATCCTGGCAATCAGGGAATATTTCCCTCAGGGCTGTCGATATTGGGTGCCTTTATGAATTGAATGCAGCCCGTCATGCTTGGTGTTTTTCGGCGTGACTGCTAGTGACTGCGGGCTTGGGCAAACAGTCTTTGTTTGCTCTCTGTTGAGACTGCTTAGCAGAATTTTGACATCACCTATTGATAGGTTTGTCCCCGCGGTGTTCTTCTCAAAATATGAGATCCATTTTCCTGCCCCATCCATCAATGGTGGCAGTTTGGTTCTAAGCCCTTTTTTACCCCTCTGGGCCCATGGTACATAGATGTCCTGACGTGCCCTTCTGCAGTAGCTGGCAAATTTTGGCTTGGTGCAGCATTGCTGGTGTCTCTCTAATGTAGTGCTTCCAATTTCTTAGGCAATCCAGGAAGTAGAGGAAGTTCCATTTGGGATCTCCCCCTCCATGCCAGATACAGTCCTCCAAATAGCCATATCTTCCGGTTCAAAAGGATTCTTCCTTTGGCCAGGGTCCATCATGGTGGCCTCCATTTCTGGTCCAGCAGGCTAGCAGGTGGCAAAATGGTTGTGCAAAGGTCTTGCCTTCCTCTCTGATCACTATCTCCTTTGGGGTCAGATTGTCTATGCCACACATTCACGGGGAGCCCCGGACGTCTTCGTCACTGCTCTCCTCGTGGGCACGTAAAGGTGCCATGGTGATTCTCCTGAGTCTTAATTGAGTCTGTACCAGGCTACCTTGATCTCTTATCACCTGGCCGGCCCCTTCTCCTCAGCTGACAATCTGGTGAAGCTCGGGGCCCAGGCAGAAGCCTCCCTTCTAGTTCTGCCTCGGACTCTTCTCCGAGCGATGCTCTATACCTAGCCCCGGCCTCCTCAGGTGGAGTGCGTGCTGCTCTGTTCTCTCATTTTGAACAGGGTGAGAGCTTGCTCTCTCTCTCTCTTTCTCTCTCTCTCTCTCTCTTTCTCTCTTTCTCTCTCTTTCTCTCTCCATCCTTAAGTCGCGCCTCTCCTCTAACTCCCACCTGCTTTGTCTCCTTTGTTCCGAGCTAGGCACTGTTCTTTTGGGTAGGAATTTGATGTCAAACTCGCTTTCCGTTGTGCCTTTGGCTGCCTGAGCATACCCTGTGGCTCTACCCTCATGTCTGATCCCAGAGGACTGGGGTCCTTTTCTTCTCCCTCACTAGTTGTATCACTGTCCAGTACTGCTATGAAGCTCCCAGTCACCTGAGTGTGTTCACCCAGATGAGTAGGAGTGCACGTTCAACTTGCCTCTGGAGTTCGAAGTGTTGATCGTGATGGACAGGGGGTTGAGCTTTAGGGAGCTCTAGCACTGGGTTGGGTTGAAGCTGGGATTACCTGGGCCTGGTGGCCAGTTGGTCTCCCTCCTCAGAAACTAGTAGCTTGTTGTTCGGTGGGGGCCCTCCGGCTCCATTGACTGGTGGATTGGTGTAACCCAATGCAGGGATAGCAGGCATTAGAGAGAGCACCTATATATGGGAGGGGAGGCGTGGGCACCTTTCTTGCAGGTTCTAGGATAGGATTGTCAGTCGGGTCCTCCTTAAAGATGGCTCACAGTGCCTCTCTTCTGGTCTTTTTTTGCCCTGCGTATGTGGTCAGAATATGTGTTCTGATGTGTTTGATTATGTTAGTGTTAAAGGTTCCCCTCTCTGGCCAGGGGAAAGCTTGTGCCCTAGTGTTTGCATGCTATTTTTGGCAATACTAGCAATGTTTTTTAAAATGTGTGGGGAACCCCCCTCTGGTCAGAGGAATGCTTGTGCCCTAGTGTGTGCATGCTTTTTGTGGCAATACTTGCAAAGTTTTCTAATGTGTGGGGAACCTAGCTTGCATCTGCTTTAGCGGCATCTCCACGATAGCTGGGAACTTTTTTAAGGGACTAATATGCTCTAGCTTCTTGGGATCAAACAATATTGGATTCTACACTGATCGTTTTGAAAAAAAATACACAATGTTTACTGGTTACAGCTACTTCTAGGAGCTCAATACTATTTTCATAGATGCATCAGAATTGACATTTCACAAACACAAACAAAAAAATCATATGAAGGGTCACAATTTGAAAGAAAGTAGAATTGTTAGTTCAAAATGTGTAGATTTGGAAAACAGTAGATATGGAAAAACTATTGTAAGAATTAGCGGAACCGTCATAAGCACATTGGTTGTTAACAAAACACAACATTCAATACAAGACGTTCAATTGCAACAATTTGCCAGCACTGCAACATCAAGAATGTATAAATTAATAACCATAAAAAAGAAAAAGAAAGAAAAAACTGACAGAGAAAAAATTATGACTGTCATAAAAAAAATATCTTAGCCCGCTCCTTAGTGCATGCTATCCGATGATGAGGAGAGGCTTTGCGCGGTACACAGGACTAAGTAACAATAATTTACGCGGAAACGAGGAACAGCTTGACAACTGTAGGCCCTCATTGGCCAAGCTCAAGCTACACTTAATCTCCAACGCCCAAATTTTCCCTAATGTCTGAATTACACTATATGTCACACCCAGGGGTCATGCGTACCACCTGTATCACGCCCAGCAGTCCAAGCGAATAAAACCTCTAATTTCTTTCAGATATAAACAGTGTTACGAGACCAGTAGCACTGAGAAAACCCTTTCTATGCTTCAAAATAAGATCAAGGTTCTGGCCCTAAATCACACCCAGGGCCTACGTGTAGCATCTGTATCATGCCCAGCGCTCTAAGCAGTGAGGCCTCGCCCCCATATACCACCCAGGGCACAAGCATACCGTCTGTATCATGCCCAGATGTACAAGCATCTAACAACCTCACCTTTCCTAGCGTGCTGGCTATCGAAAAAATTTGACTTCTGCTGGATCGCCTCAGAGGCCACCTTCTGAATACTCAGTTTGGACACATAAAATGGGCAATATGTCAGATCTCTGTTGGTGGCAGGGCGCTCAGGTTACATTTTTGTGATTCTTCCTAGTTTGACATATGCCAGATTCTGGGACTAAGGATCAGATGTAGTCTCTTACCCAATTGATGGCGACTTCAGGATGGACCTCTGCCCCACGGATTCAGCAGAGCTTTCAATCAATTGCACCGACAGCTCACCTTCTTTGCTGCACTGATGTGAATCCGTCAGAGCGGGGTCCTTTCCTTTGACTGTAGCCAGGTTTGAAGCACCAATCTCTCCTATTTGGTTTGTTTAAAACACTGAGGCCGGGAGTATAGCATACAGAAATGGGTCGGAGGACTGACTCAAAGTACAATCATTCTTTTTATTCACTTCTTGAAGCATCCTAAAACAATTCATAGATCCTGTTTAAGGAGAGAAATGCAGACCTAGTCATGGAGTCATAAATTACTCCCACCTGATGACAAATGTAGATGGGTCTCGACCTTGTGTGGACACAGTGTGGGCCAGTATGTAATGTGTCTAGATGTCCAGCATGGGGGGGTGCATGATCACTGCATGTGCTGTGTGTGCTGTGCCCTGATTGGCTGAGTGTTCCTAACTTCATGTGGCATCTAACTCTATGGTATTTTGGGAATGTGCGCCTCTCCGGCCATGTGCGTTTTATTGGGGTCAATTTCTCCAGACCATTGTGGTTTTGCTGCCTATCTGTGGGATTAATCTGGGTCTTTCCAGTTTGCGGTTTTGTTCTGCTAGTTACTTGCGAGCCCACCTGTGATCTCTCAATCAGCAACCTCAGGCCTAGGTCGCAGGGTCTGACTGACCACAAATTTCTGACTCGGGATTGATGGAGAGGTCATATCGGGAGATTTGTACAACAGTAATACGATTTTGTTTTTATACATACATGTGTTATTGCATACATCAACATCAATATTAACACAGCCAAAATGGATTACTTGTTTTTTATGGGAAAAAAATGGTGTGAGATTTTCCTGAAATTTTAAAGGTTCTCTTGAAATTCAAAACCATTACTAAAATCATGGAGAAATTCACTGGATGCAGCAGGCATCTCAAAGTGCCAGACATTCTTCTTCATGGCACAGCTTATGCTTTGAGTTAAGAGTTTTAAATTGTGGTGCAAGAATACAGTTTATCATCCATCCATCATAACCTAAGGCCAGAAGCACTTACCCTAACTTAGCCCCAAACGTTCTCCATGAAAATTATGACTGACGCTCATGCTTCAGACATATCCAATACCTTCTTCACAATCAGCCGTTCATTCTTCCTACTAAACAAACTGATAACAATTTAACACACATTCACAAATAACATTAAGTTCATTTGAACTACTGATGAGGGCATAATTCAGGCATTACATTTTTCATTTCCTCAGCTTCATCGGTGATCAAAGGCTGCCTGGTGACAACTTCAGATATAATTCAACAGCAGGTGGTCACACTCGCTAAGTTGATCTCTGTTCCTGGTTTGAACGTTTGTTACAGCAGAAAACTTTACAGCATTTCAGGCTTTCTCCTTGATCACAGACTCAACCTAAGGGACCCATGGTCTCCTCAGATAGGAAGGACTGAAGTGCACCTGCATCTTTCAAATGAGTCCTATAAAAAAGGAAACACGTTTCATTTTAGCCCCAACTGAGGTGTGCCAGTGAATTCATTCTTTGGCCTCCATGCATTTTGAGATAGCCTGCCACATGTAATCACTGTGATTTGGTGTGATTTTTCCTTATGCCAATTTATTCCTAAGATCCTAGGTCTCAAGAAGAACGTTTCCATTTGAAAATTCTAAAGTCCATCTTCCCTTTTCTTAGTTTTCCTCACCAAAATAGTTTTTCGTGGGCATGCACTGGCTGCAGTTTTTAGCTACAGCAGTTCAGGTCTGCAATGACAGTTCTAAAGCCAAGCCGCACGTGGGTGGCCTAAGGCCAGGCTTCAGCACACATGTGATATCTTACATTCATGCCATTCATGCACTTTATGTGCCATCCTAAAAAAGCCTTGCGAAAGACTCAAGCATAGGAATTACAATTTATCATTATCATGTTTAATGGGCAGAGCATGAGGAGATGTCTACCAGTGCTCAGAGTCAAAATATGTGAGTAACTCGTCACATAAAAGCAAACAAATTGTGGAAGCCACCAGAAAGGTGAATTTCCCTACATATGGTATTTATCTAGTCTGGTCTGGTCTTCGCCAACTGTGCCTATCTTTTTATCCCAAGTTTTCACTTCATTGTTTACAGAAGATCAATCAATCAATCAAGTCACACTTATATAGCACAGCTTATCACTTGAGAGGGTATCCATGCTCTGTGCTGCAGGTATCAGTCTAAGAGCCAGGACTTGAGTCCCTACCTGAAGTGGGTCAGCAAGGGTATGGTTCAGTGGTGGAGGGGAAGGACGTTCCAGGCTTTGCCGGCGAGGTAGGAGAAGGAGCATCCTCTGGAGAGGCAGTGGTGGATGCGTGGTATCTGTGCAAGGGAGAGATGTGTAGAGTGGAGATTCCTAGGAGGTCAGTGGAAGTGCAGGCAGTGTGGGCGGGTCCTTGGTCATGGAGGGGTTTGCAGGTGTGGGTCAGAGGCTGGAAATGGCATCTCTTCTGAACTGGGAGCCAGTGGAGGACCTTCAGGTGCTGGATGATGTGGGTCCTTTTAGGCAGGTTGAGGATCTGTCTGGTAGCAGCGTTCTGGATCATCTTGAGTCTTTGCATGAGTTCTATGGTGGTGCCTGCATAGAGTGCATTGCCAAAGTCCAGTCGGCTGGTGATGAGGGCCTGTGTCACTGTTTTCCTGGTGCTGATGGGGAGTGACTTGAAAAGTTTGTGGAGCATGCGAAGTGTGTGGAAGCAAGCTGAGGAAACAACGTTGACCTGCAATTTCATGGAAAGCTCGCTGTCCAGAATGATGCTGAGGTTGTGGGTGTGGTCTTTTGGCATGGGGGTGGATCTGAGCTCTGCCTGCCACCAGGAATCATTCCAGAGGGCGGTGTGTCTACCAAAGATCAGAACTTCAGCTTTGTCCATGTTGAGCTTCAGGCAGTTGTCCTTCATCCAGGCTGAAACATTCTTCACACATTTATGGAAGTTGGTCTATGTTGAGGTGGGGTCCGCTGAGAGTGAGAGAACAAGCTGGGTATCATTGGCGTAAGAGATGATGTTGATGTTGTGCGATGTGACAATGTCTGCGATTGGAGTCATGTAGATGATGAAGGGGGGTGGACTGAGGGATGAGTCTTGTGGTATGCCGCAGATGGTGTGCTTGGGTTGTGAGATGAATGGAGGGAAGTGGATTCTGGGTGCGACCCATGAGAAAGGAGGCCATCCATCTGAGCGGATCATCAGTGATTCTAATCTGGAATAGTCGATCCATGATTGTGTGGTGGGAGACAGTGTCGAAGGCTGCGGAGAGGTCAAGCAGCATCAGGGTGGCTGACTCTCCTCTGTAGAGTAGGGTGCGGATGCCATCTGTACAATGAGGACTCTCTCGGTTCTGTGGTTGTTTGTGAAATCTGATTGGGAATGGTCCAGACGGTTGTTTTTCCCCAGGTGTTCAGTGCGATGGAGGATGATGGCCGTCTCCACGACTGTAGCAGGGAACGGGAGAAGAGAGATGAGGCAGTAGTTCTGGAACTCACTGGGGCCTGCCGAAGGTTTCTTAAGGAGGGTGTCTCACCTTCGCGTGTTTCTAGACATCTGAAAGTTGGCTGTGGGTATGATGCTGCTGAGGATGGTGCTGAGGATGGTGCTGAGCTGGTGGCTGATCTCGTCTCTTCCGAGTTTGAAAAGCTGGTAAGGGCATGCATCGGTGAGTGCTCCCGAGTGGATGGAGTTCATAACAGTGGTTGTGTTTGGTGTGCTTAGTTGTACCCAGGCGGTGAGAGGGGTGTTGGCAGCTGTGGTCGATGGGATGCTGAGGTTGGGGACTGAAGTATCTATAGATGGGTGCTATCTTGTTGCGGAAGTGGTTGGCGAGGGCGTCACAGAGTTCCTGTGAGGGGGGGAATCAAGTTTTCAGTGGCTGACGGGCAGGTGAAACTCTTTGACGATGGTGAAGAGTTCCTTGGTTTGGTTGGCACTGGTCTCGATCCGGTTGGTCAGGGCCTCCTTTTTTGTGGCTTTGAGCATGCCTTGGAGAATAAAAAAATGTCATCCTTCCGTTAAGACATTGAGATTACATATCCACTGCTCTTAGATGCTGCACTGGAGTTTAGTTAATGGTGAGCTTACGGAGGGTACGTGGCAAGGGTTAAAACTGCATATTTTAAACAGAGGTGAAAACATTGTGATATTCTCGAGTTTTTTGCACATGATCACAAGGCTTTGTAATTTAATAAGTATAATGAATTCATGTGACAAGAGAATGCCTTCTCCTCCAAGATGTGTTGAATTCAGCCCCACTTTTTGACCTCTCCCCAAATAAAGAAATCCCTTTAATGATAGCCCTGTCAATCAAGAACATCTAAATTTTAACTTAGACCAAAAGTCTAACTTTACTGGTAGTAAAGTTAGACTTTAGATATAAACTTAGACTTCAGGTCTGAGTGTACCTTCGTGAATAAGGCCGAGTGACTTGAATGACATCATGTTTACAATGTCTTAATTAGAGGCGCTACTCATTTCCAGCACATTGTAAGCCAAATGTAAATTTGCATCAAAATCTCTTAAATAACCTTTCCTTCTTTATGACTATGAATAGATGTTAGATTAACAACCCTTAGACCCATAATTAAAAATAGGTCTCATATTCACAAATAGATGATTTTTTCAGTGACTAGACTGAGATAAAATGTATGTACTAGCTGCAGCCTGGAGCAACAAAGTGTAAATACATGAAGGATGAGGCTAAAACCTACGTAAGAGAGCTGCAAGAGATTGCAATGCTATAAACTGAATTAAAAAAGCCTATGTGCTATTGCATAAAGGAAACCACAAATCAACAAAAGACTCCTTTCATATAAGAAAGCCCATAATTTCTCAGAGGTGTCCAACCTCATTTGTTTCCTGGATAGTTTTGTTGACTTTTAGATTCTTCTGGTATGGCACTGCTAAATAGTATCACAGTGTGCATGTTTTCCCCTTATAAAATGTATTTCGATTGGTTTAGCACCCATGTGGCTTATTTAACTGTCCAGTAAATGCTAAATGCCTCCCTATTGCAACATATGGGGCCGGGGTTTGGGGGTATAATAGAAGCCAACAGCTCCAACTAGTAGAGAATACATTTATTAAAAGATTACTGATGGTACAAAAAAGTGCTTTACTCTGCCATGCTGAACTGGGCCAAGAGTCCTTAGAAGACCGTATTGGCGGTGCCCCTGTGCATTTATGGGCTAGAATTTGGCTTTCAGAAGTCCTAGAGTTTTCAAAAGATGTTGTTATGGATTGTCTTAACAAGCAAATACTCTGAAGATCCATCGGCTTTACATTCTGAGGGAAAAGTACCTAGAGATAGGCCTAGGACACTTCTTTGAAAACCCTGAAAGAATTCCTCCAAATGCTAAGGCCATTATTAAAGAGGCGTTTCTCACCAGGGTTAATATGCGTAATCATCATCAGCGAGGTGATATGGGAGTGTTTCATTTGCCTTCTGCCCCCTCACAATTTTATCTAACCTTTTCCACAAATCCCCAGATTAGATTTTACCTAACTAGGTTCCAGATACGTTCTGTGCACTTTTTGTTGGCATTTCCTTATCAAGGATGATGGATGGACAAGCTTATTCCATGCCCATGTGATAACTCTTCTAGATAAAGCACATTGCACTTTCTATTATTTTGCACATTGTATAAGTCTGTGAGAACTAGATTTCTGGCTCCATTAATAAGGAATGTTCGTCCTTGTTCATATAATGATGGTTTTCATTATTTGCACTCATTGGCTTCCTCTGATATTTGCATCGCTGTAGCAAACTTCATAAGGGGCTCTTGTGATTAGAAAGCGTTATGAGTGAGATTTAAATAGGATTATCAAGGAGTGATTTCGTTAATCTAACTGTCTTTTTCTTAAGGAAGTAACACAATGTTTTTAATTCCTTTTGCTGAAGTTTTATAAATTGTTGTTTTTAATCTTTCTCCGCTGATGTTTTATGAATTGTAAATATTTTTATATGGTGAAACTTTCATGGTTCTCTGAACCGAAATAAAGTTATTCTTGACTTGAACTGTCCAGGAAGGCCATGGTAATTGATCCATGATTTGCACTACCATTGTGGAAGTTTAATGTCATATGTGGACTGCAGCGTTTCGTTACAAAACCCACATTTATGACTACAGTGCATTGCTCCAGAGAGCTCTGTTGTGCCTTGGCTGAGCTGCAGTTTGAAAACCACTGCAGTGAAACATGACTAGGAGCAGTGCTCTGCCATGTTAGAAAATCTACTTTTTTATTTAAGCTAAGTCACCCCTAAGTGTATCTTTTAAGCCCACATTTGCTCATTGTGTAATATATATATGTAAAAGTGGAACATGCTAGAAATTACAAAAAGCTTGTCCCAGCAGAGATAAGTTGCAAAAAGCTGTTTGTCACTGTGCAGGTAAATCAATGTTCTTTTCCACTTGATATTAAAAATATAATTCAATGGAGAAAGTAGATTAGTGAAAAAGCTAATTTTATAACTCACTTTGGGGTGCCTACACACCTCAAACTCAGTATGATAAAATCACCTCCAGCCTTGAGAGAGAGGAACATACTTCATTTCTATATAGGAATGGCTGCAAGGGAAGTCCAGATTCCTGGAAGAAAAAGAAGGTAAATCACAGACTATGGGAAGGTTTTCACTAAGTTGACATAGGGAGTGCTGAAGAAGGAGTTGACTTTTCCATAGGAAACATGCCAGGATTTGCTGTCGTGGATTTTCCAATCACTAGCTAATGCACAGGATAGGACAGGCATCTTACTACCATTTTAACAAAACATTCCAGAACCCAAAAAGAACATTAATAAGAAAGAAGCCTGACTGCTAGGAATAAGAAGACACAAGACTCCTGAATAATGCTGGCATCCAGGGACTAGAACAGCTCTCCAATGCGCAGGCAGTTGTCTGCCTCATGCTGCTACAACGCCTTAAAAGGCAGAATGACTTCCTTCTCTGAATAGGGCCCAGGTGACCACTTGGGACTATAATGCTGTAGGCAATGATGTACTTCTATGCAGACTCAAACAATGGTCTTGCATATCTAGAGCTGCCCTGAAATGTATCAGAACTACTACCTTGAGTCCTGACAATCTGAGATGAAGCCTGAGGGCAGAACCTGGCTAAGTGTATTTCAGGAAGATCTTGAAAAGAGAATTTTTCTAGCTCAGGTATAATGGAAATCTTGCTGCATGGAGTTGCAATGGAAAATGTCATATTAGATTCCCCCTTTACTGATTATAACTTACCTCTCCTCCACTTAAGCATCCAATCTAGCACTCTTAAGTAACTGTAAGTTTTCATGCAGCTAATTTCAATCCTCCGCATATCGGTAAATATATAAATTGATGTGAAGTAAGTTATTCTGGACTGCTGCTGGTTGGCTGTTTTCTTGCATAGATTAACAGGAAGATCATACAACATTTAAGGCAGCATATACCACCTAATTTGTCACTTATTTATCTTAGTGCTTTGATTGCTGTAATACCTGAGAAATATTAGGAGGGGAGTGTAAGAAAATGGATTAATATTTGTGGTGGGTAATGGCCCAGCTCCAGGAATAATGATAACTCTCATCAGGTCGAACCCTTACAGTCACTAAATTATCCTGAGCTTAACCCCCTGGAAGCTGCGGCACAGGCAAGATGGGCTTAATTTAGGCCAATGTGGAAATTATTTATAGAGTGCCAAAACAGTAGTAAAGTCAAAACACCAAGCAATAAAAACTATAGTAACCTTTAATAATCAAAATTACAACAAAACAACAAAACTCCAACAAGGGGAATCGGAGATATGAGTTTATTCATTTAAAGTAGAAATAGCACCAAAAAGCACAAAGCACAACTGATAGTCTATGAAAGTGGTAGAACCAGGAACTAGGCACAATTTAAGGCCAACCGAGATGGAGCCCTGGTTGGATATAACGAGCAGATTGGTCCCAGTGAAGGTCTGGAACCTCAAAAAGTTTGAAAACGTTTTCCAACACATACAGGATTACACTTTTAAGATCCGCAGGACCTCAGGAGAAGGCATTTAGAGACTTTAAGGTTATCATATAGAGGCCAACAACAAACTCCTGTCCAAGACCAGGTGCCACTGATCAACTAGAAACTTTAGAAAAATAAAGCTGCTTGAAGCCAGCTGTGTCCCTGTAGGCACAAAGGAGCTCAGCCAAGTGACCCTTGGAGTTCACTTCTTTGTTCTGGGTACAATGAGGATCAGGTCCAAACTTTCAGGGCTTCCCTGAGGTCACCTCATGAGAAGGCATTTAGAGACTTTCAGGTTATAATATAGAGTCCAACAACAAAGTCCTGTCCAAGACCAGGTGCCACTGATCATCTAGGCACTTTATAAATACAAGGCCGCTTGAAGCTAGCTGTACCCCCGTAGTCACACAGGAGCTTAGCAAAGTGGCCCTTGGAGTTCACTTCTTTGTTCTGGGTACAATGAGAATCAGGTCCAATCTTTCAGGGCTTCCCCGAGGTCACAGACATCAGGTTCAGTCCTCTTCTGTTCTTCCAATGGTTCAGAAAGTGTTCTAATAGGGTTCCTTGGGGTACCATATTTATGCCTGGCACTAGCTAGTGGGTGGTGATGACTCCTGGGCACTCCCTAACCAATTGGGCAAATGCTTTCTGGGGCAACCCTACCCACTGTTTCAGTAGTTCCTATTTGCCTTACTGCAAACAGGCCTAAAATGCCATGTGCCAGGGCATTTCAAGTTGTCAAAAGTCTTTTGCTAAACTGAGCTTATGCAGACAGACGTCTGGTAGGACAAAGCCAGGGTCCTACATCACCTAGACACAGGATACACAAGAATTGTTCTGACACCCTGATTGTTTCCTTTTTTGTGTGCTAAACTGTTACATTTGGCTCAAGCAGAGCTGGGAGGCAGGATTTGACACTGTTGTGCCAGCAGGATATCCAACTCCTAATCTGAATATTCTGTTGAGCTCAGAAGATTCATCCCTGCCCATTCAGGCCAAACTATTATGTAACTACTAAGATGAATTGCACACCTCATTCACACCTCATTCAAGACTAAGTCCAGGCTGGGAGTTGGCAGAGGCTAGTACTAATTAGTCTTCTGAAAGCTCATGGCGGTAAAGGGTAACTTCCTTAAAGGTGATTTTCTTTAATATTTATTAATAATCCAACCTCATCATTGAATTTGATTAGTAATAACTATTTAAAATAGCGGTTTAATCATTTTTCTAGTTGGACTCATTCCTGAGTTAGAAGTATTAGTATTTTAATCTCTACTCTGGTTTGCTTTCTACATAGGACATCTAGGCCTACCACAGTGAAAATAGCTTTTTGGACCTCGTCACTGTAAGGATAGGCTAATATTTTGTTTCTACTTGTCCCACTTTTAAGTACCATGCACTGTGCCTTGTGGGCTACAAGGCCTACATTGGGGCAACTTACTAATATTTAAAAGAGAGGGTCTTTACCTATCCAAAGTTTATTTTGATGGATGGCACTGCAGGTTGTATACAGCAACAGTCAGGCTACACAGTTTTGCCATGGCCTGTAGTCATATTTGTACTTTCTGCATCATCTACTAGGGACTGACATGCTAGTTAATGCCAATCAGTGATAATCTATTTTAAACATGTTTAAAGGGGAATCACAGGCACTTTACACCTGATTCGTAAGAGTAAAGTCTACTGAGTTCTAAAGCCAGCAAAAATTGTGTCCAGAAAAAGGTGAAAAATCTGGGGTGATCGCACTTTTAGTTCCCTGTGGGTTTACAGTCAATGATTTATTAAATACATCAATGTATCTTCACTTGGGTGACATTTTACTTAAACAAACAACCAAAATACTGCCTATATTTCATCAAGAGAAAGGCTTCTTGACATCTTGATTGCTCATTTGGTAAATGGAAGGTCTTTCTAAACTCTCCTAAAAAGGGTGTTGGAATAACGTATGTACCAATAATTGCATCTCTGGGGAAATGGCCGCTTACATAGTAGACATGTCAGTTGAGGTAACGGATGTGTGATGGCACAGTTTTTATGTCATCTTAAATGAGGAAGCCCGATTACTAACTTGAATGCATTTGTATTGAGGGGTCAACCGCAATGTTACGGACTTGGGTTAAGCTTAATTTGACTGATATTACTACCATTAAATTAGGCGGCATGATGGAGTATTATACAATAATCATATTTTACCTAATGTGTTTCACAATTAATATTCATAATTTGTTAAAAATATATGCTGTAAATGTTATAGAAATCCTCAAGTGTTTATATGTCTACATTGTCTGAAAATGTAATATAACCCCAGTTTTCTAAAATATGTTCTAACGTTCAAATAAGATGGCTCCAGGCATTGTAATATATATTCCCAGTCTAAACGAAGCAGGGAGAGGCACCATAAACCGACAAAAGGGTCAGGGTGGATATATATCTAAAGAAAAGATTCCCTTTTGTGCAACCGTCTTGAGTGGGATTTGAGTTTACTTGTCAGGAGCAAATGAAAATGGATTAAGCACTAATTTATACAATGAAGAGTCATATTTAAAAAAATAAAAATCTTTCTTACGAAATAGCCATAAACACTAAATTGGTATACAGAGAGAAATATCTATAGTTATGTTGTACAATAAAGTTATTTGCTTTACATAAAATCAGACACATAGATATTAAAAACATATTTCTCACATTTTCCCCATTAATCATACATCTTTTTGGATCCCAAGATTTACACACAAAATTATCATTTAATATATATACGAATAGTTTAAAACCAGATACTCACACATTTTAAAAACCATACATAAAAACAAATTCAAAGAGAAAATTGATTGAGAAAAATACTGTTGACGCAGCATTTCCGTGGTACTTGGAATTTTTCACCCCACCTTTTTCAGGATACAATATTACAAAACATGCACAATTTCTAGGAGACAAAAAATCAGATTGAATTTCCTGTTTTCTGACCAAACAATAAACATGTTTACCTCTAAGGCTCGATTGTATGTTAGCGCAAATCATTCCTCTTATAATCAACTGCCCATTTAATACTCTATACTTGTAACTTGACATGCATACCAGGAGCAGTGATACCTCTCATTATGTTGCTGTACCTTAAATCCAGCATGGTAGGAGCAGAACTTACTCACAAATTTATACTACACCTTATAACAAAACTCATAAATCTTTATTTCAACATTATGCTCCAAGATCATATTGTCCAACTGAGAGGAAAAGGTAATTTTATCACCTATAGGGGTCTATCAGTTGGACAATATGATCTTGGAGCATAATGTTGAAATAAAGATGCAGTGAGAGTGGTAAGTTCACGTGAACAACATTAATTTTAAAGACAGTCAACACCAGCAGGCTATAGGGTTTCAATGTTAAGTGTACTTATCTTTGTTTGCACAAATGTCACCTAATGAGACAGCTGAACAAATGTGTAATAGTACATCTCCATATCATAGTAGCAAGTTCCATCTTTAATATAACTATGTAGATTGTATTAGGAATTGAGACTGGATTTATTAATAAAACAGGTCTTAGTTTTGGTTATAGAACTGGGACCTGGAATTTGTGGTGGACCATGTGGGAATAAGGGAATTAAGACATCCCCACATCACAGCAGTATGTGACATTTTTGAATAATTTATTATAAGAATCTCAAGCTCCACTAAGAAAATGACTTAAGAGATTGTGCTCTAATGTTCTATTGCTCTAGGAAGTATCCCAACTCCCTAGAAATTTGAACTAAGGGATTGATTTAGCCACCATGGCACCGAAGAAGTCATGGCGCCCAAGAAAGTGGAAAAGGTAATTATATGACCTATAGGGGTCTATTAGTTGGATATCAGTTGGACAATATGATATTGGAGCATAATGTTGAAAAAATATTCATGAGTCCTGTAATAAGGGGTAGTGTCAATTTGGGAGTGATTTCTGTTCATATCATGCTGGATTTAAGGTACAGCAACAAAATGGGAGGTATCACTGCCTTCAGTATGCTGTTGGATGATGTGCTTTCCTGTTTGTGTATTACCTTTTGTAAATGTCCTCCTGCTTACTCTTTCCATTTTGCCTAAGCATTGCCTGCCATAACTTGCCTGCTGTGCATTTTATGTGACATGGTTCTGCTCTGCATGCATGACTGATCAAACATTTGCTGACTCTTTGTGCCCTGATTACTACTCTGTTTGCAAACTAGTCTGAAGAGAGAATGCTCTACAAGCATCAGTGTACATGTCAACTATGCTGACTCTGCTTCCTCCAAATTAACCTCTGTATTTGATGTCTAATCACTGCTACCTACTTCAATTGTCTATGCTACATTCCCAATCTATATTGCAGAGATTGCAAAGGTGCTTGTTTAATTTTGCAATGTCATGTGGATCAAATAACAGATGCCAAATTGTGTTTATATGCAAATTAGTTAAAGCAATGATTATTTTTATACTTGTCCGGTAATGTAAATATCACAAAAATATTGCACTGTAACCATGAAATCTGCACAGATGTTCTGCAGCACAATCTATGTAATCCAAGAACATCTGCAGATTTGCACAGAGTGGAATTTATGTAATCAAGTTGAAGACTTTCCACCCTTAAAGCATTCTTTCCAAACTCAATCTATAAAGAATGGCTACTCAGACTGTTTACTTCATATCTTCTCTGGTGCCATATCCAGTGGGTTACAGCTGGTGAATGGAATCTTCCTAAATAACACTTTCATCTCTTTGCATGTCTACAGTTTCAATGGAAAATCTTGAGAGTTAACCTCTTGGAACCCCACTCTGTGGATAAATAATGTTCCCAGCATTTAAACACCTGATGAGAACTAATTGGCCATGCACTGCATGAGGTCAACCTCTCACTGGCACCCAACCACCCCCTACACATCTGGCTGGGCCCTGAGCCCAGCTCCTCACTGGCAACCCACCCCCCGCTGCGTGCAGCGTGCGCAGCATAGGGTTGGGTGCAGGGCTTTCACCTTACCCCAACAGACTGACTGTATGATGTTACAATATAAAATGTGTTATTATAAGTAGGGCAGACTTACTGACTTTATCAACTGGTCACAACACAAAAAAAGTGGGCCTATTGGCTACAACAGAGAGTGAGCATATCAATGTAGATAAAGCAGATCTATCATCTTTGTGACAAAAAAAGACTAATAACATAAAAAAATGTTTAGAAAAGATGTATTAAAATAATAAAAAAGGGAAACACTCCACATGTCTCTGAGTCTTTATTCAAACATTTTTCAGCCCACAAATACAGTCATAAAAACAACTACAAGGGGGCCCGTAGCTCCAAATGATGAGCATAGAGCTCCAATTATCAGTGTTTTCGCAAAATATGGCAAGCTCTCCTGGGGTCATGGCTTTAATGACCCAGGAAACATTTTTTTTAAATGTTGCTGGGAGGCTGCTGCACTTCCTGCAGAGCCCCCAGCATTAACAAAAATGTTTACTGGTGCCTTTGCCTCTTTTAGGGGTATCACCAGCAAGCAAATATATTCTTCCAAAATGCCCTATGGCATTACTGGTTACTCCTTGCTACAAACAGTGAATAATAAATGAGTGGCTATAGCCGCTCCTTCTTTATTCAATTTTCCTTTTTTTGGTAAGAATTTGTGGGTGTCCTGGTCCCACCTGGGACTCCCACAGATGTATTTTTTGCTGGGAGTCATGGTGGAGCCCCAGAGCCCTGCGGCCCCAGCTGGCTTCCCTGCTAGCACCCATTGTGGGTGCCATTGGGAGATGGCATTTCATTTTATGTGGGTGCCTAGGTACCCACCTAGGGCCTCACAACTCCATTTTTATTGAAGGGTGTAGGGGGAGCCCCAGCCAGATCCTCTCATTGGAGGCTGGCTATTATTTTCATTTTAGGTGAGTGCCCCAAAGCCACCCATGGCACCTACAAGGCACCTTTTGATGGGGGCTGTGGGGGGAGAACCAAGGCCCCTGCAGCCAGCCCCATACCTTAGCTCCAGCTCAGACAGGAGCCATATTTTTTACTGCTCTGCCGGGCAGGAACAAACTTCTGTTCCCTGCCCAGGAGAGTGCATGCAGTGCATACCCACACTCTCCTGGGCAGGAAACCAGTGCCCCTGGGTGGTCTCATTGGGACACTGCAAAGTATTGTGCCCTAGTTGCTTTGCACCCCCTTAATAAAAAAATCTGCCCAGGAGATGGCATTCCCTGGTGTCCTAGAAGTTTCTTGGTGTGATATATATATATTTTGAACCTTAATTTCTTAAAAACTACTGAACAGATTTAAGCTGGGTCACCAAATGCACATTTTATAGACCAAGTTCTGGCTTTCTGCCAAATTTGGTGTAATTCCAATCAGCGGTTTTTGCAGAATCGCTGTTGAATTTTCCTATTAAAAAAGAATGCGGAAATGCATTTTGGGACACCCCTTTTCTTCTCTGGGCCCCCGCTTGAAGGATTGCCCCAAAATTTTCCATGTAGAAGCAGTGGCGGATGAGACTTTTTTGGGACAGTTTGTGAAGATTAATCAAACAGCCCCAAAGTTATAAGCAAACTAAAAATGGTTTTCCTTCCAGCACTGGTGATATATATAAGCCTGGGCGTAGTGGGCGTAGCGGGGCTACGCTGATCGCCACGGAATTGATAACAAACTGCGTGGCTCTCCGCGTAGCTCCGCTATGCCACCCGCCTCCCACCCGCCCTATTATTGACAATTGCTAAAGTTTTAAAAAATAACTTTAAAGCACCTTACCTTATCTGTGGCGTGTGCGACATCCCCGGCTGGATTCCTCCTCTCTTCATCGCGTTCGCGGTAAAAACTGCGCGGGCACCCGCGCATGCGCATTTCTCGCAAGAAATGCGCATCCGCGGGCACCCGTGCATGCGCAGTTTTCACCGCGAATGAGATGAAGAGAGGAGGAGGCCAGCCGGGGACACCGCAGACGCCGCAGATAAGGTAAGGTGCTTTAAAGTTATTTTTTAAAACTTTAGCATTGTTAATAATAGGGCTGGTGGGAGGCGGGGGCAGGCTAACTCCGCTCCGCCGCGGAGTGTGTGGGGTTTTGTCTACTCCGCGTTCTCCGCAGAACGCGGAGTAGACAAAACTCTGCACACTCCGCGGGCGGAGCAGAGTTCTCCGCCAACCGCTAGATATATATACATACATGAATACATACATATATATATATATATATATATATATTCACTGAAAAAACCATAGGTTTCAGGGGCGTTATAGTTAGTTGGACATTTCACTCGTACAAAACCATAGAAATTCCCCCGTTATAGTTAGTTCAGCTAACTATAACTCGCGCGCCCGCAATGCACTGCTGATGACGTCACATATTACATCACTCATGACATGGTCAGTGACATCACTCATGACATCACTCATGACATCTCAAATGACATCACTGATGACATCACTGATGACATCATCCTTGTGATAGAGTGGCAGACCTCCTCTCACCCTAATATAACCTTTGATACACACACTCAAAAATACAAACTAACATTTTCAAAACAATGGACATACCAATACCAGTTACAACACACCTATTCATTAATACCAAGACCTACACACACATCCACTCATTCACCAACAGTCCCTATACAGTCACTCATACATGTACTCACTCATCATATGTACTCATACACCTATACATCCTGTTACACACCGCCACTCATCCATAGAGTTACTCACACACAGTCACACATGCAAACAAAGTATCAAACATCCATTTACTTGCATATACAGTTATACACACACTACCACACTTACTTCTACAGAAACTTACACATACTTACTCTCTTAAACAATCACTTATAGAAACACCTACTTATTTGTACAGGAACTCTTCCAATCTCTCACTCTCACATATACTCACTTATATACACCAATACTCACATATACTAGTTTAAAACATATGTAGTTACTCATAAAGACACTATTGAGAAAGTCATTCACTCACTAACACACCCATACACATACTCATCCACCTATACAGTCCTGCACACATGCTGTCCTCAAAACATACAAACAGTGAGTCACTCATTCATGCATCTATGCACTAAGTAATACCCCCCACCGAACCATACCAAAAAATCATCCATTTAGACACTTATATACCCATTTATTCTTCCATCGAGCTTGAGATATACATATATAAAACATATTTAATTTTCAGAAAAACACACATTCACTGGATGATGTTATCAGTGATGTCATGAGTGATGTCACTGACCATGTCATGAGTGATGTAATATGTGACGTCATCAGCAGTGAATTGCGGGCGCGCGAGTTATAGTTAGCTGAACTAACTATAACGGGGAATTTCTATGGTTTTGTACGAGTGAAATGTCCAACTAACTATAACGCCCCTGAAACCTATGGTTTTTTCAGTGAATTTCTAAGGTTTTTTAAATGCTAATTTCTAACTATAACGTGCCTGAAACCTATGGTTTTTTCAGTGAATTTCTAAGGTTTTTAAATGCTAATTTCTAACTATAACGTGCCTGAAACCTATGGTTTTTTCAGTGAATATATATATATTTATTATACTATGTATACATGTGAAAATGTCTAGGTCACCTGTTTGCCTCGGTGGCACGGAAAAAATGGGTGGAACTGACGTCAGCACGCCGACGAGGTCCTCTTATGGCTCCGATGACGTCATACGGTGTTGCGAGCGGAGCCGTGCTCGTTGACGTGGGAGAGCTAGGAAAGAATTTCCGTGGAATGCTGCTGCAGGGGATATTCACCTAAGTGTTCAGGCTAGTCCTTTGGGAGCAACTGTTTATGTTGCCACTCCAGAAACCGAAACCAGTGATCCGAGGGCAGAGGCCCTGCAGATGGCACACGAGGTGGGGTGCCCAGTCGTGTGCACCGGCGGGGCAGCGAAGTGACAAGCACCACAACTGACAAAAAAGGTAACGAGGGCACTGAATAACACAGGATCTTCTCTTTGTATCTGGCAGGAACAACGAAGTTAAAATGCCCTAGTACCAAAATGTAGAATTAGTGCTACAACGGTCTTCAAGAGGACCTGCGATGCCGCTTCTGCCTCCCGTACCCTGGAGGCAGCACATGGGTCACGCGGTACGGTCATACTGCGGTGGGACGCACACTCGTTGACCTCTCATGGCACTGCTCCACACTTCAGGGAGGACGCTTTCCATTAGCTATGTTTTCTGATGACATGTCGTGCCGGCCCCGTCTAACAACAGAACTCCTTTAGATCCAAACAGACTCTTCCACTCTCTCACCGGAAGTGAAACCAGGCCACGCGGACACTTTCACAATACAACAGCCGGGAATGCACTTTTCGGTAAAAAACCACATTCCTTCCTCCTAATTAATCAAATAAACGTCTCACTGAAGAACAGGGGCCAGCTTCGATTGGTAAACAGCCGTTACAACGACTTTTTTACTTTGCGATACCATTACAACGCATGCATTACCACGCATGCGTTGTACATCACGAAGTCATTACTACGCATTTTTTTAGAATGCATGGTCATTTCCACGCATGCCTTTACAACGAATTTTGTTGTAAAGGTATGTATGGTAAATGACCATGCGTTCTAAAAAACATGTAGACGATCCATGTCGTTGTAAGGAAACAGAGGCTGTTCTGTTTCCTCACAACGACGTGCACCGCCCCTCAGAGATGACGTGAAGCAGGAACCACGAGGAGAGAGGAACCATGAGGAGTGAGAGGTAAGGGGGATTGGGCATGGGGTGGGGGTTTCTTTTCTAGGGTTTAGGGTAGTGCAGTGGTGTTTGGGTGGTGTAGGGGGTCGTGCTGGGGGTACTGTTTTAGGGTTTAGGGTAGTGCAGTGGTGTTTGGGTAGTGTAGGGGGTCGTGCTGGGGGTAGTGTTTTAGGGTTTAGGGTAGTGCAGTAGTGTAGGGGGTCGTGCTGGTGGTAGTGTTTTAGGGTTTATGGTAGTGCAGTGGTGTATGGGTAGTGTAGGGGGTCGTGCAGGGGTAGTGTTTTAGGGTTTAGGGTAGTGCAGTGGTGTTTGAGTAGTGTAGGGGTCATGCTGGTGGTAGTGTTTTAGGGTTTAGGGTAGTGCAGTGGTGTTTGTATAGTGTAGGGGGTCATGCTGGGGGTAGTGTTTTATGGTTTAGGGTAGTGCAGTGGTGTTTGGGTAGTGTAGGGGTCGTGCTGGGGGTAGATTTAGGGTTTAGGGTAGTGCAGTGGTGTTTGGGTAGTGTAGGGAGTCGTGCTGGGGGTAGTGTTTTAGGGTTTAGGGTAGTGCAGTGGTGTTTGTGTAGTGTAGGGTGTTGTGCTGGGGGTAGTATTTTAGGGTTTATGTTAGTGCAGTGGTGTTTGGGTAGTGTAGGGGTTAGTGCTGGGGTAGTGTTTTAGGGTTTAGGGCAGTGCAGTGGTGTTTGTGTAGTGAAGGGGTCATGCTGTGGGTAGTGTTTTAGGGTTTAGGGTAGTGCAGTCGTGTTTGTGTAGTGTAGGGGGTTGTGTGTTAGGGTATAGGGTAGTGCAGTGGTGTTTGTGTAGTGTGGGTGGTCAAGCTGGGGGTATATTTAGGGTTTAGTGTAGTGCAGTGGTGTTTGGGTAGTGTAGGGAGTCGTGCTGGTGGTAGTGTTTTAGGGTTTAGGGTAGTGCAGTTATGTTTGGGTAGTGTAGGGTGTCGTGCTGGGGGTAGTGTTTTAGCACTTATTTTTCTTTCTACAGCACTAACCATAATTTCTATGGCAAAATGAACCCCCTCATTTTGTTCCTTTTTAAATGAAATGTTTTAAGTGTTACCAGTTTATTCCAATCAAGATGGCTTCAGGTGTGCCATACTTTTGTCATAAGTAAGACTGTTAGCGCTCTAGTTGTTCTTTAGAACACTCTGGGAAGCTGCAGTAGAACACAAAGGCATCAACTGACAGGCTGCTCCTGTTGAAATATAACAGGAAGATATTTGAGATCTCACTTAAAACATGTCCTAATTTTTCTTTCTACAGCACTAACCATAATTTCTATGACAAAATGAACCCCCTCATTTTGTTCCATTTTAAATTAAATGTTTTAAGAGTTACCAGTTTATTCCAATCAAGATGGCTTCAGGTGTGCCATAATTTTGTCATAAATAAGACTGTTAGCGCTCTAGTTGTTCTTTAGAACACTCTGGGAAGCTGCAGTAGAACACAAAGGCATCAACTGACAGGCTGCTCCTGTTGAAATATAACAGGAAGATATTTGAGATCACACTTGAAACATGTCCTAATTTTTCTTTCTACAGCACTAACCATAATTTCTATGACAAAATGAACCCCATCATTTTGTTCCTTTTTAAATTAAATGTTTTAAGTGTTACCAGTTTATTCCAATCAAGATGGCTTCAGGTGTGCCATAATTTTGTCATAAGTAAGGCTGTTAGCACTCTAGTTGTTCTTTAGAACACTCTGGGAAGCTGCAGTAGAACACAAAGGAATCAACTGACAGTCTCTGCCCTTGTTGGATGTACATGTTTTACTGAGAATGTCAGACTTCATTCTCACATGACTGAGAAAGATAATGTGAATTTACAGAAAATATGCTCTCATTTTAGCTTCTGGAGCACCTTCCAAAACTGTATGGGACAAGCATGTGAAAATAGGTTTCTCTCAAACATGATTCATGATATCCCAGCAGAAGGTTTTTCACAGGGTAAAATCACCTTAGAACACACCACAATTCCTGAAATTAGTATGGTACCATCAACAAATGAATTCTAATGTAACTAAAGTCTGTTATCACCCTTTATAGTTCTCCTTTTGGTAACCCTCAAAATCTTCGATTCACTACAATGCATTTCAATGGGGTACTATCATTTATATTGGTCCCAAGATGGCTGCCAGCAATTCCAGGATGAAGTGATGACAGCCAATCAGATCTCACGATGACATGTGTGGTTAGGCTCCGCCCAGATATATATGTGTTTTCTTTTCAAATTTCTCAGGAACTACTGAACGGATTTACACCATTTAAGCAAAAGGCACAACCCTGAACCAAGGGCTACCTTTTTGGCAAATTTGGTGTAATTCCGTTCAGCAGTTCGGGCTGTAGCTGTGACTAAAGGTTCCTATGGAAAATTGCATGGGGAAAACACGTTTTGGGACCCCCCTTTTTTCTTGGCCCCCGCTTGCCGAATCACCTCGAGACTTTCAGGATAGGAGCGGACCGGAGCGCCCCAACAAGTTGGAAAATTTCGCGAAGATTCGTCAACCGGCGCCAAAGTTATTTCAAATAGAATGGTGCGGATTTCCTATGGAAAATAGGTCCTAACTATAACTATCTACTGGCGACCGCCAGTAGATAATATATATATATATATAAATATTCACTGAAAAAAACACAGGTTTCAGGGACGTTATAGTTAGTTGGACATTTAACTCGTACAAAACCAGAGAAATTCGGCCGTTACAGTTAGTTGAGCTAACTATAACTCGCGCTCCTGCAATGCACTGCTGATGAGGTCACATATTACATCATTCATGACATGGTCAGTGACATCACTGATGACATCTCAAATGACATCACTGATGACATCATCCACGTGATAATCTGATGCACCTCCTTACACCCTAATATAACTCTTGATACACCCACTCTAAAATACAGACTACCATTTTCAAAACCATAGACACGCCAATACCAGTTACTACATACCCACTCACTGATTCCCAGGTCTACACACACACCCACTCATTCACCCATACAGTCACTCATACATGCAGTCACTCATCAATACAGCACTATCATATGCACTCAAACATCTATACAGATACTCACAAACCGCCACTCGTCCATAGAGTTACTCACACACCTAGTCAGTCATGCAAAGAATCAAACACATTCCCATTTACTCACCTATACAGTTATACACACACCACTTCACTTATTCATACAAATACTAACACATACTTGCTCTCTTATACAATTACTGATACAAGCACACACTCGTCCATACAGCCACTCTCACAATCACTCACTCTCACATATAGTCATTTATATACTCCAACACGCACATATACTGCCTTTCACATATGTAGTTACTCACACATGTACCACTGAGACATCCAGTCACTCACCAACACACCCATACACACACTCACCCACCCATACAGCCCTTCACAGATGCACTCTTGAACCCATACACCAAGTGAATCACCCACTCATACATCTATGCACAGAGTCACACCCCCCACCCACCCACACAGACACTCAGGCACCCGTTCAGATACTCAGACAACCAATCAATAACCCATATAGACACTCATGTAGCTACTCACCAACCCATGCAGCCGCTTACACACCAACTGACAGACTGATACAGACATTCACACAGTTTAGTCACTAACCCATGCATTCAGTAAGACACGTTTAATCACTCACTTATAGTCAGTCATGCACCTATTAAATCATCCATTCAGACACTCATACACCCACTCATTCTTCAATACACCTTGGCATATATATATATATATATATATATATATATATATATATATATATATATATATATATATATATATATATATATATATATATAAACATATTTAAACTTTACAGAAACACACAGTCACTGGATGATGTCATCAGTGATGTCATTAGTGATGTCATTTGAGATGTCATCAGTGATGTCACTGACCATGTCATGATTGATGTAATATGTGACGCCAGCAGCAGTGCATTGCGGGGACGTGAGATATAGTTAGCTCAACTAACTATAACGGCCGAATTTCTCTGGTTTTGTACAAGTGAAATGTCCAACTAACTAGATCATCCCTGAAACCTATGGTTTTTTCAGTGAACTTCAAAGGTTTTTTAAATGCTAATTTCTAATTATAACGTCCCTGAAACCTATGGTTTTTTCAGTGAATTTCTAAGGTTTTTTAAATGTTAATTACTAACTATAACGTCCCTGAAACCTATGGTTTTTTCAGTGAATTTCTAAGGTTTTTTAAATGCTAATTTCTAACTATGCCTACTTAGGTAGGACATGTGCAGAAAGAGGAGGAAAGGCACAGAAAGAAGCAAGAGAAATGCAGAAAGAGGGAGTGGCCCCCCCAATACCTGCAGGCTCTGGTTCACCCTTACTTGCCTTCACGTCCACTCCGCTCTGCCACCCAGGCGAAGTTCTCTGTTCCTAGAATTAGACTGTCATGCATGGGCGGTCGATCCTTTGCCAACTTAGGCCCCTTTTATAGAATTCTCTCCCTGCGTCGCTTCGCAATGAAACTATTTATGAGAATTTCCATAAATGATTAAAAACTTGGCTGTTTAACCAAAAATTGTCCCTTCTTTTCTGTTCCTCTCGAGCTGGTGCCGGGAAACCCTTTTTGGGTAGCTGGTGCGCCTTACAAATGAAAATTAACATAACATAACAAGTCCAGAAAAGGGAAGAAAGGTGCAGAAAAAAGCAAGAGCTATGCAGAAAGAACCAACAGAGGTGCAGAAAGAGACCTTGTTGCAAAGTCATCCTGTGCCCTGGGTAGCCCCCAACTTTTTGCTGACTGGTACTGGTGGTAACTGACTCTGACTGACCCTGTGCTCTGCCTAACCAGGCCCGAAGCCAGTGCTATGCTGAAAGACACTTAGAATACAGTGAAAACACCTACATACACTAGGGTACACTGCGGGTTGGGGTACCCCTGTGATTGGCATGACCTCCCCTGTAATGCCCTAGTACATAATAGGGCAGGGGGATTAAAACTACCTCTAAGTCCCTAGCATATAATAGGGCATGGCAGTTTAGAGGCCAGCAGCCCTTTTCTGGACTTGCAAATGTGCACTGCTGAGCCTGAGGTCAGTTTAAAAGTAGCCCTGTGTGTGCAGAAAGAGGCAAGAGAGGTGCAAAAAGAGAGAAGAAGTGTTCAGAAAGAGGCAAGAGAGGTGCAGAAAGAAGCAAGAGAGGTGGAGAAAGAAGCAACTGAGGTACAGAAAGAGGCAAGAGAGGTGCAGAAACAGGTTGGAAAGGTGCAGAAAGAGGGAACACAGGTGCAGAAAGAGGCAAGAAAAGTACATAAAAAGGGAAGAAGGGTGCATAAAGAGGCAAGAGGGGTGCAGAAAGAAGCAAGTGAGATGCAGAAAGAGGCAACAGAGGTACAGAAAGACGCAAGAGAGGTGCAAAAACAAGCAAGAGAAGTACAGAAAGAGGCAAGAGAATTGCTGAAAGAAGCAACAGAGGTGTAGAAAGTAGCAAGAGAAGTGCGGAAAGAGGCAACTGAGGTGCAGAAAGAGGCAAGAGAGGTGCAGAAAATGGCAAGAGAACTGCAGCAAGAGGCAAGATGGATGCAAACAAGGGAAGAAGGGTGCAGAAAAATGCAAGAGAGTTGCAGAAAGAAGCAAGAGAGGTGCAGAAAGAGGGAAGACGAGTGCAGAAAGAGACATGAGGGGTGCAGAAAGAAGCAAGAGAGGTCCAGAAAGAGGCAAAAGAAGTGCAGAAAGAAGCAACAGAGGTGCAGAAGAAGGCTAGAGAACTGCAGGAAGAGGCAAGAAAGTTGCAGAAACAGGCAAAAGAGATTCAGAAAGAGAGAACAGGGGTGCTAAAAGAGGCAAGAGAGGTGCAGAAAGTGGTAAGAGGGGTGCAGAAAGAGGCAAGAGGGGTGCAGAAATTTGTAAGAGAGGTGCAGAAAGAAGGAACAGAGGTGCACAAAGAGGCAAGAGGGGTGCAGAAAGAGGGAAGAGAGGTGTAGGAAGAGGCAAGAGAGTTGCACAAAGAGGGAAGAAGGGTGCAGAAAGAGGCAAGAGGGTGCAGAAAGAAGCAACAGAGGTGGAGAAAGAAGCAAGAGAAGTGCAGAAAGAAGCAACAGAGGTGCAGAAAGAGGCAAGAGGGGTGCATACGAGGCAAGAGAAGTACAGAAAGAAGCAATAGAAGTGCCGAAAGAGGCAAGAGAGGTGCAGAAACAGGCAAGAAAGGTGCAGAAAGAGGGAACAGGGGTGCAGAAAATGGCAAGAGAACTGCAGCAAGAGGCAAGATGGATGCAAAAAAGGGAAGAAGGGTATAGAAAAATGCAAGAGAGGTGCAGAAAGAAGCAAGAGAAGTGCAGAAAGAAGCAACAGAGGTGCAGAAAGAGGCAAGAGGGGTGCAGAACGAGGCAAGAGAAGTGCAGAAAGAAGCAACAGAGGTGCCGAAAGAGGCAAGAGAGGTGCAAAAACAGGCAAGAAAGGTGCAGATCGAGGGAACAGGGGTGCAGAAAGAGATAACAGGGATACAGAAATTTCCAAGAGAGGTGCAGAAAGAAGCAAGAGTAGTGTAGAAAGAAGCAAGAGAAGTGCAGAAAGAAGCAAGAGAGGTGGAGAAATAGGGAAGAGGGGTGCAGAAAGAGGCAAGAGGGATGCAGAAATTTGCAAAATAGGTGCAGAAAGAAGCAAGAGCAGTGCAGAAAGAATCAACAGAGGTACAGAAAGAACCAACAGAGGTGCAAAAAGAGGCAAGAGAGGTGCGGAAAGAGGTAGGAGAGGTACACAAACAGGCAAGAGGGGTACAGAAAGAGGCAGGAGGGGTGCAGAAAGAAGAGAAGTGCAGAAAGAAGCAACAGAGGTGCTGAAAGAGGCACGAAGGGTGCAGAAAGAGGCAAGAGATGTACAGATAGAAGCAACTGAGGTACAGGAAGAGGCAAGAGAGGTGCAGAAAAAGGGAAAAGGGGTGCAGAAAGAGGCAAGAGGGGTGCAGAAAGAAGCAAGTGAGATGCAGAAAGAGGCAACAGAGGTGCAAAAAGACACAAGAGAGGTGCAGAAACAAGCAAGAGTAGTGCAGAATGAGGCAAGAGAATTACTGAAAGAAGCAACAGAGGTGTAGAAAGAAGCAAGAGAAGTGCAGAAAGAGGCAAGTGAGGTGCACAAAGAGGGAACAAGGGTGCAGAAAGAGGCAAGAGGGGTGCAGAAAAAAGCAACAGAGGTGGAGAAAGAAGCATAAAAAGTGCAGAAAGAAGCAAGAGAGGTGCAGAAAGAGGCAAGAGATGTGCAGAAAGAAGCAAGAGAAGTGCAGAAAGAAGCAAGAGAGGTGCAGAAAGAGGGAAGACGAGTGCAGAAAGAGACAACAGGGGTGCAGAAAGAAGCAAGAGAGGTCCAGAAAGAGGCAAAAGAAGTTCAGAAAGAAGCAACAGAGGTGAAGAAGGAGGCAGGAGAACTGCAGAAAGAGGCAATAAAGTTGCAGAAACAAGCAAAAGAGGTGCAGAAAGAGAGAACAGGGGTGCAGACAGTAGCAGGAGCAGTGCAAAAGATCCAACAGAACTACAGAAAGAGGCAAGAGGGGTGCAGAAAGAGGCAACAGAAGTGTAGAAAGAAGGAACAGAGGTGCACAAAGAGGCAAGAGGGGTGCAGAAAGGGGGAAGAGAGGTGTAGAAAGAGGCAAGAGAGTTGCAAAAAGAGGGAAGAAGGGTGCAGAAAGAGGCAAGAGGGTGCAGAAAGAAGCAACAGAGGTGGAGAAAGAAGCAAGAGAAGTGCAGATAGAAGCAACTGAGGTACAGGAAGAGGCAAGAGAGGTGCAGAAAAAGGGAAGAGGGGTGCAGAAAGAGGCAAGAGGGGTGCAGACGAGGCAGGAGAAGTCCAGAAAGAAGCAATAGAAGTGCCGAAATAGGCAAGAGAGGTGCAGAAACAGGCAAGAAAGGTGCAGAAAGAGGGAACAGGGGTGCAGAAAATGGCAAGAGAACTGCAGCAAGAGGCAAGATGGATGCAAAAAAGGGAAGAAGGGTACAGAAAAATGCAAGAGAGGTGCAGAAAGAAGCAAGAGAAGTGCAGAAAGAAGCAAGAGAAGTGCAGAAAGAAGCAACAGAGGTGCAGAAAGAGGCAAGAGGGGTGGAGAACGAGGCAAGAGAAGTGCAGAAAGAAGCAACAGAGGTGCCAAAAGAGGCAAGAGAGGTGCAAAAACAGGCAAGAAAGGTGCAGAAAGAGGGAACAGGGGTGCAGAAAGAGATAACAGGATACAGAAATTTGCAAGAGAGGTGCAGAAAGAAGGAAGAGCAGTGCAGAAAGAAGCAAGAGAAGTGGAGAAAGAAGCAAGAGAGGTGGAGAAATAGGGAAGAGGGGTGCAGAAAGAGGCAAGAGGGATGCAGAAATTTGCAAAAGAGGTGCAGAAAGAAGCAAGAGCAGTGCAGAAAGAACCAACAGAGGTGCAGAAAGAACCAACAGAGGTGCAAAAAGAGGCAAGAGAGGTGCGGAAAGAGGTAGGAGAGGTACACAAACAGGCAAGAGGGGTACAGAAAGAGGCAGGAGGGGTGCAGAAAAAAGAGAAGTGCAGAAAGAAGCAACAGAGGTGCTGAAAGAGGTACGAAGGGTGCAGAAAGAGGCAAGAGAAGTACAGATAGAAGCAACTGAGGTACAGGAAGAGGCAAGAGAGGTGCAGAAAAAGGGAAGAGGGGTGCAGAAAGAGGCAAGAGGGGTGCAGAAAGAAGAAAGTCAGATGCAGAAAGAGGCAACAGAGGTGCAAAAAGACACAAGAGAGGTGCAGAAACAAGCAAGAGTAGTGCAGAATGAGGCAAGAGAATTACTGAAAGAAGCAACAGAGGTGTAGAAAGAAGCAAGAGAAGTGCAGAAAGAGGCAAGTGAGGTGCAGAAAGAGGGAACAAGGGTGCAGAAAGAGGCAAGAGGGGTGCAGAAAAAAGCAACAGAGGTGGAGAAAGAAGCATAAAAAGTGCAGAAAGAAGCAAGAGAGGTGCAGAAAGAGGCAAGAGATGTGCATAAAGAAGCAAGAGAAGTGCAGAAAGAAGCAAGAGAGGTGCAGAAAGAGGGAAGACGAGTGCAGAAAGAGACAACAGGGGTGCAGAAAGAAGCAAGAGAGGTCCAGAAAGAGGCAAAAGAAGTTCAGAAAGAAGCAACAGAGGTGAAGAAGGAGGCAGGAGAACTGCAGAAAGAGGCAATAAAGTTGCAGAAACAAGCAAAAGAGGTGCAGAAAGAGAGAACAGGGGTGCAGACAGTAGCAGGAGCAGTGCAAAAGATCCAACAGAACTACAGAAAGAGGCAAGAGGGGTGCAGAAAGAGGCAACAGAAGTGCAGAAAGAAGGAACAGAGGTGCACAAAGAGGCAAGAGGGGTGCAGAAAGGGGGAAGAGAGGTGTAGAAAGAGGCAAGAGAGTTGCGCAAAGAGGGAAGAAGGGTGCAGAGAGAGGCAAGAGGGTGAAGAAAGAAGCAACAGACGTGGAGAAAGAAGCAACAGAAGTGCAGAAAGAAGCAACAGAGGTGCAGAAAGAGGTAAGATAGTGCAGAAAGAGGCAACAGAAGTGCAGAAAGAATCAACAGATGTGCAGAAAGAGGCAAGAGAACTGGAGAAAGAGGCAAGAAAGTTGCAGAAACAGGCAAAAGAGGTGCAGAAAGAGAGAATAATGGTGCAGATAGAAGTAAGAGAGGTACAGAAAATGGGAAGAGGGGTGCAGAAAGAGGCAAGAGGGGTGCAGAAATTTGTAAAATGGAGAAAGAAGGAACAGAGGTGCACAAAGAGGCATGAGGGGTACAGAAAGAGGGAAGAGAGGTGTAGAAAGAAGCAAGAGAGTTGCACAAAGAGGGAAGAAGGGTGCAGAAAGAAGCAAGAGGATGCAGAAAGAAGCAACAGAGGTGGAGAAAGAAGCAAGAGAAGTGCAGAAAGAAGCAACAGAGGTGCAGAAAGAGGCAAGAGGGGTGCAGAATGAGGGAAGAGAAATGCAGAAAGAAGCAACAGAGGTGCCGAAAGAGGAAAGAGAGGTGCAGAAACAGGCAAGAAAGGTGCAGAAAGAGGGAACAGGGGTGCAGAAAGAGGTAAGACTGATACAGAAATTTGCAAGAGAGGTGCAGAAAGAAGCAAGAGTAGTGCAGAAAGAAGCAAGAGAATTGCAGAAAGAAGCATGAGAGGTGGAGAAATAGGGAAGAGGGGTGCAGAAAGAGGAAAGGGGGATGCAGAAATTTGCAAAAGAGGTACAGAAAGAAGCAAGAGCAGTGCAGAAAGAACCAACAGAGGTGCAAAAAGAGGCAAGAGAGGCGCAGAAAGAGGTGTGTGCACATACAGGTGCACAAACAGACAAAGAGGGGTACAGAAAGAGGCAGGAGGGGTGCAGAAAGAAGGAAGAGAAGTGCAGAAAGCAGCAACAGAGGTACTGAAAGAGGCATGAAGGGTGCAGAAAGAGGCAAGAGAAGTGCAGAAAGAAGCAACTGAGGTACAGAAAGAGGCAAGAGAGGTGCAGAAGCAGGCAGGAAAGGTGCAGAAAGAGGAAACAGGGTTGCAGAAAGAGGCAAGAGAGGTGCAGAAAAAGGGAAGAGTGGTGCAGAAAGAGGCAAGAGGGGCGCAGAAAGTAGCAAGTGAGATTTAGAAAGAGGCAACAGAGGTGCAGAAAGACGCAAGAGAGGTGCAGAAACAAGCAAGAGAAGTGCAGAAAGAGGCAAAAGAATTGCTGAAAGAAGCAACAGAGGTGTAGAAAGAAGTAAGAGAAGTGCAGAAAGAGGCAAGTGAGGTGCAGAAAGAGGCGAGAGAGGTGCTGAAAATGGCAAGAGAAGTGCAGAAAGAAGCAAAAGAGGTGCAGAAAGAGGGAAGACAAGTGCAGAAAGAGACATGAGGGGTGCAGAAAGAAGAAAGAGAGGTCCAGAAAGAGGCAAAAGAAGTACAGAAAGAAGCAAAAGAGGTTCAGAAGGAGGCAAGAGAACTGCAGAAAGAGGCAAGAAAGTTGCAGAAACAGGCAAAAGAGGTGCAGAAAGAGAAAACAGGGGTGCAGACACAGGCAAGAGAGGTGCAGAAATTAGGAAGAGGGGTGCAGTGAGGCAAGAGGGGTGCAGAAATTTGTAAGAGAGGTGCAGAAAGAAGGAACAGATGTGCACAAAGAGGCAAGAGGGGTGCAGAAAGAGGGAAGAGAAGTGTAGAAAGAGGCAAGAGAGTTGCACAAAGAGGGAAGAAGGGTGCAGAAAGAGGCAAGAGGGGTGCAGAAAGAAGCAACAGAGGTGGAGAAAGAAACAAGAGAAGTGCAGAAAGAAGCAACAGAGGTGCAGAAAGAGGCAAGAGAGGTGCAGAAAGAGGGAAGACAAGTGCAGAAAGAGACAACAGGGGTGCAGAAAGAAGCAAGAGAAGTCCAGCAAGAGGCAAAAAAAGTGCAGAAAGAAGCAACAGAGGTGCAGAAAGAGGCAAGAGAAGTGCAGAAAGAGGCAAGATAGTTGCAGAAACAGGCAAAAGAGGTGCAGAAAGAGAGAACAGGGGTGCAGACAGAAGCAAGAGCGGTAGAGAAAGAGGCAAGAGGGGTGCAGAAAGAGTCAACAGAGGTACATAAACAAGGAACAGAGGTGCACAAAGAGGCAAGAGGGGTATAGAAAGAGGGACGAGAGGTGTAGAAAGAGGCAAGTGAGTTGCGCAAAGAGGGAAGAAGGGTGCAGCAAGAGGGTGCAGAAATAAGCAACAGAGGTGGAGAAAGAAGCAAGAGAAGTTCAGAAATAAGCAACAGAGGTGCAGAAAAAGGCAAGAGGGGTGCAGAAAGAGGCAACATAAGGGTAGAAAGAAGCAACAGAGGTGCAGAAAGAGGCAAGAGAAGTGCAGAAAGAGGCAAGAGAGGTGTAGAAACAGGCAGGATAGTTGCAGGAGAGGTGCAGAAAGAGGTAACAGGGGTACAGAAAGAGGCAAAAGAGGTGCATAAAGAGAAAAAAAGGGTGCAGAAAGAGGCAAGAGGGGTACAGAAAGAAGCAAGTGAGGTACAGAAAGAGGCAACAGAGGTGCAGAAAGAGGCAAGAGAGGTGCAGAAAGTGGAAGAGATGAGCAGAACCAGGCAAAAGAAGTGCAGAAAAAGAAAGAAAGGTGCAGAATGAAGCAACAGACATGCAGAAAGAGGCAAGAGAGGCGCAGAAAGAAGCAAGAGTGGTTTGCACACCATTAGTACCAATTTAATACCCACATTTAGCAATAAGTAAAAGGTGACCATTCTAGGTTTGCACAGGGCCTTCTACCACGCTGGAACACTTGTCGCTGCATTTTTGGGAACGTTTGAGCCGTTTGAGCTAGAAACAATGTTTTTTTTGGTCAAATCTGCAGATTATGCAGCAGATGATGGATTATGTGGCAAATGCGGAAAATGTATAATTGTGCAAAAGTCAGTGCAGCCAAACAGGCGCATAATTCCAGTGGACCTGCTCATTCCTCTGACTAGGTCCAGAAGTGCTCCTCAGTGGTTCCTTCTTTTTTTTGTCTCATTGAGTTTATAGTTTAGTTTCTATGGAAACGAGGAAGACTAAACCTGAGGTTACCACTCCACAACACAGACTATCATATCACACAATTACTCTCCATAACACATAATCCCACTCTACATCATTCCTATACACTAAAGACCACATACTTTCTATCCACATAATTTCACTGCACAACATACCACATAATTCCACTACACACAACCTACATCCACTCCACTCCACTCCAAGAAACATTAATAAAACACTTTTACATTTACAACGCCAATAGCTCTAACTCTTGCAAATGCAAAACCGATTACATTGCAAATGCTTCTTAAACTATTAGTCGCGTTTGCAGAGAGGCGGAGAAAGGGGGCTGGGCCTCCGACCACCGCTCAGGAATTCTGCTGCGTAGGATTTACAGGAGGTACCAGGAGGGCTTCTTGGCCCCCAAAGTCCCTCAGGAGAAAAGTGGACTTCATCCCCCAACCCGTAGTGTGCCAGGAGGCGCATTTGCAGAGTGGTGTAGAAAGGGGGGCATGTCCTCTGATGATCTCTTTGCAATCCCACTGTGTGGGACGTACTGGAGATAACAAGAGGGGTAGTTGGCCCCAAGGACAACCTTGGGGGCCAACTAGCCCTCCTATTACCTCCAGTAAGTCCCACACAGCAGCATTGGTAAGTTCTCATAGCATGCCATGCCCCCCTTGCCCACCAGTCTGCAAACGCGCTCCCCAGCACACTCTTGGATGGAGAGTGAAGTCTCCTTCGCTGTTGGGGGTGGTTAGGGGCCAACTAGCCTACATGTTACCTCCAGTAAGCCCACACAGTGGGATTGCTGAGAGGTGGACACAGGCCACACCCCCTTTGTCCACCACTCTGCAAACGCGCCTCCTGGTGTGCTCTTGGTTGGGGGAGGAAGTCCTCTTACATCCTATGGGTCCCTGAGGGCCAACTACCCCTCCTTTTACCTCTAGTAAGCCCCACACAGCTGGATTGCTGAGATTGATCCGAGGCCACGCCCCTTTTTTACACCACTCTGCAAACGCGCCGCCTGGCGCACTGCTGCTCGGGGGATGAAGTCCATTTCAGTCCTGAGGTCCTCAGGACACAAGAGGACCTCATCGCCCCACCAGCGGTGCGCCAAGAGGCGTGTTTGCAGAGTGGTGTAAAAAGGGGCGTGGCCTAGGACCACCTCTCAGCAATCCCACTATGTGGGGTTTACTGGAGGTACCTGGTGGGTTAGTTGGCCCCCTAAGGACCCTTAAGATGAAAGGGTACTCAATCCCCCAACCCAGAACGCGCCAAGAGGCACGTTTGCAGAGTGGTACAGGGAGGGGGTGGGGCCTCCGGCGAGATGCCGGTTTTTCTATACTTTTCATAATTTTTGGAAGGGGCGCTGTGTGGGCCCCCTTCTCTTACTATTTTTTGGGCCCTGGGGACCCCATTCCCCAGGGCCTGGGCCATTTTTTTTACTTTAAAAAAAAAACAGGAAGGGGGCCACGTGGCCCCCCTTCCCTGGGCCTCTTTTGGCCTCGGGGACACCATTCCCCGAGGCCTGCCCTTTTTTTTGTATTATTACTATTGAAGGGGGAAGGCATGGCCCTCCTCCTGTGGCCAACTTTGGCCCCAGGGACCCCATCCCCGGGGCCCGGCCTTATTTAAAAAACATAAAAATAATAATTATGTTCGGGAGGGGAGCCGCGTGACCCCCCTTCCCTGGGCCACTTTTGGCCCCGGGGACCCCATCCCCCGGGGCATGCCCAATTTTTATTTATTTTTTATAGGGAGGGGGGCCGCGTGGCCCCCCTCTCGGGCCATTTTTGGCCCCGGGACCCCATCCCCCGGGGCATGCCCAATTTTTTATTTCTTTTTTATAGGGAGGGGGGCCGCGTGGCCCCCCTCTCGGGCCATTTTTGGCCCCGGGGACCCCATCCCCCGGGGCATGGCCAATGCTTTTTATATTATTTTTTTATTGCAGGAGCCGGCCCTGGGGGGTGGTGGTCCCCAGGGCCATTTAGGGCTCCAGGAAGGGGGCTGCGCAGCTGCCCTCCCATCATGATTGAAGCCTCGGGGACGTGGTGGTCCCCGGGGCTTGTTGGGCCCACAAGTCCCACCCCACGATAATGAACAAAGCCCCGGGGAGGTGGTGATCCCCGGGGCTTGGGGTGGCCTGAGAGGCCCCCGCAAATAATTAATGAAAACCCTGGGGAAGTGGCGGTCCCCGGGGCTTGGGGTGCCCACAAGGCCCCCGCCTCATATTACAAAATGCCCGGGGAGGTGGTGGTGCCCGGGGCAGGAGGGGCAGGAGCACGCCCCACGCAGTTTTTTTTAAAAGCCTCGTGGAGGTGGTGGTCCGCTGGGCTGCGGGGGGGCTGCGGGGGGGCCACACATCATCACCAAAGCCCGGGGAGGTTGCAGTCCCCGGGGCTGCAGGGGCCCCCGCTACATAAATTTTGATCCTGGGGGCTTAAGGAAAACAAAGCGCGGGAGCCCGCGATTTGTTTTTTAAAAAAATGTGGTCCGGATTTGCACACCCAGTGCGCATTCGGCCGATGTTTTTAGAATAAAATGCTTTTTCTGGCCCTGGGGGTCCTTGTAGGACCCCCTGAGCAGGCCTAGGGGGTCAGGGTGTTTCTACCCTGCCCCCATTTCTTGTTTAATGTTTTTTCTACTGTTTTCTTGTGAGTCAGTTACTGAGTCACAAGATGGCTGTCAACACATTCTGGTTTGGAGTGTTGGCAGCCAATCACAATGAAGCTCGTGCTCGGGAGGGTTCGCGAATCCTCCTCGGTGCTCAGATATATACCATTTTATTTTTTGAATTTCTCAGCAACTACTGGACGGATTTACACCATTTAAAAAAGCATGCTTTCTAGACCAAGACCTACCTTTTTGCCAAATTTGGTGTAATTCCTTTCAGCAGTTTGGGCTGTAGCTTTGTCTAAAGTTTCCTATGGAAATTAACATGGGGAAAGCGCTTTTTGGGACCCCCTGTTTTTCGGCCCTTGCTTGACCAATCACCCTCAAACTTTCAAGACAGGAGCTGACCTGAGCTGGTCATTAGTTTGGAAAATGTAGCAAAGATTCGTCAAACGGCACAAAAGATATTGGCAAAAGAAAAAACGCTTTTTGAATAGAAACAAGGTCCTAACTATAACTACCTACTGGTGACTGCCGGTAGGTAATATATATATATATATATATATATTCATATATATTATCTACTGGCGGTCGCCAGTAGATAGTTATAGTTACAACCTATTATCCATAGGAAATCCGCGACATTCTATTTGAAATAACGTTGGCGCCGGTTGACGAATCTTCGTGAAAGTTTCCAACTTGTTGGGGCGCTCCGCTCCGCTCCTACCCTGAAAGTCTCGGGGTGATACGTGAAGCGGGGGCCGAGAAAAAAGGGGGGTCCCAAAACGCGTTTTCCCCATTCATTTTTCCATAGGAACCTTTAGTCGCAGCTACAGCCCGAACTGCTGAACGGAAAATGGTGTAAATCCGTTCAGTAGTTCCTGAGAAAATCAAAAGTAAAAGTACATATATATCTATGGGCGCGTCGGATACGCGTACCCTCAGCGCACCCTGCGCGCACCGTCCCGATCACGAGCTGCATGCTAATTGGCTGTCAGCTGGCTGTCAACATTCCGATTCAGGAAGTGTTGGCAGCCATTTTGTCCTCGGTAGAACCGAGGACAGAAACAAGTGCGCAAAGCGCAAAAGGGGCAGGGTAGAAACACCCTGACCCTCTAGGTCTGCTCAGGGGGTCCCACAAGGACCCCCTGGGCAGAAAAAGATATTTTTTTAAAAATCGGCGGGATGCGCTTAGGGTGCGTGTATCCCGCCGAGAAAAAAAGAAACAAGTGTGCAAAACGCACAAAGGGGCAGGGTAGAAACACCCTAACCCCTAGGCCTGCTCAGGGGTCCCACAAGGACCCCCTGGGCAAAAAAGCATTTTTTAAAAAAATCGGCAGGATGCGCTCAGAGTGCGCGAATCCTGCCGAAAAAATCAAGCGCGGTCTCCCGCGCTTCGATAGTATTTTGCCCCCGGGTGGCCCAAGTCCCGGGGGCAATTGTGGGGGTTTAATTTTATGTGTGGGGGCCTCAAAGGGCCCCCAAGCCCCGGGGACCGCCACCCCCGGGCTTTCTTTAGAAATGGTGCGGGAGGGCTCTGAGCCCTCCCGCAGCCCCGGGACCACCACCTCCCGGGGCTTTTTTTTTAAATTAAACAACCTGTGTGGGGGCTCCAGCCCCCCACACGCCCGGGACCGCCACCTCCCGGGGCACTAACAAATTAAAATGGGGGTCCGTTTTGGACCCCCGAAGCCCCGGGACCACCACCTCCCGGGGCTGTGCTGATGTAGGGAGGGGGCCGCGCGGCCCCCTCCTGGAGCCCTTGATGGCCCTGGGGACCGCAACCCCCAGGGCCGGCTCCTGCAGTGTCCCGGGGTGCCTACCCCCGGGACACTGTAGTTTGCTATGGCAGGACGGGAGCCTGCCATAGCAAACTGCTTTGGATATTGGAAGAGAGAGCAGGAAACCTGCTCTCTCTTCCAATATCCAAAGCCGATTGCTTTTCCACATGGGGAGCAGCATGTCAGCTGCTCCCCATGTGGAACAGCAATGCCGGCTCCCAAGGGACGTGGGGAGCCGGGCGGGACTGTGGGGGCATTGGGGACCCCCACAGTCCCCAACGGAGAGGGCCAGCCCCGGGGATGGGGTCCCCGGGGCAAGTAGTGGCCCCCCTCCCCAAAAAAGAGCAAACAAAAATTTTTAAAAAAAGGAAAGGCCGGCCCCGGGGGATGGGGTCCCGGGGCCTTAAAATGGCCAGAGGAGGGGGGCCACGCTGCCCCCTCAAAAAAATAAATATAGAGGCCATGCCCCGGGGATGGGGTCCCCGGGGCCAATACAGGCCAAGGGAAGGGGGCCACGCGGCCCCCTTCCCGTTTTTTTTTTAAAGGTAATTTAAAAAGGGGTAAGGCCCTGGGGGATGGGGTCCCCAGGGCCCAAAAAGAAAAAGGAAGGGGGCCACACAGCCCCCTTCAGGGGAGAAAAAATAAATAAATTTTTAAAAACGATCGGGCCCGCAGGCCCCGCCCCTTCCTTCACCACTCTGCAAACGCGCCCTGGCGCTGTTTGCAGAGGGGGAACAAATTCCCCTTGAATACTGGGGGTCCCTGGGGCCAACTAGCCCACCAGGTACCTCCAGTATGCGCCAGGGGCTGCCTTGCAGAGAGGTGTACAGAGGCCACGCCCCTTTTACACCTCTCTGCAACGCAGCTCTGTGGCGCTTTTGGAGGTATATGGTGGGCTAGTTGGACTCCGGGGACCCTCAGGATTCAAGGGGACTTAATCCCCCAACTTAAAACGCGCCACGGGCGCGTTTGCACAGTGGTGAAGGGAGGGCGGGGCTTCAGGTGACATGTGTGCAAACAGGCCCCGTGGCGCGTTTTAAGATGGGGAATTAAATCCCCTTCAATCCTGAGGGTCCCTGAGGGCCAACTAGCCCAACAGGTACATCCAGAAAGCGCCACAGAGCTGCGTTGCAGAGAGGTGTAAAAGGGGTGTGGCCTCTCTACAGTCTCTGCAACGCAGCCCCTGGCGCATATTGGAGGTTCCTGGTGGGCTAGTTGGCCCCTAGGGACCCTCAGGATTCAAGGGTACTTAATCCCCCAACTTAAAACGCGCAACGGGGCGCGTTTGCACAGATGTCACCTGAGGCCCCGCCCTCCCTTCACCATTGTGCAAATATTCCTCTAAAATCAGCCGAAATATGAATTCCGATTTACTCACCTGTTATCAGGAGAGACCTCAGTGCTGCATCTTTCAGCCCAGTACTGGTCCTGAAAAGTAATTTTAACTGTACTTACCGGTAACTTGAATTTCCTTCATAGGCTAACATTGACTGGTTTCACTTGGAAATTCTTCTAAGTGTGGAGTTTTGGAACTTTAAAATATTCCTCTAAAATCAGCCGAAATACGAATTCCGATTTACTCACCTGTTATCAGGAGAGACCTCAGTGCTGCATCTTTCAGCCCAGTACTGGTCCTGAAAAGTAATTTTAACCGTACTTACCGGTAACTTGAATTTCCTTCATAGGCTAACATTGACTGGTTTCACTTGGAAATTCTTCTAAGTGTGGAGTTTTGGAACTTTAAAATATTCCTCTAAAATCAGCCGAAATACGAATTCTGATTTACTCACCTGTTATCAGGAGAGACCTCAGTGCTGCATCTTTCAGCCCAGTACTAATCCTCAAAAGTAATTTTAGCCGTACTTACCAGTAACTTGAATTTCCTTGCATAGGATATCATTGCCTGCTTTTGCTGAAAAAGTTTCAAAGTGTTGATTTTTGGAACTTTAAAATATTCCTCTAAAATCAGCCGAAATCCGAATTCTGATTTACTCACCTGTTATCAGGAGAGACCTCAGTGCTGCATCTTTCAGCCAAGTACTGATCCTCAAAATTAATTTTAACCGTACTTACCGGTAACTTGAATTTCCTTCATAGGCTAACATTGACTGGTTTCACTTGGAAATTCTTCTAAGTGTGGAGTTTTGGAACTTTATAATATTCCTCTAAAATCAACCAAAGTACGAATTCCAATTTACTCACCTGTTATCAGGAGAGAACCCAGTGCTGCATCTTTTAGCCCAGCACTGACCCTGAAAAGTAATTTTAACCGTACTTACCAGTAACTTATATTTTCTAACATAGGAATCCATTGTCTGGTTTTCAGCAGAAAACTTTCAAAGTGTCGATTTTCACAAACTACAAATATTCCTTAAAAATCGCCTGTATGACTTAAACGCATTCATTCAACTGTTTACAGGAGATGCACCAGTGCTGGATCCAGGATCCAACACTGAGTAAGATAAAGTAACGATAACAGTTTTTACCTGCTAAGTGAATTTCCTTCCATAGGATAACATTGGTGATTCTATGAGAAAAAGTTTCTAAGTGTCAACTTTTAAAATACAATAATATTCCTTAAAAATCACGACTGTAACCAAAACGCTTTTACTCAACTGTTTACAGGAGATGTACCAGGACTGAATCTAGGATCCAGTCCTGTGGTTACAAAAGTAATCCATAAAGTAACTAATTGCATTTAACTAGAAATTCACATTGAGCTGAATGTTGCATTGTGTTTGAAAATGTGTTGCCCATTGCAACAACTGTAACTACTGTACTTAAAAGTCTATTGCCTATCTGCAAAGTATTTAAACTAAAGTAATTCATTCTGAGAAAGTATTTTTGTAATGTAATGTATAATGTAATTACAATGTAATTTAAAAAATAAAATATGTAAAAAAAAATTGTTTCTAAAAATGTAGTAAATCAGTATGAAAAAAATTAATATAACAATTAATACATTTAAAAATTGTCATTTACAAAACCTTTGAAATTCACTGAAAAAACCGTAGGTTTCAGGCACGTTATAGTTAGAAATTAGCATTTAAAAACCTTTGAAATTCACTGAAAAAACCATAGGTTTCAGACACGTTATAGTTACAAATTAGCATTTAAAAACCTTTGAAATTCACTGAAAAAACCATAGGTTTCAGACACGTTATAGTTACAAATTAGCATTTAAAAAACCTTTGAAATTCACTGAAAAAACCATAGGTTTTAGGGACAGTTTTAGTTACTTGGACATTGCACTCGTACAAAACCCGTGAAATTCCCCGTTATAGTTAGTTCAGCTAACTATAACTCACGCCCCGCAATGCACTGCTGATGACGTCACATATTACATCACTCATGACATGGTCAGTGACATCACTGATGACATCACTGATGACATCTCAAATGACATCACTGATGACATCATCCACGTGATAATCTGATGCACCTCCTCACACCCTAATATAACCTTTGATTCACCCACTCTAAATTACAGACTGCCATTCGCAAAACCATAGACACTCCAACACCAATAACTACATACCCACTCACTGATTCTTAGGTCTACACACACACATCCACTCACTCACCCGTACAGTCACTCATACTTACGGTCACTCAGTACAGGACTATCATATGCACTCTTACTCCTATATAGACACTCAAACAACGCCACTCATCCATAGAGATACTCACACACCTAGTCAGTCATGCAAATAATTAAACACACTGCCATTTACTCACCTATACAGTTATACACACACCAGCTCACTTACTCATACAAATAGTAGCACATTGTTACGCTCTTATACAATCACAGATACAAGCACACACTCATCCATACAGCCACTATCACAATCACTCACTCTTGCTTATAGCTATTTATATACTCCAACACACATATATACTGCCTTTCACATATGTAGTTACTCACACATGTACCACTGGGACATACATTCACTCACTAACACACTCTTACACACACTTACCCACCCATACAGTCTATCACAGATGCACTCTTGAAACCATCCACCCAGTGAATCACCCACTCACACATCTATGCACAGAGTTGCACACACCCCTCCCATACAAACACTCAGGCACCCATACAGATACTCAGACAAGCATTCAATAACTCATATAGACACTCATTTAGCTATTCACAAACACATGCAGCCACTTACACAGCAACAGACAGACGGATACAGACATTCACCCAGTTTAGTCACTAACCCATGCATTCAGTAAGATACGTTAAATCACTCACTTATAGAGTCAGTCACGCACCTACTAAATCATCCATACAGACACTTACACACCCACTCATTCTTCAATACGTCTTTTCCTATATATATTAAAAATATTTAAACTTTACAGAAACACACAGTCACTGGATGATGTCATCAGTGATGTCATTTGAGATGTCATCAGTGATGTCATCAGTGATGTCACTGACCATGTCATGAGTGATGTAATATGTGACGTCATCAGCAGTGCATTGCGGGCGCGAGTTATAGTTAGCTGAACTAACTATAACGGGGGAATTTCACGGGTTTTGTACGAGTGCAATGTCCAAGTAACTAAAACTGTCCCTAAAACCTATGGTTTTTTCAGTGAATATATATATATATATATACATAATCTTACTAACCAAGTAGGGTCTCACTCAGGGGAACGTTCTCCAGCAGAGATTTTATTTACCAGTAACGCGTTTCAGAGACCCTCGTCTCCTTGCTCACACACTGGTCTGTAATACAACCACATATTTACATGTTCGTATAATCACATAGAAGATGGACAACACCAACATAACTCTAGGTATATTGAGTTACAACAGCTGCCATTTTGTAATGGTTTTTCTGGGTTGAAAAAGATAGTATTTGCTATCACTCTATTTTCGTTTTGGAGCCATGTGGCACATTGTTCATGCATAAGTCCCACATTTTTTCCCGATATAGTGCCCGAAAGCTTTGCACTTTTGCTAATGTATAGTACATCACATGGCACATTTATAATGCAAAAATTACATATTTCATATTGCCAATGTTATGATATAGGAGAGCTTTGTACTTTTACAAATGTATCGTACATGTATACAAAAACATAGTGTTCAATTTATACACATTGCTACAACATTATGTCAATACCAACAAAAAACTATCTACTCGCCCTAGTGGCTCAATCGTACTGTTAAATACACAGTTATAACATAGTATAGAAGATACAACAACTTAATCGTGTGTTGTGATCGGTGCTCTCCTATAATACGTGTACTTCGTAGACCTGAAAATCTCTATCTATCCACCAAGTGGCAAAAACATGATATTGCTAGTCTGTACAAACTCAGGGGACTCAGACAAATCAATCTAATAGTGCCAGTATTCCAAACGTGTGTCCTCTTGTTGTGGTTAATTGACATTAGCTGTTTTAATATTATGCATATACACCCTGTGAAAACCCTGTCCCTGATGCATGACATCATGTGTACGTATACAATATACCAAACAATATTCAAATAGTACCAACTTAATGGACTTATCTACAAAGTGCTCTTGAATAACAATGACGCGATTCTGAAGAAAAGGGTAGGCGACCTCTGTCAGCATCTCCTCCCAGGAGTAGGCCCCTTCCTTTCCTCCTAAGTGAAGTAAATCAAAAATATAAAATCAGTCATATGATTAAAATCCATGATCTAGCAATCAGTGTATAAGAGACATGACATGCTCAATATTACTATATATTAAGCACAGTAACATGTTCTAACTTAGATATACATTATAGTAGTGGATCTAGTCTTCATGTAGGTGTATTCCTAGTTCCTCATCTAAGTTCAGGCCACCCAGGGTTCTCGATTGAAGTTCTATGATGTGCCATGATTCTCTCTGTCTCAGGTGTAGGGCTCTGTTCCCTCCCCTCTGACATTTTTGTGCCTGTTCTATTGCATAGTATTTCAGCAGCGAACTGTTGGACAGATGGTACTTTTCAAAATGTCTGGCCACTGGATAGTGACCATCTTTCGTAGTTATGCCCCTTAGATGTTCCAATACTCTTTTTTTCGCTGCAAAGATTGTGCTACCCACATACTTAAGTTTACATGGACATTCCAAAATGTATACATTCAAGAAAAAGAACAGGTAGTAGTGTTCCCTGTAAGGGAAATAACCGCACATCCAATAATTAAACGTATTTCAAAATATCAGTAATTGGCGTGAGAAATCATGTAAATGTTGCTATATTGGCAACCGGGTGCTAGGTCAGCTTCAAACACCTACTACCTAGAGGTGCTCCCTGCACATTAAGGACTAACATGCATATCACTAAATACAACAAAAGAAGCTATTACAGCACATCCTTATCACCTAAATTTGTAAATATCCAGAAACAATACTGGTCATAAGTTAAATAAATTCCATAATCAGGTTTGTATCTGCACGATGAGAGAGAACCAATAAAGTATATGGTATTTAAAATAATCCAATACGATCATCAATAGTAATTTCTTGTCTCCTTTATTAATGTCCAAAAGATTCAAATTCCCAGCACACAATTAGCCAACACGTGTTTCGTCTGTACTTAGACTTTTTCAAGGCAAAAAATGGGAATATTGGCAGACTGAAATAAGAGAACGAGTCCGTCCCTGCAGCGCATCCAGTAGTGAAGTACAGAGTCCAAAAGAGGATGTCGTAGTATGTAATAGTCAAAGCAGAGAAATATGCTGTAGTGCGACACCTGACACTCTGCAAAAGAACAAGAACCAAAAAAACGGAGCTGAGATGAGCTCCGGTGTTACCCGTAAGATGTGTACCTATAGCTTTCAATATATTTTGCGAAGTGTATGTAATAATGATTCACACTGAAATTGTAGCAAACGATAAACGTATAGTAATTAGCATTCCAAGAGTAACAAGTCTCCCCTGGACACCACGAGGCACAACTCTGGTAAGTTTATAACCTCCAAATAAGAGTGTCCCGCCCGCAAACGCGCGTGTAGACGGTCGCGAAATTCCAAAACGTATATCACATGTGTCGTACAACTAGTCAAAAATTGAGAAATCGTTTTGGTTTTATAGGGTGTTTTGTATGTTTTTTCATATAACTGAACTTACACGCTTTGCAATGTCCGCAGGGAAAAAATCCCTGCAGATGCTGTTGAGGTCCTGTGAGTCTATTGCTAACCTCATTCTTGACTAAGTTGTTCCTCAGACTCTTCCCTTTGTGGTATGTGACCATCGGGCGGTTCGCTAACTTTTGCTCCACAATCGGATCACATTTCAAACTTTTGCTTGTTTCAACAGGTGGGAGATATTAGGGTCTTTATGGATTTCCTCCTCCCATGCCCCCAGAAAGAGATTAGCAAAGCTGGGGGCAAAACATGAACCCATCCCTGTCCCTAGTATTTTTTGTACATAATACCATTGAACATAAAAATATTATTTTGGAGACAGTATCTTACCATCTCCACAATCATATTTGTATACTCAAGGTATTGTATCGGTCTTTCTTCTAAGAAATATTGACAACATTGTATCCCTAGGTTGTGCTCTATTATGGTGTACAATGAATTTACATCCATAGTTATTAACAAGTAATCATCTTCCCATGTGATGTTATTCAACTTGCTCAGAAAGTCTTTGGTGTCCCTTGTATATGATGGAAGGGCTGTGACATAGGGTCTCAAAAAATGGTCCACATATTTGGATATATTATTTGCCACGCTCCCAATGGAGGAGACGATAGGTCTTCTTGGAGGTTCTACTGGATTTTTGTGGATTTTGGGAAGTAGATAGAACAAAGGGAGTCTAGGGTAGTCTTTTTTCAGATAATTGAATTCTTCCCTTTGTATAATACCCATTTCACTCCACCCACTGAGCTGGTTCCATACTTGAATAATGCTTTCATTGTATTCTCTGCTATTACTCTCAGTGTAGAATGTCCTGTCCCCTAGTTGTTTGAGAGCTTCTTTGATATACAGGTTTTTGTCCCAGATCACAATATTGCCTCCCTTATCGGCGGGCCGTATGACAATATTTTCATCACTGGCCAGAGATTTTATTATCTCTCTTTGTGTATAGGTGAGGTTGTGTGCTTGGTCTTTCCTCTTGTTCTTTCTACGAATCCGTATTAACTCCTGTGTGACAGTGTCTTCAAAAGTATCAATATTGTCGTGAGGCATGTTAGGGTAAAATACAGATTTTGGTCTAAAATTAGTGATAGCTGATTTGTTCGTAGTGATTTCTATCCCTTCCCAGCTGTTCATTATGTCTGGATTGGTCTTGACAAATAGATCTTGTAGGGTGAGTAGTGTATCAGCATCCTCGATTGTCAGCATCGGTTCGTTGGCACTATTTGTCTCAATAATTGCCCCTGATTCTCTTCTCCCCATCTCTGGTTTCTGTTTGGCATTGTACAGTTGATGCCATTTTTTTAATTTCATTTTCCTTACAAATTTAAATAAGTCAATTCTTGCTTCAGGGTAGCTAAAATGTTCTGATGAACAGAAGGAAAGGCCCAGGCATAGGGTTTGTTTTTCGAGAGTGCTTAGAAGATGGTTGGATAAATTGACAATCGTTTTATTTACCATTATTTCGTCCATCATACTTGGGTCTTGGGACCTGCTGCTTTGTTTCCCATTGGTCCTTTTCCACGCCCCCTGCCTCTTCTGCTTCCTCTCTTTGTCTCGCGGTCTTCTCCACTTGTTTCTTCCTGGACTCTTCCCCGGCCTCTTCCTGTCTGTCCCCGTCCTCGTGTTTTGGGAGTGGGTGTTGCTCTTGATGTTTGCCGCCCCGTTCGCAGGAGGCGGTATTCGTCTAAAAAAGTCATCTGCATTTTTACAGTTTCCTTGCCCAGTGTTTGGCTTGACGTAGAGTTAGATGGATCTTCAGCGTCACTGCTTGTTATGGAATCAGTACCACTTGTGGCTACTGTCATCCCTTCAATTGATTCCCCTTGTATGAGCTTCTCATACATGTGGTCATATTTATGACTGTATGTTAGTATTCTGCCCGTTTCATAGTCGGTACAGTCCCTGTGCAGCTTACGCTGTTTCCGTGCTTTTATATCGTCCTCATACAGTTTTAATTTATGTTTCAAGTCGTCCATGTATTTTTTTATGACTTCTTGTTCTTTATGTGTTTTTAGATCGTCTTCCAGAATCTTCAATTCTTTTAAGATGCCCTTCCTATCCTCCCAGGCATATTTGACCAGAATCGTTAGCATTGTTTTCGAGCTTCTTGGAGAATTTTCTACCCACTCTTCAAGCATTTTTGGATTGGGGGATTCATAAGAAGGGGTGATATAAATACGTAGTCCCGTGGGACCATCTGTTTCTCTATATAGTCCTGGAGAGAGATTGCCTCCCACCATTTAGATGTTTCAGCTTTTTTTAGTTTTTCAAATTTTCTCAGTTTGTCATGAAGAGTTGTATCCTTGACCATTGGCTCTCTCCTGGGTTGGCCTTTGTTAGGTGCTCTTGCGAATAGGCTAAGGGCTGCTGCCCTTCTTTCTGCCTCTTCTTCCATGTTTCCTTTGTAATGTTCTTATGCACTTATACGGGAATGGTTCAATGGCGCTAATGTCTGGTAAGCTATGTGAATTTCCCCCCTTCCCTTTATGTGTAGGAAGTTCCTGCTGTCGTGGGAAATAATTGTTATAGCGTGTCTCTATTTCCTGCACGTTCTGTCACCAATGAAGTCGTCAGTAAGCCGTACCTGATGTTACTCTTAGTACTATCCTCTATCTCCTGATGATACTTCGGGGATAGTTATGTTTGATCTTCTTTATGTACCTTGGTGGGCAGACTTTGTGCGTGTATACACGTAGACACAGGCTGGTAAACACAAATCCTGACCGAATCTGTGTTGGTTAACTTAATTCTGTTCAAAGCACGTCTCCGTTTTAATCCACGAGTTTGTAGACCGCTGTCCAGAGATGTGCAGCAGACAGACCGGAGTAGACGGGTTACGGGAGAGATCACATGCGTCTTCTGACCCATAAGACTCCCCCCAAACCTCCCTCCACCACCCGATCCAGACCTCCTAACCGCGGTTTTCGCTGTTCTCTGTACACTGGATAATTCCTTACAGTGTAACTGCTTCCTTTACTTCGGTGTTCTCCGTTGGCGTGCAATGCTTCTTGTGCTTGCTGGCAATGTGTCTTCTTCCCGCAGCATCTTAAACTTCATTTGCTTGAACCCGATTGTAAATACCGCTGGTTCCTCTCCTCGACCGGCAAGTCTAGGGCGTCAATCAATATACAAATTCCAAGTTGCTTCTGCTGCCCTTCTCTCACCCGCGGCAGTTGGAGCGTCATGCCGGCGAAGCCCACCGGACATCAAATAATCGTACTAACCAAGTAGGCGCTCACTCAGGGGAACATTTCTCCAGCAGAGATTTTATTTACCAGTAACGCGTTTCGGGGACCATCGTCTCCTTGCTCACACACTGGTCTGTAATACAACCACATATTTACATGTTCGTATAATCACATAGAAGATGGACAACACCAACATAACTCTAGGTATATTGAGTTATAACAGCGGCCATTTTGTAATGGTTTTTCTGGGTTGAAAAAGATAGTATTTTCTATCACTCTATTTTTGTTTTGGAGCCATGTGGCACATTGTTCATGCATAAGTCCCACATTTTTTTCCGATATAGTGCCTGAAAGCTTTGCACTTTTGCTAATGTATAGTACATTACATGGCACATTTATAATGCAAAAATTACATATTTCATATTGCCAATGTTATGATATAGGAGAGCTTTGTACTTTTACAAATGTATAGTACATGTATACAAAAACATAGTGTTCAATTTTTACACATTGTTACAACATTATGTCAATACCAAAAAAGAGCTATCTACTCGCCCTAGTGGCTCAATCGTACTGTTAAATACACAGTTATGACATAGTATAGTAGATACAACAACTTAAACGTGTGTTGTGATCGGTGCTCTCCTATAATTTGTGTACTTGGTAGACTTGAAAATCTCTATCTATCCGCCAAGTGGCAAAAACCTGATATTGCTAGTCTGTACAAACTCAGGGGACTCAGACAAATCAATCTAATAGTGCCAGTATTCCAAACGTGTGTCCTCTTGTTGTGGTTGATAGACATTAGCTGTTTTAATAGTATGCATATACACCCTGTGAAAACCCTGTCCCTGATGCATGTATTATGCATGATACAATATACCAAACAATATTCAAATAGTACCAACTTAATGGACTTATCTACAAAGTGCTCTTGAATCACGATGACGCGATCCTGAATATATATATATATATAAGCCACCAAGAAAATACGCTGCACTCCAAAAACAAACAACAAAAAAACAAGTACCGTCTACGGAATCGTCAGAAGAAGGAATTAGGGAATCATCTGACAAGACCACAGAAGACAACCTCATCATTAATCTATCTAACTATAAACTAACACAACATCAAGTTAGTCTCCTAAATAAAGGTTTAACGTTATGTCCTGAGAAACATCATGATTATGTAGAAACGAGGATCGAGGTTTATAAATTTGTGCACAAATTGAAATTGGCAAAATTGTTTGCGAAAGGAAAGAATGTGAAACCCAAAATCAACATCAAGGGCACAAAAACAAGTACTGATCTATCCATCAACCAGATACCAGATTCAAAACAGCATACAATTTAATCCATAACCTGGAGGATGAGGACATGTTTGAGACCCAAATAATGGAAGATCTAGGAATTGAAATAAATGTTAGCAAGCAAACTGAATTGAAATAGAAATTCTGTCCAACATTGAACCCTGGAAATAGAGTCAATACATATCACGATTTAGTGATTTCAGACCTGTAGAAATTACAAACCAACAGACAGCTGAATAACAAAGAGAACCTAACTAAAGAAGAACACAAAGCATTAAAAGATTTGATGGAAAATGAAAAGATTGAAATAAAACCGGCAGATAAAGGTGGAAATATAGTAATCTTGGAAAAAACACAGTACATAAAGGATGTAATGAGACAACTGAATGCAACCTCAAATTACAACAAACTCCGAGTCAATGCCATCAATGATCTTGCTTTAAATATCAAAGGAAAAATAAAGAAATGGCAATCAGAGGGTTTATTGAGCGATGAAGAAGGAAGATTTGTATACAATGAAACCCAGATAATTCCAACAATATACTTTCTTCAAAAAGTACACAAGACTTTGTTAAACCCTCCTGGAAGACCCATTATTTCAAGCTGTGTGTCTTTGTACGAAAACATGTCTACATACGTTTATCACTTTTTGACACCTATGGTGATAACACTGAGTTCCTATATCAGATACACTGGTGATTTTCTGAGAATATTAACAGACATAGGATGGCAGGAAGGATATCTATTAGTAACCATAGATGTCATCTCATTGTATATATCAATCAGCCATGAAGTAGGCTTGAAATCCAGGAAATACTTTCTTCAACAGAGAAATATACAGAATTGGAAACATTCGGCCATGCTTATGGAAATGATAGAACTATGTCTCTATAACAACATTTTCTTGTTCAATCATCAGATATATTCCCAAAATTGTGGTACAGCCATGGGAGTTTCCTTTTCTCCAAGCTATGCGAATCTCACCATGGGTTGGTGGGAAAAAAACATATCTTGGGGAGAGGACAATGGAACATATAGTGAGAAAATAGTTCTATTGCTGAGATAAATAGATGATTTGTTCCTTACCTGGAATGGAACAAGTGAGGCATTCATGGAGTACTTTGAAAAATTAAATTCCAATGACATTGGGCTTAAATTCACATGTAACACCAGCAAAACATCCATACAGTGTTTACACGTAACAGTCTATATTGAAAACAATCATATTCAAACGACTGTGTATCAGAAGCCTACGTCCACAAACTGCATACTTCATGGAACTAGCTTTCACGCTAATTCTCTGAAGAAAGCATCCCCTATGGAGAATTTATCAGAATGAAGCAGAACTGAGCCGAAGAAAAAGAACTGGAGAAGAAAATGGAGGAAACAGAACTGAAATTTCGAGAAAGAGGATATAAACCAGTGGACATCAAGGAAGGGTGAAAACGAGCTGAATCTATGACTCGTGCTCAAATGCTGATCAATAAGAAGTCAAGGAAACTCACAGACAGAGAAGATCCAAAAATCAGAATGGTTGTAAACTTCAGCAAGGAAAATCAAAAAATCACCCAGATATTGAACAAATATTGCAATGTAATAAGGAAGGATCCTGATATTGGTAACTTAGGGGCCGATTCCGATGTCGGCCGGAAGGGCACCGAACGATGGTCGGAGCCCTTCCGACCGACTCGGAAGCTGCCGCTCGAATTCCTTTCCGACCGAGCCATTCCGATGGGCTCGGTCGGAAAGAATCCGACTCGGATTTCCGGATGGCTCACGACGGGTTCGGAGAGCCCGTCAGCCATCCGGAAATCCCTCTGTACTCCCCGGCTGCCACTTTGCGACCGAGGGAGTACGATGGCAGTTTTCACTGCCTTTTCGTGCCGGTCTTTCCGGCACGAAAAGGCAGTCGGTAACTGTCTTTGGGGGCCCCCAGTGGGACCCCCATGGGTGCAAGGTCGCCGAATGACGGCCTGGAGGCGCCTATGGTGCCCCTCTGTTGAACCCTGCACCCGGTGGCAGGCACCTTGGGGTGCCGGCCACAGGGTGCAGGGTTGAACTGCACCCCTGCTTTCTCCAATGCCAGCATGCATTCCGTCCGGAATGCATGCTCCCATTGTGGGAGATACGAGTGCGACCGAACAGGGTTCGGTCGCATTGTACTGCCTGGGCCGTAACCGACGACAGCAGGTGGTTCGGTTACAGCTCCGGACCGATGTCGGACGGACAAGAGTCCGTCCGACATCGGAATCGGCCCCTTAGTTGGTGAAAGATCTAAAATAACTTATCGAAAAGCACCCTCTCTCAAAGACCAATTGGTGAGAAGCCATTTTGTTAACACCAAATAAAAGACTTGGCTGACTCAACATCAAATAGGATTCAAGCGATGCGACAAGTGCAAAGCGCGTTGGATAGGAGAAAACACTTGAGAACTCTGTGACTTTAGAGGCAAACAACTTATAATCAGAGAAAGGATAACCTGTGAAACCACGTATGTAGTATATATGATCATCTGCAAATGCAGACTAAAATACATAGGAAGCACCATATGTCCTCTAAAGAAAAAAATCCTTGAACATATCCGAGCGGTACAGAACAAGGATATGACTTATGCCATGGCCAAAAATTAAGAGAAACATTCGGGATACGATTGGTTACAAATGAAACTTTTTGGATTAGCAAGTGTACCGAAGAATAAAAGAGGAGGGGATAGAACTCTAAAGTTGAGACATTTGGAATTGAGACTTATTATCAAATTCAGGACCAAAATCCTGTATGGATTGAATAGGGACAAAGAGCTTCATGTTCATTTATAAATTACCAGTTACAAAAGTTAATCCCTCATGGAACTTACCAAAAACTTAAAGAGTCTCCCTATCCAATAGTATTTATCATTAGGAACGATGAGAGAGGGTGAGAGTAGATCATGGTTCTACACATTACAAACAATTAAAAAATGGGCACTGAGCCGATGAAATTGAAACAACTCATACTTCTGTAATATGAACAAGTATATGATAGCACACTCAGGGCCTAATAGAACGAAACAAACAATTAATTATTCACCCATTATTTGAAAAACGCCATGTGGTTGGAGACATATAAGACATAGATAGTGTGCATACTATTAGGCAATGAGTTAAGGCACACAAAATTGTTTTATGAAATTCACTTTGGATTCGATTCCGTTTATTTAATTAGTTTTCTTTTGGTTTATTTTTGGAGTGTTTTATTTCAGTCCAAACTACAAATCCCATAATGCCTCATTATAAGCATAGATTGGATATATAAGGACACTAAAAAAGGACTCACTTGACCGTGAACAAGACTCTTTAGTCGAAACGCATAGGTTGTTGATGTGCTATGTGGCAGAGGGCCACTGAAAAAACTCCTAATAAGGACCTAAGTCAGACGGTAAATCTTCTAACTTGGTTGAGCGTAGTCCTGTATCTAACCTGTGTTCCACTGTGGCCAGCCTTAAATTGCACCTAGATACCTGTCAAATGCAACCAGTTGGCAGTGGTTGGCTGTTAATGTTTTTTTGGAGCTATTTTAATTTAAAACTTCAAAACTTCATATCTCCAATTCCTCCTTTTGTATTTTTGTCGTGTTAATGTCATTTTGTTTATTAAATAATTCTCTCTTTTAATAAATTGGAGTCAAATTTCATTTTGCTGTATCTTTGATTTGTTTACATTTTGGTCTATGCAATTAAATCTGTCTTGCTTGTTTGATGGTGATCATCAATTTTCACACACATGCACATTGATCATAGTATATAAAGGACCTATCAGCAACGAGTGGTAAAGAATAAATTACCGACTGTGTCTTAATATAATTCCTCACTGAAATTCTGAGTCTGAATCAGTGCACCATGTGCTCAAACGTTATTGTGTAAAGGAAAATGGGCATTTTCAAATGTAGAGACAATGTAAGCCCTCAACCTTGTTTGCTCAGATAAAGGTAGTAATGGCTGATGAAAGAGGATTAAAGCTCTGAGGGCCATATTTATCAAATTGCAACACAGCGCAGCAAGTCATCTTGCTGCGCTGCATTATAAGGAAAGGGCAGGAATGTGCCACAATTATCACAATAATGAGCATTTCCGTGTTTTCCCAGTGTTGGAGCACAATGTGCTGCCTAGTGCCAATGTAGGCACAGTTGCACCATGGTGCAAGGGTGCCTTTGTTGTAAGCAGGATTATTTTTGTGCAGGGAAGGGCCCTTTCCTGCACAAAAAAAATCCCCTGAAACAATTTCTCTTTTCTGCATTCTGCAGCACACATAGAAAGAGGAAAAAACGAGGAGTAATGAAGATAATGCCCCTGGTAAGGCATATCATTTTGGCGCATTCCCAGGTCTTCTAGTAATGTTAAATCTGGGAATGCATCAAAATTCATAAGTTTTGCATAGGAACACCCACGCACCACCCATGGAACACCTCCCTAGGGCAGAGTAACGCAACACAACGATTGGCGCTGTTTTGTTATACTCTGGAATTATCAAGCCACTCAGGGGCACGCAGGGGGGCTTTGTGTGGCTTGATAAATCTCATCTTAGAGGTTGCGTCGATTTTGCACCATGGTGCGTTGCGTGGGGCAAAAGCAACACAACCCCTTGATAATGATGGCCCTGAGTTTCCAGTTTCAGTGAAAACTTGCCCAGTGCAAGTCAAATTTGCCCACCGCAGTGCAATGTGTGAAGTGGCCCTTAATATCAATGTTTAGTTCCAAGCGCAATCGCTTGAAATTAGTCTATTACATAGTTTATGCTCAGCACCGTGACAACTCATTTTGATCAAAGTGTTATATAAAAGTCACTCAAATATGCACCTTTTCATGTAGAGCTGACCTAGCGCTAAAACACGCGCCGACATTCAGGACAGCTTACACATGATTCACTCACTGGTAGGCATCTATCAGATTTGGGGTTACATGAGAAAGAAGCAATAGAAAGAACTACCCCTTGCTGAATTGGTCAGAAACCACGAGTTAATTGGTTTCTACGGGCCTTATTTTCATTATGGAATTAAAGGTTTTGTACTAGAAATGGGCCACTTGTTCCATTTTTAGAGTGCATTATGATGTACTTTATGCATCTGGCCTTGTTTTGGGGAATACGGGAGATAGAGCGATTATTATTATTAAAAGAAGCACTTAGCTGAAACAGATATTTCTGCAATAGTCCACAGACCGAATTTATTACATTTCTCTATTTGTCTAGTCCACGCTTTCTCGTTTACACTCTTAATGACCTATGTTAAGATGATTTTCCAAGCCAACATTCAGACCAACATTTTTACAAGGCATAGGTCGTATGTTGATTCTCTGACTTGGCCATTGCATAACATTTATTGTTAACGAGCGTATATTTGTAAAACAAACAAAAAAAAGCATGAAGATGTACAGGCTAACGCCAGTCATTTAAAACTAGTGAGTTCTTTAACTTCAATGAATTGGAAAACCAGCGATATTCTCGCATTAACGCAATGGTGGATATAGCCTGACAATCCACCCCCCATGCTACAAACAGGTAAGTCACCCTCAGTAGCAGGTGTAAAAATCTAGCGATAAACGCGCTTAGCGCAATTTATATTATTCGCCTGCCTTGCTAATAGGGGGTAGTTGTGTTAGCGACTGTTTTCAGTCGCTTTTAGTAGGGAACGCCTACCTTGCATGTCATTAGCGATAATTATCGCTGACATGCAAGGCGATGTGAAAACCGGCTATCGCTTGAAAGCTGTCGCTAACGCCTGTTAGCGACAGCTTGCTAATAGGGCGATAAAAATATCGCCGCTTTAGCGGCAAAAAGTGCCGCTAAAGCGGCGATAAAGCCCTTGATAATATGCCCCATCGTTTCCCTGTTGCCCTTTCCTCTCTGCTTCTCAATAGCAGATGGTTTTATAGCACTCCTTCAAATTCTCCTCTGAACCATCTCAATCTACTATATGAGCGTCCCTGACCAGCATTCTTTTATCCTTATTAAATCAGTTTTCATGGCTTTTATCATAACCAATGCCAGACAAGGGGACTAAATCATTCTCAACAAGATGGAGAACCAAAACGTCAGGACATTCCCTACCTTTCATCCCTTGTGTCAGGAAACCCAACAACTCACCCCACACATACCGCTCTTTACCCCCAGAAAATGACAACCCTAACGCCATCAAGCCACAGTTGCCGAAAATTCCTCCTTCTGCTTGTTTTGCCGTCTACCGGACACAGGAATTTTCCACGATCCATACTGAATAAGTGTTACTGCGTGGCCCAGCGGCTCAATCTTTCAAATGAAGAAACCATAATTATTACAAGTAATAACAATAAACAACATCATAATATCTTTTTTAGAAATGCACATAATGGCAATAGCTACTTGACTTACACCTACCCAGCCTTTTAACTGACTCATCATATAGCCCTAAATGCTTGGCCTCTGTTGCAGCCCTAATCCGTAAAGAATGTGTCCCATAATCTGAAGCACGCAAACCCAAATCCCTCAAAATGTACCACAAAACCCTTACTACCTGGTAAGATATCAACCTGGACCCATCCTCCTGTTGAAAAACTGCCTGTGATCAATCTCTCGAAAGACGTGCAAAAACCAACCACCTGTAAACTGGGCAACAAACCTTAATTGGCATCCTAGACAAGAGAAGACCCTCCACAGCTACTGCAAGATGTACTATGCAAAAGAAACAATTGATGGACGGAATGCTGGATAATGCAAACATTCACCCCCAGTCACAAGGATTTGGGTTAAATCCATCATTCTTTTGCTCACCACACCACCCCAGTTTGGACCCAGTCATATGTAAATCCATATTCACCCTGTTCCTTGTGGGAACAGTCCAGCCCGAACTGCCAAGCCAGGTCCTCCCTGCACCGGAAACAAGCATCCTGGGACCGGTTTCAGGGCATCACCCTTCATCAGCCAGGCTAGCTTGAATCCAGTGGTGTAGTGAGCACGGGACCCACGTCTGGGCATACCGTTCCCACTTAGGGCGGCAAATGCAAAAGAAACAATTGATGGACGGAATTCTGGACAACGCAAACATTCACCCCCAGTCACAAGGATCTGGGTTAAATCCATCATTCTTTTGCTCACTACACCACCCCAGTTTGGACCAGCCATATGCAAATCAGTCTTGACCCTGTTCCTTGTGGGAACAGTCCAGCCCGAACTGCCAAGCCAGGTCCTCCCTGGACCGGAAACAAGCATCCTGGGACCGGTTTCAGGGCATCACACTTCTTCAGCCAGGCTAGCTTGAATCCAGTGGTGTAGTGAGCACGGGACCCACGTCTGGGCATACCCTTCCCACTTAGGGCGGCAACTGCAAAAGAAACAATTGATGGACGGAATGCTGGACAATGCAAACATTCACCCCCAGTCACAAGGATCTGGGTTAAATCCATCATTCTTTTGCTCACCACACCACCCCAGTTTGGACCCAGCCATATGCAAATCAGTCTTGACCCTGTTCCTTGTGGGAACAGTCCAGCCTGAACTGCCAAGCCAGGTCCACCCTGGACCGGAAACAAGCATCCTGGGACCGGTTTCAGGGCATCACCCTTCTTCAGCCAGGCTAGCTTGAATCCAGTGGTGTAGTGAGCACGGGACCCATGTCTGGGCATACCCTTCCCACTTAGGGCGGCAAATGCAAAAGAAACAATTGATGGATGGAATGCTGGACAATGCAAACATTCACCCCCAGTCACAAGGATCTGGGTTAAATCCATCATTCTTTTGCTCTCCACACCACCCCAGTTTGGACCCAGCCATATGCAAATCAGTCTTGATCCTGTTCCTTGTGGGAACAGTCCAGCCCGAACTGCCAAGCCAGGTCCTCCCTGAACCGGAAACAAGCATCCTGGGACCGGTTTCAGGGCATCACCTTCTTCAGCCAGGCTAGCTTGAATCCAGTGGTGTAGTGAGCACGGGACCCACGTCTGGGCATACCCTTCCCACTTAGGGTGGCAAATGCTTCCTCGCCCTAAGTGCGCCGGGTATGCCCAGGCGTGGGTCCTGGGCTCACTGTGCCACTGGAATCAAGCTATCCTGGCTGAAGAGGGGTGAAACCCCGAAACCGGTCCTAGGATGCTTGTTTCCGGTCCAGGGAGGACCTGGCTTGGCAGTTCGGTCTGGACTGTTCCCATGAGGCACAGGGTCAAGACTGATTTGCATATGGCCAGGTCTAAACTGGGGTGGCATGGTGAGCAAAAGAATGATGGATTTAACCCAGATCTCTTGACTGGGGGTGAATGTTTTTATTTGTTCTGCATTCCATCCATCAATTGTGTGTCTTTTGCAAGATGTACTATGGCCTCAACAGACTTCACACAACATTTTGTGTTCTTTGTTCAAAACCTTTGGCCCGTGGCGGTGAACACTGCAAAACTGCCACTAACACATCTTCAGCAGACTACCCTCTTGGAACGCTTCAAACCAACCCAAGCCTGCTCTAAAACCCCATCTTTGATAAGATCTTCCCAACCTCTATCCTTAAGTGCCTTTTAGCGCTTCTATCACTCAACTAACCCCAGGTATGTTGAGGTAGTCATACACCTAGCCCTAAGAAACACTACTCCCCTGACCTCACTTTCCTCTATCCTAGGCCTATACCTATGTACGGTAATCTCTCTGACCTGCCTCAGGGTGTGACAAACGGCCAAAGAGGCCGCTCCCCACCACTCCTAGCTACTTAATTCATCTACTTACACACCCACCACCTGCTGCTGATCAATGGGTAAAGATTTTTGTGCAGGTTGGAGGGTGAGTAAATCATGATGACTTGTCTGAAATAAACCTGCATAGTAGCAATCAGTGACTGCCTGCTATAGCAGACACTGACATTTGCAGATTTGGGACCTATACTTTCAACAGCTTGAAGTTTTGTTGTTGCACATGCCTTGAACTTCACATTTATATAGGAGAGCTTGGGAAGTGAAGGGACCTTGCTTTACTTCTAGGAGAGGACAGGCCTGTTGTCTAGTTTAGAGCTCGGTGATAACAGAAAATTGCACTATTTCTTGAGGAAGTGCTAAAACTGGAGAACAATCTACTGGTAGTATTTCCTTCGCTATACTATCCCTTTGGTGAAGGAAATTGCATCAGTGGATTCTCCTTGAGGGTAACCCTTCCTTTAGGAATCAAAATTCTCCCACCCACTCTAAAATCAGACCCCTACACTGCTGAAGTAAGATAGTGCATGTGAGGCATTACTCATCGTCTATTTATAGACCTGGCAACTACGGATGCACTCTCTTCTTCTTCTCTCCATCCTTCACTTCATCATTCATTCATCTCTCCTTTTGACTGCCTTTCTTCACTGCCCCTCTACTTCATTCAAAGTTTTTCCCTTTCTCATCCTTGCTCATATGCACTCTTTTGACTTTACTTCCTCGTCTGTTTCTCACTCTCTTTCCCTAACATCCATCTGCTTCTTCAGCTCACCTTTCTTATTCCTTAACAGTCTTTCTCCTCTTAACCCCCACCAAATTTTCTCTCCCTCCTCTCCCTGTCATGAGGCTGTATAAAGCTGTCTGAGGAAGTATGACCATGTGTGAGGCTGTATGAAGCTGGGTTCTTGAGTTCTTTGTAGTGCGCTATGTGCAAGCAGTGGATAAGCAATCCTTGTACCTCCCTAAACCACTAATCACATTTGGAAATTTTGAAATTAAAACCCAGGTAATCTATTTGTGGACAAGGAGCAGCAGTGATGTCTATGCTGCACCTGCCGTCATGTGAAGTGCCCAAGCACAATAACACAACCCGCACTAAAAAACCTAGGTGTCCAATATTGTGTTCTTGCTGAAAGCTGATTTGTTACAAAAAAGCTGCTGAACTTGCTTGCACTTAAGCAGCCAACACTTGGTTTAATGTGGATGCTAAATCAAGATTTAAAACAATACGTGCGTGCATGCTTTTCGTGAAAGGGGAAAAAAAACAAATCTTAGAGCTCCAGGGTAAACTTGCAAAGGCTGAGGACAAACTAACTGAGGCGTTGCAAAAGGGGGATGACACGTCATTAGCACAATTAGAAGCACTGGGCATTAGAGCTAAAATAGGCATGATCTAGGCTGAGAAAACTGCGTCCAAGTGGGCTGCTTCAAGAGAAAAAAAAAAAAAAAATAATAATAATAATGAATGTAGTGAGCTTATCGGCCATCAGTTGGCCGTGAGAACAAGACAACAAGTAACTCACAACACAATACAGGCCATACAAATGCCCACCGGAGAAATTACGAGGATCCCACAAAAATTCGATCAACTTTTCACGAGTTTTACCAGAACTTATATTTGGAAAAAGGTGTTGGAACGCAAGAACAGATGAGGGGTAAAATAGATAAATATTTAGATCTGGTCTCTTTAAAACAGCTGAGTCCTGAGGATCATGATATGCTAGAAGCAGTCCCGGCATTAGAGGAAGTTACTATGGCTCTCTTCAAATTGCCAGACGGCAAAGCGGCGGGGCCTGATTGTAGCCCCGTGGAATTTTATAAGCTTTTTTTCCACAACTGAAAGGTCTTTTTTTTGCTTTAGTCGAGCTAATTTATAATGGCTTTTCTCCACCGGTGTCTTGGGCTAATGCGAAGATTGTCATCTTTCCTAAAAAGATAAATCACCACTAAAAATGGGCTCTTATCGTCCAATTACCCTTATTAATGGGGATTCTAAAATTTATGCCAAGATCATATCGTCTAGACTATCTTCTATTATTAAACATCTAGTGTCTAAATGGCAACATGGTTTTATTCCCGGGAGAGGCACTACCGACCATATCCGTCGAACTATCACCTTAATAGACATTGCCCAGACCGCAGGAGACCCGTTCGCGTTAATACTGCTGGACGCTGAGAAAGCATTTGATCGGGTCTCCTGGGAGTTTTTGTGGAGTGTTATGGGAAGGATGCATTTTGGGGTTAAAGCTATACAGACAATAAAAGCCCTTTATTATAAACCTACAGCGTGTTTATCGATCAATGGGCAAACAACCAAGGAGATAGTAATTTCACGAGGGACGAGACAGGGATGTCCCTGTTCCCCGTTACTTTTTGCTCTATATATCGATCCTTTAATAAGGCGGCTACAAAATAATTTAGACATTGGGGCTATTACTAGATTTGGCTTTGACACTAAAATTATGGCATATGCAGATGATTTGGCCCTGGTTACTTCTGACCCGGAAAAGGCTATAGTTGCCATTGAATCAGAAGCTCAAGAGTTTGGGAAATTATCTGGCTATGCCTTAAATAGTGATAAAACCCAGATTATAATTAATGAGAAAATAAGATGGTCTGATAAAAAAATTGTGACCAGTGCTAAATAACTGGGAGTAAGCATAGCTGCAGATTTGGACTCTATTGTCTCAGGAAATTTGATTCCTCTGGCTGTTGAAACTAAAGGAGCTTTGAATATATTGAACAACTTGCATCTGACCATAGTGGGACGCTGCAATGTGGTAAAAATGATTTTTTTCCAAAGCTACTTTATTTTTTAGATCCATTCCTTTGGAGTTTAATAATGCATTGCTGTTGAAATTTGAACGTCTCTATTCTCAATTCATCTGGGCATATTCACAACCTAGAAGAGCGTTTAGATACCTATCTCTCCCACGGGATAGAGGGGTTGGGCACTCCCTTATATAAGGTTATATTATTGGGCTACGGTTTTACAAAACTGCTCTATATTACTACAAGAACAACTCTTGACTCCAATAACGCTGCTTCCGTCACCATTTGAATTGCTGCTCGGGCCTGAGGCTTGGGGCTGTCTGTGGCGCCAAGTGGAGTATGGGTATTATAAGAAGGTGAGATTCAAGTCTTTGTTAGGCACATTTAAAGTTTTTTCTTCGGTACGGAAACTTTTGGGCTTGGGAAGGTTAAATTTCTATACCCCAATCAATCATAATCCCTATCTACCTATTATATTTGGGAGATCTTATTTTCAAAACTGGCTTACTTCCGGTATTTCTAAATTAGGGCCTTTTTTTCAACAGAAGGTATTCTCTCCTTTGAGGCTCTCAAAACACAATATAATTTGAGTCCTAAAGAGGCTTTTAATTATTTTGCAATTAAGGATTTCTTTTCCTGCAAGACCGGTGGGCCCTCCGGGTTTATCCCCAATGATCTAATTAATAAACTATGTGGATGTCCCGTCCCTCGCATTGGCTATATTTATTCTACTTTGAACAATCTTATGCCGGAAGATTTAATTAGAGTTTCTCTCAAATGGCGACAAAAATTGGATATCACCGATAGTGACTTTAATATGGCATTATGTGCCGCCCAGAGTGATCTTCTCACAGCTAAACTCCAGGCGCAGTTTTTAAAACGGCGTTTTTCTCTATCTGACACCGAGTAGAATCGCAAAATGGGGGACAGGCCGAGGAACACTATGCCCCAGGTGTGCAGAGTCGGAAGCAGACTCTATACATATGTTTGCTTCTTGTGCTCTATTAGGGCCTTTAATTAAACAAATGCAGGACTTTTTAAGAAGATCTTAAAGCAAGATGTTTTATTAACACCTACAACTATCTTGCTGGGCATCCAGGACACCGTTGACAGAAAGAATGGAGGGGCTCTGGTATTCGTTGCTATGACAATATACAGGCTATGTATTACATCAGCATGGATTGATCCAAACCCTCCATTATTCTCTCAATGGTTAAACCGTCTTATTGCGATTGGTAATCTAGAGAAATCCATATACTCCAAAAAAGGTAGGCGGGCAAAAGAAAGGGATTAATAATTTGGGAACCTTTATCAAAGTGGCTGGCTCAAATTGATGGTTAAAGAAAAGGCCGGTATCATATACTTTCTGCCAGAGAATCTCAAGAATGTTTTAAAAAAAAAAAGGGAAAAAAAACCCAAATATATATATATTTTTAAAATAATCCGGAAGGTCAGGGTGTGTGATCCATATTGGCTAATATTGCATTAGAGTATATGTCACTTTATATTGTTTTTATCTTGGGATTTATAATTGATGTACTGTAAAGCATTTGCACTTTTCTTCGATATATTCCTTATATACACAAGAATGAACTTTTGCCATACGTGGAGAAACAATGTTAGGTATTACGATGTATAGAAATTATTTTTCCACTTATTCTTTAATTTTTTAATTTTTTTTTTTATGTGGCTAATCTTTTTCGCTTTGTTGTTTAAGTTTGGAGATATTAGGAGGGTTGGGGGGTGGTCGTGTTGTCTCACACTGCTAAGTTGTTTATTTGGTGTTTGAATTTCGAATTAAAAAAAAAAAAAAAAAATGAGTATGAAAGCAATAATGGATCAATGGGAAGCTATACATTTTGGAAAGGTAGACAACATTCTGAATTCAGCAAGGGGTCATTTGTGTAGATCCTTCAACGTTTCTTTATAGAAACTAACAGTTGAATATAGGAAAAACAAAAAATTAGTTGAAAAAAACAGCCATTTGTGCCAACGTTTTCACCTGTAACTTCTTCTAATTATGACAGCTGTTTGAAAGCAATATACCGCTGCATCCGCTGAACCTTTCTGGTTGTGGGGATATATAGGACTTGTAGGTTCACCAAGAACCCGACGAACCCAAAGCCAATAACTGAGCAGCATCTTGCAATGGTTTTTTATTATGTACCGGGTATATAGCAATTAATTTGGGAAAATATATACAGGGAAAAATCGGTATGAAAGACACCTATGTATTTCTGAAATTGGAATAAATATAGAGTAGAAATTGTGAGTACCCATACTAGCATGAGAATTATAGTACATTTTTCAAAGTGACTTCTTTTTTACACATTGTCTTTCATTTGGAAGTCAATAGGTAATAATAGTTGCTCTACAATTCTGTGTTACCCTAAGTCTCCCGATAAAAATGGTACCTCACTTGTATGGGTAGGCCTAGTGCCCGCGACAGGAAACTGCTCAAAACGCAACGTGGACACACTTTATTTTTACAGTGAAAACTGACCCTTTTTTTGCAAAGTGCCTAGCTGTAGATTTTGTACCCTAGCTCTGCCGGAACCTAGGGAAACCTAGAAAACCTATACATTTTTTAAAACTAGACACCCAGGGGAATTCAGCATGGGGTAACTTGTCTGGCTCTCACCAGGTTCTGTTAGCCAGAGTCCCTTGCAAACCTCAAACTTTGTTAAAAAAACACATTTTCCTCGCATTTCTGTGGTGGAAAGTTCTGGAATCTGTGTGGATCCACAAAATTCCACCTACCCGCATTCCCCCAAGTCTTCTGAGAAAAATGGTACCTCACTTGTGTGGGTAGGCCTAGTGCCCGTGACAGGAAATGGCACAAAACACAAGGTGGACACACCACATTTTCACAGTGAAAACTGACCCTTTTTTTGCAAAGTGCCTAGCTGTAGATTTTGAACCCAAGCTCTGCCGGCACCTAGGGAATCCTAGCAAACCTATACATTTTTAAAAACTAGACACCCAGGGGAATCCAGGATGGGGTGACTTGTCTGGCTCTCACCAGGTTCTGTCGCCCATTCTCGGCAGCCCCCAAACCTGGCATAAAAAAACAAATCCCTGGCGTCTAGGGTGCTTTCTGCCCCCCCGGGGGGCATATTGGGGGCTATTGCCCCATGTGCCTCCCAGGAGGGGCAGAAAGGCTGTCTGGCAAAGATAAATGGGGGGAGCAAAGGCCCTTGCCCAAGGGGCCGCTCCCCTCTTCTTGGTTGCGAGTGGGTGGATCCCTGCTTGGGGATCACCCTCCTGGGGCAGTCCCCAAGCAGGGATCAACTAGGGAATGGTACCATTGGAAAGGGGAGATTCTCCCCTTTCCAACGATACCTCTCCCAAGTGCTTCGATGCTCGGGAGGCTGAGATAGCCCCATGAGCACTGAAACATTGAAACTGAAACTAAGTTTCAGTTTCGTTTTCAATGTAATGACGACAGCGCGCCATGCGCGTGATCCTCAATACATTGACAATGAGTGAAGGGCCTCGGGAGGTTGGGGAAACTCTTCCCCACCTCCCGAGGCCCCCCAAAAAAATGGAAATCCCTCTGCTGTTTGCAGCAGAAGGATTTTGTGCCCCTGTCCTCATGACTGAATGGTTCCGTCATGAGCACAGGAGCACTGGTGCTCATGACGGAACCATTCCATCATGAGCACCGAAGGGGTTAAGTAAACATGCCTGTTTAGACACAAATACACACATTTTCAGCATTCTAAACATAAGTAACATGCATCACATATCTAGCTTCACGAGTGCTGACCATCTGCCGCCCTCACAATGGGCTAACACAGTGCAACATCACCAGGCCCTGGACACCACTATCAGCCGCCATAGGTTACAGGGATAAAAAGAGTCTAATGTGACAGTCTACATCAGTGCAGACAGCCTCCCAATCATATCGGTGCTCACTGTACAACAGTATCCAGGACTGTATTTCTTGCCTCTCTATCTGCCCGTCTGTGATTCTGCCTCCTGAGAAGGATATGCACAGCACTGGCTCTGCTATTCTCCTGACAAGGCAGTTGAAAAGTCACCAGAAATGATCTCTCACACAGGGAGCTGCAGAAAATCCTCCTCCCTGATTGTGGGAGCAATTTTTTCATCTGTTTCTCTTCCCGCTTGACTGCGGGATGGGAAACAGATGAAAAGTTCACTTCCAGCAGGCGGGAGCATTTTTCCTGCTCCTGCCTGCTGGGAGCAGATTTATTCTTTGCTCTCACTTGACCAGAGCTTTAAATTGTTACCACAATCAAAAGCAAACAGAGGTTCCCAGCCCACTCTAGTGCAGGTAGGGAAACCAGTGGTGTTCACCCGGGAGCATAGCTTAGCCTGACCCTGGGGGATGGGGTCCCTAGGGCTATTAATGGCTCTAGGAGGAAGTCTGCATGGGCCCCCTCCTTTTAAAAATGCACTGTTGTGCCCCGGGGGGTGGGGGGGTGGCAGTCCCTGACACCGAAAATGGCCTGTCCCTAGGGAGATAGTGGTCCTTGGGCCAAATACAGCCCGAGAGGAGGGCCGCACATCCCACTCACCATTTTTTATGTATTGGCTGGCTCTGAGTATGGGGTCCCTGGGGCCAAAATCAGCCTGGGAAGGGGGGCCACATGCCTCCCCATTCAGGGGGCCTATAGAAAACAAGCACAGGAGACCGTGCTTGTTTTCTTTTTTCAATTTTGTCGCAAATTTGTAGATCCACCGCAAGCTTGCACAAAATTGAAAAATAAAAGTCCCTGTGGAACCCCACCACCAGGCTTAGGGGGTCAGGGTATTCCTACCCTGCCCCCTTATGTTTTTTGTTTGCTTTTTTCCTTTGGACTCAGACAAGTCCACAGAGGTTATGTGTCCCTAGATATTCATAAATCAATTTTCTTTAATAACTCCAAAACTACTGAACTGATTTACACCAAATCACAAAAAGGGCTCATTCTGGACCAAGAGCTAACTTTCTGCCAAATTTGGTAAAATTCAGTTCAGCGGTTAGGCCTGTAGACGTGCCTAAAATCTCTATGGGAAAATGCATGGGAGATGCAAATTCTTTTTACCTCCCCACCTTTTCTTGGCCCCTACTAGATGGATCACCTCAAAATGCAGAAGTATACAAAGTAGGCTACATTTTTTGGACACTTTTGTGAAAATTCACTAAACAGCGCTACATTTATTAGCAAAACAAAAATTGCTTCATCTCTGGAAAGTAGGTCCTAACTATAACTAACTACTGGCAACTGCCAGTAGGTTTTAATTTTTTATATTTTTTTATATTTATATATATAAATATATATATATATATATTCGAGTTCATGTACTGAGAAGGAGACACGTTGAAATGCAAAAGTCCATGTAAAGTCTTTATTTCAATATTTCAAAGTTTCTTCATTTCCAACATTTGATCAAAATTCTCCATTATAGAGCATGACATCCACAGCCAAGCCAACACGTGTGAAAGCCGCCTTTATAATTTGATACCAAATATATACTTTGGAGGCCTGTAGAATGTTGACACAAAATAATTAATTAAATGATTCTGAAACTGCTGAAAGTAAAGCTGCTCTCGTAACTTAAGGCTTGCTTAAGAACCACATTCAGATGGTACATGATGCTAGCTTAGCCACAAGCGCTTGGGCACTCCATATGTGGAAGTGGCACACTCTACGTGCAATTTACTACAACAGATGTTGCAAGTCACTTCTGTAGAAATTACCGTTACTGGCACATTGCATTAGCTTGGGCAGTCCCAAAATGTCACAAACAAAGATCAAGTGGGTAGCAACAAGTCACACCACCTCAGACCATGCATGTATCAAGCAGTGTTGGCCTCTTCTGGGCCTAGTATTCTATACTTGTGTAACTTGCTGAGGCTACTGATCAGCAGAAGCCACCCCCTTTGCTTAATTTCTTAAGAAGTGTCATAATCCTGTACTGTTACTAAATATATTTGCATGGATAATGACGTTTTTCCTCTTGGGGTTTTCACCAATTAAAAGCTTTGGAAGACTCCTGTGTGTTGGACAGTCAGCCACTTTGCTGTCTGTTCCCATGCTGCATGTACTATTGTATTATATCTTGTCATGTAATCAATTCTATTCATCTTATGTGCTGACAGAGAGTTGGTATTATTTGTTTATGGCGTTAGAAGACTAGTAAATCTTTCATGTTTCCCAATTTCCAATTTCTCTAGTAACCACGATTCATTCTTCTGTGTTTTCTGTTATCTGATGCAGGCTGTTGCCACCGTCTATTTCATCTCGCATCATCTCAAGAAAGAGCTGCTGGGAGAGTAGGGGGAAGACTACAGACATTTGAAGATGGCTGAGGAAGAATAGAATAGAAGGGGAGAGCGTGGCGAGTGGTGAGTGCTCCAGTAAACTCCGCTCCGCCGGCGTAGCAGAGTTTTTGCTAGGCCTTGGCGGTAAATTCCGTTCCGCTCGTGGAATTTGCGGAATTTGTGGAATTTCGCGTTCTGCGGAGAACGCGGAATTGGCAAAAATTCCGCAATCCGCGGCTTTGCGAAATTTTTTGTTTGTTCGCGCTTTCAAAATGCGTGTTCGCGAGATATTTCTCCCCGAGCACGCAAACAGCATTCGCGAACAGGAAAAAAGCATCGAGAACACGCGGAACAAGCAATTCCGCGTGTTCGTGGAACTTTTGCGGAGATTTTTTACCGTTTCGCAACTTTGCGTAGCGCGACTGCGCAAATTCCGCCCACCCCTAGTTTTTGCCAAACTTCGTGATCCAAGCTGAGCGCAAAGTACCAAAACTCCGCAAATTCCACCAACGGAGCGAAGTCTACCGCCCACCGTTTCTTTTGCATTGCAACGTGTGTCCTTTTCAGTACATGAACTAAAGATTGTCCATATGAATTATTCCCTGTGAGGGAAACAGGGATCTGAGAATCAGCATCGGGCTAAGTTTCTACTTTCCCTTTGTGAAATACATATATATATATATGTTCACAAAGGTAAAGTAGAAACTTAGCCCGGTTGGAAAAAAAACAAAGGTTACAGGGACGTTATAGTTGGGGTGACATTTTGCTCGCACAAAGCCAGAGAAATTCAGCTGTTAGAGTTAGCTGAATTAACTATAACTCGTGCCCCCGCAATGCACTGCTGATGACATCACATATTACATCACTCATGACATGGTCAGTGACACCACTGATGACATCACTTATGACATCTCAAATGACATCACTCATGACATCACTGATGACATCATCCAGTGACTGTGAGTGTTTCTAAAAAGTTTAAGAATGTTTCATATATATATATATTCACTGAAAAAACCATAGGTTTCAGACACGTTATAGTTACAAATTAGCATTTAAAAAACCTTTGAAATTCACTGAAAAAACCATAGGTTTCAGACACGTTATAGTTACAAATTAGCATTTAAAAAACCTTTGAAATTCACTGAAAAAACCATAGGTTTTAGGGACAGTTATAGTTACTTGGACATTGCACTCGTACAAAACCCGTGAAATTCCCCCGTTATAGTTAGTTCAGCTAACTATAACTCGCGCCCCGCAATGCACTGCTGATGACGTCACATATTACATCACTCATGACATGGTCAGTGACATCACTGATGACATCACTGATGACATCTCAAATGACATCACTGATGACATCATCCAGTGACTGTGTGTTTCTGTAAAGTTTAAATATTTTTAATATATATAGGAAAAGACGTATTGAAGAATGAGTGGGTGTGTAAGTGTCTGTATGGATGATTTAGTAGGTGCGTGACTGACTCTATAAGTGAGTGATTTAACGTATCTTACTGAATGCATGGGTTAGTGACTAAACTGGGTGAATGTCTGTATCCGTCTGTCTGTTGCTGTGTAAGTGGCTGCATGTGTTTGTGAATAGCTAAATGAGTGTCTATATGAGTTATTGAATGCTTGTCTGAGTATCTGTATGGGTGCCTGAGTGTTTGTGTGGGAGGGGTGTGTGCAACTCTGTGCATAGATGTGTGAGTGGGTGATTCACTGGGTGGATGGTTTCAAGAGTGCATCTGTGATAGACTGTATGGGTGGGTAAGTGTGTGTAAAAGTGTGTTAGTGAGTGAATGTATGTCCCAGTGGTACATGTGTGAGTAACTACATATGTGAAAGGCAGTATATATGTGTGTTGGAGTATATAAATAGCTATAAGCGAGAGTGAGTGATTGTGATAGTGGCTGTATGGATGAGTGTGTGCTTGTATCAGTGATTGTATAAGAGCGTAACAATGTGCTAGTATTTGTATGATTAAGTGAGCTGGTATGTGTATAACTGTATAGGTGAGTAAATGGTAGTGTGTTTAATTATTTGCATGACTGACTAGGTGTGTGAGTACCTCTATGGATGAGTGGCGGTGTTTGAGTGTCTATATAGGAGTAAGAGTGCATATGATAGTCCTGTACTGAGTGACCATAAGTATGAGTGACTGTACGGGTGAGTGAGTGGATGTGTGTGTGTAGACCTAAGAATCAGTGAGTGGGTATGTAGTTATTGGTGTTGGAGTGTCTATAGTTTTGCGAATGGCAGTCTGTAATTTAGATTGGGTGTATCAAAGGTTATATTAGGGTGTGAGGAGCTGCATCAGATTATCACGTGGATGATGTCATCAGTGATGTAATTTGAGATGTCATCAGTGATGTCATCAGTGATGTCATCAGTGATGTCACTGACCATGTCATGAGTGATGTAATATGTGACGTCATCAGCAGTGCATTGCGGGCGCGAGTTATAGTTAGCTGAACTAACTATAACGGGGGAATTTCACGGGTTTTGTACGAGTGAAATGTCCAACTAACTATAACTGTCCCTAAAACCTATGGTTTTTTCAGTGAATTTCAAAGGTTTTTTAAATGCTAATTTGTAACTATAACATATCTGAAACCTATGGTTTTTTCAGTGAATTTCAAAGGTTTTTAAATGCTAATTTGTAACTATAACGTGCCTGAAACCTACGGTTTTTTCAGTGAATTTCAAAGGTTTTTTAAATGACATTTTTTAAATGTATTAATTTTTATATTAATTTTTTTCATACTGATTTACTAAATTTTTAGAAACAATTTCTTTTACATATTTTATTTTTTAAATTACATTGTAATTACATTATACATTACATTACAAAAAATACTTTCTCAGAATGAATTACTTTAGTTTAAATACTTAGCACATAGGCAATAGACTTTTAAGTACAGTAGTTACAGTTGTTGCAATGGGCAACACATTTTCAAACACAATGCAACATTCAGCTCAATGTGAATTTCTAGTTAAATGCAATTAGTTACTTTATGGATTACTTTTCTAACCACAGGACTGGATCCTAGATTCAGTCCTGGGACATCTCCTGTAAACAGTTGAGTAAAAGCGTTTTGGTTACAGTCGTGATTTTTAAGGAATATTATTGTATTTTAAAAGTTGACACTTAGAAACTTTTCCTCATAGAATCACCAATGTTATCCTATGGAAGGAAATTCACTTAGCAGGTAAAAACTGTTATCGTTACTTTTTCTTACTCAGTGTTGGATCCTGGATCCAGCACTGGTGCATCTCCTGTAAACAGTTGAAAAAATGCGTTTAAGTCATACAGGCGATTTTTAAGGAATATTTGTAGTTTGTGAAAATCGACACTTTGAAACTTTTCTGCTGAAAACCAGACAATGGATTCCTATGGAAGAAAAGATAAGTTACTGGTAAGTACGGTTAAAATTACTTTTCAGGGTCAGTGCTGGGCTAAAAGATGCAGCACTGGGTTCTCTCCTGATAACAGGTGAGTAAATCGGAATTCGTATTTCGGCTGATTTTAGAAGAATAATTTAAAGTTCCAAAACTCCACACTTAGAAGAATTTCCAAGTGAAACCAGTCAATGTTAGCCTATGGAAGGAAATTCAAGTTACTGGTAAGTACGGTTAAAATTACTTTTCAGGACCAGTACTGGGCTGAAAGATACAGCACTGAGGTCTCTCCTTATAACAGGTGAGTAAATCGGAATTCGTATTTCGGCTGATTTTAGAGGAATATTTGTATGTTTCAAAAATCAACACTTAGAAACTTTTTCAGCAAAAAGCAGGCAATGATATCCTATGGAAGGAAATTCAAGTTACTGGTAAGTACGGTTAAAATTACTTTTCAGGATTAGTACTGGGCTGAAAGATGCAGCACTGAGGTCTCTCCTGATAACAGGTGAGTAAATCAGAATTCGGATTTCGGCTGATTTTAGAGGAATATTTGTATGTTTCAAAAATCAACACTTAGAAACTTTTTCAGCAAAAAGCAGGCAATGATATCCTATGGAAGGAAATTCAAGTTACTGGTAAGTACGGTTAAAATTACTTTTCAGGATTAGTACTGGGCTGAAAGATGCAGCACTGAGGTCTCTCCTGATAACAGGTGAGTAAATCAGAATTCGGATTTCGGCTGATTTTAGAGGAATATTTGTATGTTTCAAAAATCAACACTTAGAAACTTTTTCAGCAAAAAGCAGGCAATGATATCCTATGGAAGGAAATTCAAGTTACTGGTAAGTACGGTTAAAATTACTTTTCAGGATTAGTACTGGGCTGAAAGATGCAGCACTGAGGTCTCTCCTGATAACAGGTGAGTAAATCGGAATTCGTATTTCGGATGATTTTAGAAGAATATTTGCACAATGGTGAAGGGAGGGGGCGGGGCCTGAGGTGACATCTGTGCAAACGCGCCCGTGGCGCGTTTTAAGTTGGGGGATTAAGTCCCCTTGAATCATGTGGGTCCCTACGGGCCAACTAGCCCACCAGGAACCTCCAGTATGCGCCAGGGGCTGCGTTGCAGAGACGTGTAGAGAGGCCACACCCCTTTTACACCTCTCTGCAACGCAGCTCTGTGGCGCTTTCTGGATGTACCTGTTGGGCTAGTTGGCCCCCAGAGACCCTCAGGATTGAAGGGATTTAATTCCCCATCTTAAAACGCGCCACGGGGCCTGTTTGCACACATGTCACCTGAAGCCCCGCCCCCTCCCTTCACCACTGTGCAAACGCGCCCCGTGGCGCGTTTTAAGTCGGGGGATTAAGTCCCCTTAAATCCTGAGGGTCCCTGGGGTGCAACTAGCCCACCAGCTACCTCCATTAAGCGCCACAGAGCTGCGTTGCAGAGAGGTGTAAAAGGGGCGTGGCCTCTGTACACCTCTATGCAAGGCAGCCCCTGGCGCATACTGGAGGTTCCTGGTGGGCTAGTTGGCCCCAGGGACCCCAGTATTGAACGGGAATTACTTCCCCATCTGCAAACGTGCCAGGGGGCGCATTTGCAGAGTGGTGAAGGAAGGGGGCGGGGCCTGCGGGCCCGATCGTTTAAAAAATAAATAAAATGTTTTGGTCCCCTGAAGGGGGGCTCTGTAGCCCCCTTCCTTTTTCCAGTTTTTATGCCCTGGGGACCCCATCCCCCAGGGCCTTACCCCCTTTTTAAAATTAAATATTAAAAAAAAACGGGAAGGGGGCCGCGTGGCCCCCTTCCCTGGGCCTGTATTGGCCCCGGGGACCCCATCCCCCGGGGCATGGCCTCGTTTTTTTTTTTCTTTGGAGGGGGCTGCGTGGCCCCCTCCTCAGGCCATTTATGGCCCCGGGGACCCCATCCCCGGGGCCGGCCTTTCCGGTTTTTTTTATTTTTTTATTTTTTGGGGAGGGGGCCGCGTGGCCCCCTCCTGGGCCACTACTTGCCCCGGGGACCCCATCCCCCGGGGCTGGCCCTCTCGTTGGGGACTGTGGGGGGTCCCCAAACCCCCACAGTCCCGCCGGCTCCCCGTGTCCTACGGGAGCCAGCATTGCTTTACACATGGGGAGCAGCTAACATGCTGCTCCCCATGTGGAAAGCAATGCTTTGGATATTGGAAGAGAGAGCAGGTTTCCCTGCTCTCTCTTCCAATATCCAAAGCAGTTTGCTATGGCAGGACGGGAGCCGCGAGGCTCCGTCCTGTCATAGCAAACTACAGTGTCCCGGGGGTAGGCACCCCGGGACACTGCAGGAGCCGGCCCTGGGGGTGGCGGTCCCCAGGGCCATCAAGGGCTCCAGGAGGGGGCCGCGCGGCCCCCTCCCTTAAATTGCACAGCCCGGGGAGGTGGTGGTCCCCGGGGCTCTGGGGGTCCGTAATGGACCCCACATTTATTTTATAAGTGCCCCGGGGAGGTGGTGGTCCCCGGGGCGTGTGGGGGCTGGAGCCCCCACACCTTATTCAAATTAAAAAAGAAGCCCCGGGGGGTGGCGGTCCCCGGGGCTGCGGGAGGGCAGAAGAGCCCTCCCGCACTATTTGCAATAAAGCCCCGGGGGGTGGCGGTCCCCGGGGCTTGGGGGCCTTTGAGGCCCCCACAGATAAAATTAACCCCCCCACCATGCCCCCGGGACTTGGGCCACCCGGGGGCAAAATACATCGAGCGCGGGAGACCGCGCTTCGATTTTTTCGGCAGGATTCGCGCACCCTGAGCGCATCCTGCCGATTTTTAAAACATATATTTTTTTTTTTTGCCCAGGGGGTCCTTGTGGGACCCCTGAGCAAACCTAGGGGGTCAGGGTGTTTCTACCCTGCCCCTTTGTGCGCTTTGCGCACTTGTTTCTGTCCCTCGGTTCTACCGAGGGACAAAATGGCTGCCAACATTTCCTGAATCGGAATGTTGACAGCCAGCTGACAACCAATTAACATGCAGCTCGTGATCGGGAGGGTACGCGGACCCTACTCGGCCATAGATATCACTATCTTTTTACTTTTGATTTTCTCAGCAACTACTGAACGGATTTACACCATTTAACAAAAAGGGTTCTTTCTGAACCAAGAACTACCTCTTTGCCAAATTTGGTGTAATTCCGTTCAGCAGTTCGAGCTGTAGCCGTGTCTAAAGTTTCCTATGGAAAATTGCATGGGGAAAACGCGTTTTGGGACCCCCCTTTTTCTCGGCCCCCGCTTGATGAATCCCCTGAGACTTTCAGGGTAGGAGCGGACCGGAGCGGGCCATAAAGTTTGAAAATTTTGCGAAGATACGTCAACCGGCAAGAGAGTTATTTCAAATAGAATGTCGCGGATTTCCTATGGATAATAGGTTGTAACTATAACTATCTACTGGCGACCGCCAGTAGATAATATATATATATATATAAATATATATATATTCACTGAAAAAACCATAGGTTTTAGGGACAGTTATAGTTAGTTGGACATTGCACTCGTACAAAACCCGTGAAATTCCCCCGTTATAGTTAGTTCAGCTAACTATAACTCACGCCCCGCAATGCACTGCTGATGACGTCACATATTACATCACTCATGACATGGTCAGTGACATCACTGATGACATCACTGATGACATCTCAAATGACATCACTGATGACATCATCCAGTGACTGTGTGTTTCTGTAAAGTTTAAATATTTTTAAAATATATAGGAAAAGACGTATTGAAGAATGAGTGGGTGTCTAAGTGTCTGTATGGATGATTTAGTAGGTGCGTGACTGACTCTATAAGTGAGTGATTTAACGTATCTTACTGAATGCATGGGTTAGTGACTAAACTGGGTGTATGTCTGTATCCGTCTGTCTGTTGCTGTGTAAGTGGCTGCATGTGTTTGTGAATAGCTAAATGATTTTCTATATGAGTTATTGAATGCTTGTCTGAGTATCTGTATGGGTGCCTGAGTGTTTGTGTGGGAGGGGTGTGTGCAACTCTGTGCATAGATGTGTGAGTGGGTGATTCACTGGGTGGATGGTTTCAAGAGTGCATCTGTGATAGACTGTATGGGTGGGTAAGTGTGTGTAAGAGTGTGTTAGTGAGTGAATGTATGTCCCAGTGGTACATGTGTGAGTAACTACATATGTGAAAGGCAGTATATATGTGTGTTGGAGTATATAAATAGCTATAAGCAAGAGTGAGTGATTGTGATAGTGGCTGTATGGATGATTGTGTGCTTGTATCAGTGATTGTATAAGAGCGTAACAATGTGCTACTATTTGTATGAGTAAGTGAGCTGGTGTGTGTATAACTGTATAGGTGAGTAAATGGCAGTGTGTTTAATTATTTGCATGACTGACTAGGTGTGTGAGTATCTCTATGGATGAGTGGCGTTGTTTGAGTGTCTATATAGGAGTAAGAGTGCATATGATAGTCCTGTACTGAGTGACCGTAAGTATGAGTGACTGTACGGGTGAGTGAGTGGATGTGTGTGTGTAGACCTAAGAATCAGTGAGTGGGTATGTAGTTATTGGTGTTGGAGTGTCTATGGTTTTGCGAATGGCAGTCTGTAATTTAGAGTGGGTGTATCAAAGATTATATTAGGGTGTGAGGAGGTGCATCAGATTATCACGTGGATGATGTCATCAGTGATGTCATTTGAGATGTCATCAGTGATGTCACTGACCATGTCATGAGTGATGTAATATGTGACGTCATCAGCAGTGCATTGCGGGGCGCGAGTTATAGTTAGCTGAACTAACTATAACGGGGGAATTTCACGGGTTTTGTACGAGTGCAATGTCCAAGTAACTATAACTGTCCCTAAAACCTATGGTTTTTTCAGTGAATTTCAAAGGTTTTTTAAATGCTAATTTGTAACTATAACGTGTCTGAAACCTATGGTTTTTTCAGTGAATTTCAAAGGTTTTTTAAATGCTAATTTGTAACTATAACGTGTCTGAAACCTATGGTTTTTCAGTGAATTTCAAAGGTTTTTAAATGCTAATTTGTAACTATAACGTGTCTGAAACCTATGGTTTTTTCAGTGAATTTCAAAGGTTTTTAAATGCTAATTTCTAACTATAACGTGCCTGAAACCTACGGTTTTTTCAGTGAATTTCAAAGGTTTTGTAAATGACAATTTTTAAATGTATTAATTGTTATATTAATTTTTTTCATACTGATTTACTACATTTTTAGAAACAATTTTTTTTACATATTTTATTTGTCAAATTACATTGTAATTACATTATACATTACATTACAAAAAATACTTTCTCAGAATGAATTACTTTAGTTTAAATACTTTGCAGATAGGCAATAGACTTTTAAGTACAGTAGTTACAGTTGTTGCAATGGGCAACACATTTTCAAACACAATGCAACATTCAGCTCAATGTGAATTTCTAGTTAAATGCAATTAGTTACTTTATGGATTACTTTTGTAACCACAGGACTGGATCCTAGATTCAGTCCTGGTACATCTCCTGTAAACAGTTGAGTAAAAGCGTTTTGGTTACAGTCGTGATTTTTAAGGAATATTATTGTATTTTAAAAGTTGACACTTTGAAACTTTTTCTCATAGAATCACCAATGTTATCCTATGGAAGGAAATTCACTTAGCAGGTAAAAACTGTTATCGTTACTTTTTCTTACTCAGTGTTGGATCCTGGATCCAGCACTGGTGCATCTCCTGTAAACAGTTGAAAGAATGCGTTTAAGTCATACAGGCGATTTTTAAGGAATATTTGTAGTTTGTGAAAATCAACACTTTGAAACTTTTTGCTGAAAACCAGTCAATGTTAGCCTATGAAGGAAATTCAAGTTACCGGTAAGTACGGTTAAAATTACTTTTGAGGATCAGTACTGGGCTGAAACATGCAGCACTGAGGTCTCTCCTGATAACAGGTGAGTAAATCGGAATTCGTATTTCGGCTGATTTTAGAGGAATATTTTAAAGTTCCAAAACTCCACACTTAGAAGAATTTCCAAGTGAAACCAGTCAATGTTAGCCTATGGAAGGAAATTCAAGTTACTGGTAAGTACGGTTAAAATTACTTTTCAGGACCAGTACTGGGCTGAAAGATGCAGCACTGAGGTCTCTCCTGATAACAGGTGAGTAAATCAGAATTCGGATTTCGGCTGATTTTAGAGGAATATTTGTATGTTTCAAAAATCAACACTTAGAAGAATTTCCAAGTGAAACCAGTCAATGTTAGCCTATGAAGGAAATTCAAGTTACCGGTAAGTACGGTTAAAATTACTTTTCAGGATCAGTACTGGGCTGAAAGATGCAGCACTGAGGTCTCTCCTGATAACAGGTGAGTAAATCGGAATTCGTATTTCGGCTGATTTTAGAGGAATATTTTAAAGTTCCAAAACTCCACACTTAGAAGAATTTCCAAGTGAAACCAGTCAATGTTAGCCTATGAAGGAAATTCAAGTTACCGGTAAGTACGGTTAAAATTACTTTTCAGGATCAGTACTGGGCTGAAAGATGCAGCACTGAGGTCTCTCCTGATAACAGGTGAGTAAATCGGAATTCGTATTTCGGCTGATTTTAGAGGAATATTTTAAAGTTCCAAAACTCCACACTTAGAAGAATTTCCAAGTGAAACCAGTCAATGTTAGCCTATGAAGGAAATTCAAGTTACCGGTAAGTACGGTTAAAATTACTTTTCAGGACCAGTACTGGGCTGAAAGATACAGCACTGAGGTCTCTCCTTATAACAGGTGAGTAAATCGGAATTCCTATTTCGGCTGATTTTAGAGGAATATTTGCACAATGGTGAAGGGAGGGGCGGGGCCTGAGGTGACATCTTTGCAAACGCACCCCGTGGCGCGTTTTAAGTTGGGGGATTAAGTTCCCTTGAATCCTGAGGGTCCCTAGGGGCCAACTAGACCACCAGGAACCTCCAATATGCGCCAGGGGCTGCGTTGCAGAGACGTGTAGAGAGGCCACACCCCTTTTACACCTCTCTGCAACGCAGCTCTGTGGCGCTTTCTGGATGTACCTGTTGGGCTAGTTGGCCCCCAGGGACCCTCAGGATTGAGGGGGATTTAATCCCCATCTTAAAACGCGCCACGGGGCCTGTTTGCACACATGTCACCTCAAGCCCCGCCCCTCCCTTCACCACTGTGCAAACGCGCCCCGTGGCGCGTTTTAAGTTGGGGGATTAAGTCCCCTTGAATCCTGAGGGTCCCCGGAGTCCAACTAGCCCACCATATACCTCCAAAAGCGCCATAGAGCTGCGTTGCAGAGAGGTGTAAAAGGGGCGTGGCCTCTGTACACCTCTCTGCAAGGCAGCCCCTGGCGCATACTGGAGGTTCCTGGTGGGCTAGTTGGCCCCCAGGGACCCCCAGTATTCAAGGGGATCGTTCCCCCTCTGCAAACGCGCCAGGGGCGCGTTTGCAGAGTGGTGAAGGAAGGGGCGGGGCCTGCGGGCCCGATTGTTTTTTTTTTTTTATTATTATTTTTTTGGGGAGGGGGGCCGCGTGGCCCCCTCCCGAGCCACTACTTGCCCCGGGACCCCATCCCCGGGGCTGGCCCTCTCGTTGGGGACTGTGGGGGGTCCCCAATCCCCCCACAGTCCCGCCGGCTCCCCGTGTCCTACGGGAGCCGGCATTGCTTCACACATGGGGTGCTGCTAAGATGCAGCTCCCCATGTGGAAAAGCTAATCGACTTTGGATATTGGAAGAAAGAGCAGGTTTCCTGCTCTCTCTTCCAATATCCAAAGCAAGTTTGCAATGACAGGACGGGAGCCGCGAGGCTCCGTCCTGTCATTGCAAACAGCAGTGCAAACAGCAGTGTCCCGGGGGTAGGCACCCCGGGACACTGCAGGAGCCGGCCCTGGGGGTGGTGGTCCCCAGGGCCATCAAGGGCTCCAGGAGGGGCCGCGCGGCCCCCTCCCATTCAGTGCACAGCCCCGGGAGGTGGTGGTCCCCGGGGCTCTGGGGGTCCAAAACGGACCCCCATTGTAATTTTTCTTAGTGCCCCGGGGAGGTGGTGGTCCCGGGGCGTGTGGGGGCTGGAGCCCCCACACAGGTTTTTAATAAAAAAAGAAGCCCCGGGGAGGTGGTGGTCCCCGGGGCTGCGGTAGGGCTCAGAGCCCTCCCGCACCATTGTACATAAAGCCCCGGGGGTGGTGGTCCCCGGGGCTTGGGGAGCCCTTAGAGGCCCCCACACATAAAATTAACCCCCCCAGCATGCCCCCGGGACTTGGGCCACCCGGGGCCAATTAACATCAAAGCGCGGGAGACCGCGCTTCGATTTTTTTTTTCTTTTTAATTATTTTTTTTTTTGCCCAGGGGGTCCTTGTGGGACCCCCTGAGCAAACCTAGGGGTCAGGGTGTTTCTACCCTCCCCCTTTGTGCACTTTGCACACTTGTTTCTGTCCCTCGGTTCTACCGAGGGACAAAATGGCTGCCAACATTTCCTGAATCGGAATGTTGACAGCCAGCTGACAACCAATTAACATGCAGCTCGTGATCGGGAGGGTGCGCGAATCCTCCGTGCCCATAGATATATATGTACTTTTACTTTTTGATTTTCTCAGCAACTACTGAACTGATTTACACCATTTAACAAAAGGGTTCTTTCTGAACCAAGAACTACCTCTTTGCCAAATTTGGTGTAATTCCGTTCAGCAGTTCGAGCTGTAGCCGTGTCTAAAGTTTCCTATGTGAAAATGCATGGGGAAAACGCGTTTTGGGACCCCCCTTTTTTCTCGGCCCCCGCTTGACGTATCACCCCGAGACTTTCAGAGTAGGAGCGGACCGGAGCGCCCCACGAAGTTTGAAAATTTCGCGAAGATACGTCAACCAGCAAGAGAGTTATTTCAAATAGAATGTCGCGGATTTCCTATGGATAATAGGTTCTAACTATAACTACCTACTGGTGACCACCAGTAGGTAATATATATATATATATATATATATATATATATGCTCTTTTGCCTTGCCCCCAAAATTGAGCTGCACTCGAATGCTAGACCTAAGGTGGCAAGCCTTTAATGAAGAGTACAGGCATGATGCTGGTAGTTACAATATGACAGCTGCAAACGCGATGAGCCTGATGCGTTTCAAAGGCAAATCCTTCTTCCTCAGAGGCAGTCGCGGTCACAAATACGTGCTCGGGTCTCCGTCCATTAATGCTCATAATACGCCCCCAGATGGGCGGGTCCAATGTCCCAAGGCATCATGGATGTCGTAGTCCCGAAATCAAACCATTGATGGTGCACTAATTTCTGTCCCTTTCAAGCCCACAGATGGGCCACCACCAACAACGTGCCTTAATCCCTGGTCAGCATTCCACATAACCGGCTTGGCATATAACCTGCCGAGTGGCCCCCTCTCTTTACGGGGTGGTGCAACTCGACGGCCGGGCCACCGCCAAAAATGAATGCTCGTTTGCCTTACCCCCAAAATTGAGCTGCACTCGAATGCTGGACCTAAGGTGGCAAGCCTTTAATGAAGAGTACAGGCATGATGCTGGTAGTTACAATATGACAGCTGCAAACGCGATGACCCTGACGCGTTTCAAAGGCAAATCCTTCTTCCTCAGAGGCAGTAGCGGTCACAAATACGTGCTCGGGTCTCCGTCCATTAATGCTCATAATACGCCCCCAGATGGGCGGGTCCAATGTCCCAAGGCATCATGGATGTCGTAGTCCCGAAATCAAACCACTGATGGTGCACTAATTTCTGTCCCTTTCAAGCCCACAGATGGGCCACCACCAACAACGTGCCTTAATCCCTGGTCAGCATTCCACATAACCGGCTTGGCATATAACATGCCGAGTGGCCCCCTCTCTTTACGGGGTGGTGCAACTCGACGGCTGGGCCGCCGCCAAAAATGAATGCTTGTTTGCCTTACCCCCAAAATTGAGCTGCACTCGAATGCTGGACCTAAGGTCCGAGTGCTTCTCAAATTTTAGTCACCCCACGAGCTTACATATATATATATATATATATATATATATATATATATATATATATATATATATATATATATATATATATATATATATATATTACATACTGGCGGTCGCCAGTAGGTAGTTATAGTTAGGACCTTTTTTCTATTCAAAAAGCATTCTTCCTTTGGCCAATATCTTTGGAGCCGTTTGACGAATCTTCGCTAAATTTTCAAAACGAATGGCCCGCTCTGGTCAGCTCCTGTCTTGAAAGTTTTAGGGTGATTTGTCAAGCGGGGGCGAGAAAAAAGGGGGGTCCCAAAATGTGTTCCATTTTAATTTCCATAGGTAACTTTTGTCGCAGCTACAGCCCGAACTGCTGAACGGAATTACACCAATTTTGGCAGAAAGGTAGCTCTTGGTCCAGGGTGCACTCTTTGCTTTAAATGGTGTGAATCCATTCAGTAGTTTTTGAAATATTAAAGAAAAAAGAAATATCAATATCTGGGCGGAGCCTAACCTCACATCTCATAGTGAGATCTGATTGGCTGCCATCACTTCATCCAAGAAGTGCTGGCAGTCATCTTGGGACCAATATACATGATATCACCCCATTAAAATGCATTGTAGTGAATGGAAGGCTTTGAGGGTCACCAAAAGGAGAACGTATAAAGGGTGATAACAGACTTTAGTTACATTATAAATCATTTGTTCATGGAACCATACTAATTTTAGAAATTGTGGTGTGTTTTAAGGTGATTTTACCCTGTGAAAAAGCCTTCTGCTGGGATATCATGAATCATGTTTGAGAGAAAACTATTTTCTCATGCTTTTCCCATAGAGGTTTGGAAGGTGCTCCAGAAGCTAAAATGAGAGCATATTTTCTGTAAATTCACATTATCTTTCTCAGCCATTTGAGAATGAAGTCTGACATTGTCAGTAAAACATGTACATCCATCAAAGGCAGAGACTGTCAGTTGATTTCTTTGTGTTCTACTGCAGCTTCCCAGAGTGTTCTAAAGAACAACTAGAGCGCTAACAGTCTTACTTATGCCAAAAGTATGGCACACCTGAAGCCATTGGAAAAAACTGGGAACACTTAAAACATTTTATTTAAAAAGGAACAAAATGAGTGGCTCATTTTGCCATCGAAATTATGATTAGTGCTGCAGAAAGAAAAATTAGGGCACATTTTGAGTGACTTCTCAAATCCTCTTCTATTTCATTAAAAAATTCTGATATGCAGACTGAAACATGCACTTTCAATACCAGCAGCAGACTTCCAGTTAACTCCGTGGTGAACAGTAGCTTTACTACAGTGATCTTAATGAGCAACTAGAGTGCTAACATTCTGAATTTATGGCAAATGTGTGACACATCTAAATTCCTTCTTGATGGAATCAAAGTAAAAAACTGAAAGCATTTCCTACAGTAAATGAGGAAATTAGGAAACTTCTTAACGAATAAGTCTCCCAAGATGGCCACTAGAGAAAAAAGAGCCCAAATGTAGCACAAATATCACCCAGAAGTAGCCCACATGTAGCCCAATGACAGAAGTGTGCAAAACACTTTTTATTTTTTGGTTTTTTGGAGTTTAATATAGTGCAGACTGGTCAGGTATTGGAGCATTGCGTCTTACTTGGACCCCTTATTGCGTATTTTGCACGAAGTACTTGAGTTTGATCTTGCGAAACATTGAACTTTACTATTCTGTTAACCTGAAGTTGCTCTGAGCTGGGCTTTGTAACTCCTATTTTTACCTACTGGTTTTAATTAATTCTCATTGTATTTTTATTAAGAAAGAGGATTTACTGTTTTTATGTACACTTTTATGATCTATGTTTCTAAATCCGATCGAATAAAGTTTATTGAATTAAATTGAAGTCTCCCAAGATGGCCACCAGACAAAAAGGAGCCCAAATGTAGCACAAATATCACCCAGATGTAGCCCACGTATAGCCCAATGGCAGAAGTGTGGAAAACACTTTTTATTCTTTGCTTTTTTGCAGTTTTATATAGTGCAGACTGGTCAGGTATTGGAGTGCTTTACATGAGCATTGGTTACATCATACAAGGACACATTCATTTTGGTTGTAGGCATGGGGAGATTAAGTGATTTGAGCAGAATCACAGAATGTCGAGCTGAAGCAGAAACTCCAACCTGGTTCCCCATTTGCAAAGTCTGCAGCTTTGGAAGTAACACCACATCCTCTCCCCTGAGCGTCACATTTAATCAAGTGGTCAACTGGATAAAAAAACATAAAGATAACAAATAATTTAAAAGTGCTTTGTCGCTATTTGAGAACTCAGAAAATATGTCCTCATTTTAGTTTTTTAGAGCACTAACCATAATTTCTATGCAAAAAAGACCCTCTCATTTCTATAATTTCTAAAGGAAATGCTTTAGGTATTACAGTTTTGATTACATCAAGATTACGTCAGGCATGCCACACTTTTGTAATATATAGAGAATGTTAGCAATCTATTTGTTCATTAGGATACTGTTGGGAGGCAGAGGTCAGGGGCACGGACTCGGAAAATTGAAGGCAGTTAGGAGGGTGCAGAGGCAACAATTTGACCACACTGGGCAGGCAGGAAGGGCAGTGGCAGCACAACATGGAGGGCAGTGGAAAGAGGGGCACGGGCAACAAACCAACAATGCAGGACACAGGACAGGCAAGAGAGGCTGTGGCAATATACTAGACCATTGAGGGCAGAAGGAAGAGGCAGTGGTAGTAACAATACATGCCAACAGAGCCGATTCATGCAGGAAACGCCCAATGATTTTAAGCCCAAAAGGGCTTTATTTTTAACCCTGGGCGTAGCAGGCGTAGTGCTTCTATGCGTATTTCCACAGAGTTTAAAAAAAACTCAGTGGAAATACGATCCGCTCCGCTATGCTCCCTCCCCCTCCCAAATTCTTTAAAAATGAAAAAGAAGCCACTTACCTGTGTGTCTGCTGCCTCCCCTGCCTGGCAGCTCTCCTTCCTGCTCCTCGCATCCTTCTGTGATTAAAAAAACACTACATTGTACACTGGGTGTATGGGTCCATGAGTGTGTCGGTGAGGGGCTGTATGGGTGAGTGAGTGTGCGTATGGCTGTGTCGGTGAGTGAATGGATGTCTCAGTGGTATATGGGTAAGAAACCGCATATGTGAAAGGCAGTATATGTGAGTGTTGGAGTATATAAGTGACTGTATGTGAGAGTGAGTGATTGCGAGAGTGGTTGTATGGATAAGTGTGTGCTTGTGTCAGTGATTGTATAGGATTGTAAGTATGTGTTAGTATCTGTATGAATAAGTGTTGTGGTGTGTGTATAACTGTATAGGTGAGTAAATGGCAGTGTGATTGACTCTTTGGGTGACTGACTAGGTGTGTTTGTAACTCTATGGGCGAGTGGCCGTGTGTGAGTGTTTGTATGAGTGGATATATCAGTGGCTGTATTGGTGAGTGACTGGGTGTACGATTGACTGTATGGGTGAGTGAGTGTATATGTGTGTAGACCAATGAATCAGTGAGTGGGTATGTATGTACGGGTATTGGTGTGTCTATGGTTTTGAGAATGGTAGTCTGAAATTTGGAGTGGGTGTATGAAAGATTATATTGGGGTGTGAGTAGGTGCATCAGAGATTATGTGGATGATGTCATCAGTGATGTCATTTGAGATGTCATCAGTGATGTCATCAGTGATGTCACTGACCATGTCATGAGTGATGTAATATGTGACGTCATCAGCAGTGCATTGCGGGCACGAGTTATAGTTAGCTCAGCTAACTATAATGGCTGAATTTCACAGGCTGTGTACAAGTGAAATGTCAGTGTAACTATAACATACCTGTAACCTGTGTTTTTTTCCATGAATTTCTAAGGTTTTGTAAATGCTAATTCCTAACTATAACATCCCTAAAACCTGTGTTTTTTTCAGTGAAATTCTAAGGTTTTTTAAATGCTAATTTCTAACTATAACGACTCTGAATCCTTTGGTTTTTCCAGTGAATTTCTAAGGTTTTTTTAAATAGTAGTTGCATTTGCAGAGTGGTGGAGAAAGGGGGCTGGGCTTCCAACCAGCTCTTAGGAATTCCATTGTGTAGGAGTTACAGGAGGTAACAGGAGGGCTTCTTGGCCCCCAAGGTCCCTCAGAGATAAAGTTGAGTTCATCCCCCAACCAGTTGTGCGCCAGGAGGTGCATTTGCAGAGTGGTGGACAAAGGGGGATGTGGCCTCTGAAGACCTCTTAGCAATCCCACTGTGTGGGACTTACTGGAGGTAACAAGAGAGGTAGTTGGCCCCAAGGACATCCTTGTGGGCCAACAATCCCTGCTGTTACCTCCACTAAGTCCCACACAGCAGGATTGCTGAGTTCTGATAACAGGCCATGCCCCCTTTCTACACCAGTCTGCAAACACGCCTCCTGGTGCGCTCTTGGTTTGCAGAGTGGTAGAGATTACCCATTTCCCATAATTGCACGCTTTGCACTTATGGCATCTTCTAAAACCTCCACTCCCACTCAGCCATGTCACTTGTTGCTGAGTCCCAGCACTATTAATAGAAAGGTCCTTCCTCATCAATCTTACTTTCTGAAATGTGATAAGTGGTCTGTTTTGCATTTTGGAACCTATCACTGGATCACTTCACACTATGTGCCAGTGTTTCTGAAAGATGGCTCTTATGCTCTGATGTTGAGTATTATACCCCATAATGAAACGAAAATTCTGATCCTGCTAAGTAGGTGCATTTTTTGTCTTTTCTGAGAATATCAACTGTTCTCTGGATTTTATATTTGCTTTGTTTTTGGACCCTTCCAAAATAGATTTACCATAGCCTCTTGATTCAAATCTGTCACTGAGTTCTGCTTGTGCTTTATGGAGCTCATCTGGGCTACTACAATTTCTCCGCCGCATACGTAAGTTCTCAGCATAGGGAATGCTATTCTTTAGTTTGCTAGGATGGAAACTACGTGCATGTAGCACTGTGTTTCTTGCAGTACACTTACGATATGTTTTTGTGTGTAACTTCCCATTTTCAACATATACTGTTAGGTCTAAAAACTGCACTTCCTTTTCACTGAGATGAGATGTGAAATGCAAATTTAGTTTGTTTCTGTTAAGTCTGTTTACAAAGTTCTATGCTGCCGACTTATTGCCACACCATATAGTGAAAAGATCATCAATATAGCTTGACCATAAGATCACATTATCAGTCATTTCTGGGGCAAACTTAGATGTTAGCACCTGCTCCTCCCACCAGCACATATGCAAATTTGTATAACTGGGGGTGAGGCAGGTGCCCATTGCTGTCCCCCTTAGTTGCCAGTACATATCTGTCCTAAAGAGAAATATGATGTTGTATAGGCACAAACGTAACATACTTAACAGCATCTCAATATGCCTGTAAAGAGTTGCCGCCTAGACCTAAAAAAATGCTCTACTGCCCTAATGCCAATTGTGTGTGAGATGCTTGTGTAAAGGGAAGAGACATCTAGAGTCATCATTATGAAGTCTTCCTCCCAGTTGCAGTTATATATTTTCCTTGAAAATTCATCAGTGTCTTTGGTGTAGGATGACATATTCTTGACTGAGTCCTGTAAAAACTAATCTAGGTACTTTGAAGTATTCTCAAACAGACTTCCTATGGCCGAAATATAAGGATGGCCTGGAGGTACACTTATGTTTTTATATATTTTTGGTATAAGATACAGAATTGGTATAATCGGTGACTCTACTCTGAGGAACAGGAATTCTGCTAGCAAAATAAGTCCAAGTGATCACCATTGTGACAAATCTGAGCGGAACTCCTTTATGACATCCTGAACTGCTCTTTTGTCAATTTTCAGATAGCATTGACCATTACTCAACTGGTTCATGGCCTCTTCCTGATACATAGTAAGGGGCCAAAGCACAATATTTCCTCCTCTGTCTGCCTCCCTTATTACTATATCCAGCCATGAATATAGTTTAGCTACCAAGCTCTTATATCTAATCTCTAGTGGACCTGCCAATGTGTTAACATCTTGCCTGGCATATAGCTTCTTCAAATATTCCAATGGAAATTAACATAGAGAAAACACATTTTGGGACCCCCCTTTTTCTTGTCCTCTGCTTGATGAACCACCGCAAAACTTTCAACACAGCAACTGACCTGACCGCCTCATTAGTTTTTAAAAGTTTCCGAAGATTCGTCAAGCGACTCCAGCGATATTGGCAAAAGAAAAAAGGCTTTTTCAATAGAAACAAGGTCCTAACTATAACTACCTACTGGCGACCACCAGTACCACCCGTAGGTAATATACAGATATATATTATATCCGTCCTTTGCACGTTTGCACTAATGGTGTGGAAAAGAAAAAGAAAAGAAAATACCTCTAAGAAACGGATTGTGGATTCCCTCTGTGCCGTGGAGACTCTGGTTCGTGTGTTTGGGACCGCGTTGGGTTTTGCTGTCAATATATATATATATATATATATATATATATATATATAGATGTATAGATGTATATATATATTATATTTATATTACCTACTGGCTGTCGCCAGTAGGTAGTTATAGTTAGAACCTAGTTTCCATAGGAAAAACGTTTTTTGGTTTGCAAACATCTTTGGCGCCGTTTGACGAATCTTCGGGAAATTTTTCAAAAAATAGGGCCGGACCGCTCATTTTGTGTGTTGAAAGTTTCGGGGTGATTCGTCAAGCGGGGGCTGAGAAAAAGGGGGGGTCCCGAAGCACGTTTTCTCCATGTTATTTTCCATAGGACATTTTGTTACAGGCTATCGCCCGACCTGCTGAACAGAATTACACCAAATTTGGCAAAAAGGTAGGTCTTGGTTTAGAGTGCACCCTTTTTTTTAAATGGTGTAAATCCGTTCAGTAGTTCCTGAGAAATTTAAAAAGAAAAATATCGATATCTGAGCACCGAGGAGGAGTTGCAAACCCTCCCGAGCACGAGCTCAATTCTGATTGGCTGCCAACACTCCAAACCAGGAAGTGTTGGCAGCCATCTTGTGACGCAGTAACTGAGTCACAAGAAAAGAGTAAATAAAAAGGTGAAAAACAAGAAAAGGGGGCAGGGTACAAACACCCTGACCCCCTAGGCCTACTCAGGGGGTCCCACAGGGACCCCCAGGGCCAAAAAAAGCATTTATTTTTAAAACAAAATCGGCAGAATTTGTGCTGGATGCGCGAATCCTGCCGAGAAAATAAAGCCCCCGGGTGGGCCAGGTTCCGGGGGGCATGCCTATTTAATTAGCACGGGCCCCCGCAGACACGGGGACTGCCACCTCCCCGGGGCTCTCTTATTTTTTTAAATAAAATGTGTGTGGGGTGCTCGAGTCCCCACACGCCCCGGGGACCACCAGCTCCCCGGGGCTTTGCAAATTAAATGCGGGAGTTGCGCGGCCCCCTCATCCCCGGGGACCGCCACCTCCCTGGGGCTCTGTTTTTTTAATAAAAATATGTGTGTGGGGGGCTCGAGCCCCCACATGCCCCAGGGACCACCACCTCCCCGGGGCACTCTATATTTGAATTCGGGGCCACGCAGCCCCCCTCCAAAGAATTTAATTACATTTTTTTTTAAAAAGACTGGCCATGCCCCGGGGATGGGGTCCCCGGGCCGAAATTGGCATCGGGAGGGGGGCCACGCGGCCCCCTTCCCATTTAAAAAAAAAAAGAAATTATAATTAGGGATCAGGCCCTGGGGGATGGGGTCCCCAGGGCCCAAAAAATAGTAAAAGAAGGGGGGCCACACAGTCCCCCTTCTACAAAAAAAAAAAAAAAAACGGCATCTCGCCGGAGGCCCCGCCCCCTCATTGCATCACTCTGCAAACGCGCCCGTGGCGCGTTGTAAGTTGGGGAATTAATTCCCCTTGAATACTGGGGGTCCCTGGGGGCCAACTAGCCCACCAGGTTTCTCCAGTATGCGCCACAGAGCTGCGTTGCAGAGAGGTGGTCTGAGGCCATGCCCCTTTTTACACGTCTCTGCAACGCAGCTCTGTGGCACTTACTGGAGGTACCTGGTGGGCTAGTTGGCCCCCAGGGACCCTTAGGATTCAAGGGGACTTAATTCCCCAACTTACACTGCGCCAGCTTCTGGTGCACTGCTGGTGGGGCGATGAGGTCCTCTTGTGTCCTGAGGACCTCAGAACACAAGTGGACTTCATCCTCCGAACAGCAGTGCGCCAGAAGACACGTTTGTAGTGTGGTGTAAAAAGGGGCATGGCCTCGGAACTAGGGGTGGGCGGAATTTGCGGAGTTGCGTTCCGCAAAATTCCACGAAACGGCAAGAAATCTCCGCGAGCACGCGGAATTTTGCGTGCTCGCGGAGATTTCGCTGCGCCCGTTGTAATCTATGCAGGGTCACTCTTAGGGGCAGACGAGCATCGTCCCAGAATGAATCCTGCCCTGCATATTTGTCCACGAAGATGCCACCGTTTTGTGCAATACCTCTACTCAACTGGAGTACTTTCTACTGGCTAATCAGTAAGTGCTACCTCGTTGGGTAAATGTATAGTGCCTTTTCTACACTACAGCAGCGTAAAGGACCAGAAGAATTGTCCCCAGTGACCTGTGTGTCTGTAACTTTGCCACCGCGCCGAAAGCACCGGGGTCCTTTGATTAAGCTGTCCATCATTCTGGGGAAAGGGCGGTAAGACGTTGAATACCGCTAGTGTATGTGGGGCGGGGCCAAGACAAACGGGCGGGGCTTCTAGGCCAGTTCAAATGCCTCTTGTTTATAAAGGGTCAGAGCAGTATCTCAGCGGCAGACGAGGAGAAGGAACCTCCTGGTCACAGGAACTACACGAGGATTGCGCTCGAGAAGATCAAGGATGCAAAGACCTCCATCAAGGATTACAGCTAACTTTTCATGTTGGAAATGGAGAGAAGGCACATCTGCTTAACCACGCTCACGAATTCTACATGGGGATTGCGCTCGAGAAAATCAAGGATGCAAAGACCTCCATCAAGGATTACAGCTAACTTTTCACGTTGGAAATGGAGAGAAGGCACATCTGCTTAACCACGCTCACGAATTCTGCACACCTGCCCTGCATATTTATCCACGAAGATGCCACCGTTTTGTGCAATACCTCTACTCAACTGGAGTACTTTCTACTGGCTAATCAGTAAGTGCTACCTCGTTGGGTAAATGTATAGTGCCTTTCCTACACTACAGCAGCGTAAAGGACCAGAAGAATTGTCCCCAGTGACCTGTGTGTCTGTAACTTTGCCACCGCGCCGGAAAGGCGCCGGGGTCCTTTGAGTAAGCTGTCCATCCTAGTGGGGAAAGGGCGGGAAGACGTTGCATACCGCTAGTGTATGTGGGGCGGGGCAAAACGGGCGGGGCATCCATGCGAGTTCACATGCATCTTGTTTATAAAGGGTCAGAGCACGATCTGAGCAGCAGATGAGGAGAAAGAACCTCCTGGCCACTGGACCTACACGGGGATTGCGCTCGAGAAAATCAAGGATGCAAAGACCTCCATCAGGGATTACAGCTAATGTTTGGCGGTAGATCTGGGCAGAAAGCACTCCTGCTTAGCCTCGACCTTGCTCACGAATTTTTTGTGCTGATTAATGCGTTACAGAATTTGAGCTTCAACTCGGGCACCTGCTTTATTTAAATCTGTAAGTGCTTCATGCACCCGAATTCCGTTCCGCAGCGGATCGCGGAAGTTTTGACATTTCCGCGTTCCACGCGGAACGCGGAAATGCCGAAATTTCGCAAGTTCCGCGAGCGGAACGGAATTTGCCGCCCACCCTTACTCGGAACACCTCTCTGCAACGCAGCTCTGTGGCGCTTACTGGAGGTACCTGGTGGGCTACTTGGCCCCCAGGGACCCTCAGGATTCAAGGGGACTTAATAGAGACGTTATAGTTAGAAATTAGCATTTAAAAAACCTTAGAAATTCACTGAAAAAACCATAGGTTTCAGGGACGTTATAGTTAGAAATTAGCATTTAAAAAACCTTAGAAATTCACTGAAAAAACCATGGGTTTCAGGGACGTTATAGTTAGAAATTAGCATTTAAAAAACCTTAGAAATTCACTGAAAAAAACCATAGGTTTCAGGGACGTTATAGTTAGAAATTAGCATTTAAAAAACCTTAGAAATTCACTAAAAAAACACAGGTTTCAGCGACGTTACAGTTAGTTGGACATTTCACTCATACAAAACCAGAGAAATTCGGCTGTTATAGTTAGTAGAGCTAACTATAACTCGCGCCCCCGCAATGCACTGCTGATGACGTCACATATTACATCACTCATGACATGGTCAGTGACATCACTGATGACATCACTGATGACATCTCAAATGACATCACTGATGACATCACTGATGACATCATCCATGTGATAATCTGATGAACCTCCTCACACCCTAATAAAACCTTTTATACACTCACTCCAAAATACAGTCTACCAATATCAAAAGCATAGACAGACCAATAGCAGTTAGTACATACCTGCTCAGTGATTCCTAGGTCTACACACACACACATCCACTCATTCACCCATACAGTAACTCATACATGTAGTCACTCATCAATACAGCACTATCATATGCACTCATACCTATACATACAATCACACACCGCCACTCATCCATAGACTTACTCACACACCTACTCAGTCATGCAAAGAATCAATCACACCCATTTACTCACCTATACAGTTATACACAGACCACCTCACTTATTTATACAAATACTAACACATCCTTACTCTCTTATACAATCACTGATACAAGCACACACTCATGCATACAGCTACTCTCACAATCACTCACTCTCACGTATAGTCATTTATATACTCCAACACTCACATATACTGCCTTTCACATATGTAGTTAATCACACATATACCGCTGAGACATCCATTCACTCACCAACACACCCATACACACACTCACCCACCCATACATCCCTTCACAGATGCACTCTTGAACCCATACACCCAGTGAATCACCCACTCACACTTCTATGTACAGAGTCCCCCACCCCCCACCCACTCACAAAGACACTCAGGCACCCATACAGATACTCAGACAACCAATCAATAACCCATATAGACAGTCATGTAGCTACTCACCAACCCATGCAGCCGGTAATACACCAACAGACAGACTGATACAAACATTTACACAGTTTACTCACTAACCCATGCATTCAGTAAGATACGCTTAATCAGTCACTTATACAATCAGTCACGCACCTACTAAATCATCCATTCAGACACTTATACACCCACTCATTCTTCAATACACCTTGGCATATATACATATAAAACATATTTAAACTTTAAAGAAACACACGGTCACTGGATGATGTCATCAGTGATGTCATCAGTGATGTCATTTGAGATGTCGTCAGTGATGTCACTGACCATGTCATGAGTGATGTAATATGTGACATCATCAGCAGTGCATTGCGGGGGCGCGAGTTATAGTTAGCTCTACTGACTATAACGGCCGAATTTCTCTGGTTTTGTACGAGTGAAATGTCCAACTGACTATAACGTCGCTGAAACCTGTGGTTTTTTCAGTGAATTTCTAAGGTTTTTTAAATGCTAGTTTCTGACTATAACGTCCCTGAAACCTATGTTTTTTTCAGTGAATATATACATAAATACATATATATATATAATTCACTGAAAAAACCATAGGTTTCAGGCACGTTATAGTTAGAAATTAGCATTTAAAAACCTTAGAAATTCACTAAAATCCCCAACTTACAATGCGCCAGGGGCGCGTTTGCACAGTGGTGCTGGGAGGGGGTGGGCCTGATATGACAAGTGTGCAAAGATGCCCCCTGGTGCATTGTAAATTGGGGGATTAAGTGCCCTTGAATCCTGAGGGTCCCTGGGGGCCAACTAGCCCACCAGTTACCTCCAGTAAGCGCCACAGAGCTGCGTTGCAGAGTGGTGTAAAAAGGGGCGTGGCCTCAGACCACCTCTCTGCAACGCAGCTCTGTGGCCCATATTGGAGGTACTTGGTGGGCTAGTTGGCCCCCAGGGGCCCTCAGTATTCAAGGGGAATTAATTCCCTAACTAACAACGCACCAGGGGGGCGCGTTTGCAGAGTGGTGGAGAAAGGGGGCATGGCCTTTGTCTACCTCTCACCAATCCCACTGCGTGGGGCTTACTGGAGGTAAAAGGTAGGCTAGTTGGCCCCTAAAGGACCCCCAGCAGTGAAGGGGACTTCAATCCCCATCCAAGAGCGCGCCAGGGAGCGCGTTTGTAGAGTGGTGGGCAAAGTGGTGTGGCCTGGTACGAGTACTTACCAGTGCTGCTGTGTGGGACTGACTGGAGGTAATAGTTTGGGAAGTTGGCCCCCAAGGATGTCCTTGGGGGCCAACTACCCCTCTTGTTACCTCCAATAAGTCCCACACAGTGGGATTGCTAAGACGTCTTCGGAGCCCATGGCCCCCTTTCTCCACCACTCTGCAAACGCGCCTCGTGGCAGACTACGGGATGGGGATGAAGTCCAATTTAGTCCTGAGGGAGTTTGGGGGCCAAGAATCCCTCCTGGTACCCCCTGCAAGTCCTACGCAGCGGAATTCCTGAGCGCTGGTCAGACGCCCAGCACCCTTTCTCCACCACTCTGCAAACGTGACTACTACTTAAAGAAGCATCTTTCTGCACCTCTGACTTAGAGGCAGTTTTAATCCCCCTGCCATATTATGTACTAGGGCCTTACAGAGTCATGCTAATCACAGGGGTACCCCAACGCATAGTGTTCCCTAGTGTATGTAGGTGTTTTCACTGTATTCTAAGTGTCTTTTAGCATTGCACTGGCTCTAGGCCTGGTTAGTCAGAGTCAGTTACCACCAGTACCCGTTAGAAAAAGTTGGGGGCACAGGATGATTTTGCAACAAGGCCTCTTTCTGCTCCTCTGTTGGTTCTTTCTGCACATGTCTTGCTTCTTCCTGCACTTTTCTTCGTCTTTGTGGACTTCTGTTGCTTCTTTCTGCATTTCTTTTGCTTCTTTCTGTGCGTTTGTTCCTCTTTCTTCACATGTCCTACCTCTGTAGGCATAGTTAGAAACTAGCATTTAAAAAACCTTTAAAATTCAATTAAAAAACCATAGGTTTCAGGCACGTTATAGTTAGAATATTGTAACAAACGGGGGTGCGCAGCTCAAGAAGTCCAATAAGCCAAGGTAATTAGAAAAATAGCTTCTTTATTCCAAGAATTTTTTTAAAATTCATCGAATATAGATAATCCAGCCAACGCGTTTCATTCCCATATAGGAAACTTCCTCCGGGCAAACAATGTATCACTCGAAACGTACACTTCGAAAAAGGTGTCAGCAGCAATTGTTACTAGCGATTGTGCTGCAATAGTTGACTTCTCATATACAAACATAAACTCCAATGTAGGCCTGTAGTGACCGCCAAAGACACTCCAAGGATTTGTAGTGAACGAATCCGTTTGAGAGAAATCATACACCCTCACAGGAGAAAATCAATTGGAAATGTAATTTGGAGCGCCTCTATATTTTCTTAGCATCACCAACAGTATGAGCTGCGCACCCCCGTTTGTTACAATATTCTTGGATCTGGGGCACAGTGACGTCACTTAACGGCTGGCGTAGGGGTAGTTTGCACAGCAAATTTACATATAGGAACTGGCACGGGGTGCGGCATAGGAGGTCCGCCGTTTTTGCTGTGGGAAACGTTATAGTTTGAAATTAGCATTTAAAAAACCTTTGAAATTCACTGAAAAAACCATAGGTTCCAGGCACGTTATAGTTAGAAATTAGCATTTAAAAAACCTTAGAAATTCACTTAAAAAACCGTAGGTTTTAGGGACGTTATAGTAGTTGGACATTTCACTCGTACAAAACAATAGAAATTCCCCGTTATAGTTAGTTCAGCTAACTATAACTCGCGCCCGCAATGCACTGCTGATGACATCACATATTACATCACTCATGACATGGTCAGTGATATCACTGATGACATCACTGATGACATCTCAAATGACATCACTGATGACATCACTGATGACATCATCCATGTGATAATTTGATGCATCTTCTCACACCCTAATATAACCTTTGATACACCCACTCTAAATTACAGACTGCCATTCTCAAAACCATAGACACTCCAACACCAATAACTACTTACCCACTCACTGATTCTTAGGTCTACACACACATCCATTCACTCACCCATACAGTCACTCATACTTACGGTCACCCAGTACAGGACTATCATATGCACTCATACACCTATATAGACACTCACACACCGCCACTCATCCATAGAGTTACTCACACACATAGTAGGTCATGCAAATAATTAATCACACTCCCATTTACTCACCTATACAGTTATACACACACCAGCTCACTTACTCATACAGATACTAGCACATTCTTACGCTCTTATACAATCACTGATACAAGCACACACTCATCCATACAGCTACTCTCACAATCACACACTCTCACTTATAGCCATTTATATACTCCAACACACATATATACTGCCTTTCACATATGTAGTTACTCACACATGTACCACTGAGATATACATTCACTCACTAACACACCCATACACACACTCACCCACCCATACAGTCCATCACAGATGCACTCTTGAAACCATGCACCCAGTGAATCTCCCACTCATACATCTATGCACAGAGTCACACACACCCCACCCACACAAACACTCAGGCACCCATACAGATACTCAGACAACCAATCAATAACCCATATAGACATTCATGTAGCTATTCACAAACCCATGCAGCCGCTTACACAGCAACAGACAGACGGATACAGACATTCACACAGTTTAGTCACTAACCCATGCATTCAGTCAGATACGTTTAATCGCTCACTTATAGAGTCAGTCACGCACCTACTAGCCCACCAGGTACCTACAGTAAGCACCACAGACCTGCGTTGCAGAGTGGTGTAAAAAGGGGCGTGGCCTCAGACCACCTCTCTGCAACGCAGCTCTGTGGCTTACTGGAGGTACCTGGTGGGCTAGTTGGCCCCCAGGGACCCTCAGAATTGAAAGGGAATTAATTCCCCAACTTACAACACGCCAGGGGGCGCGTTTGCTGAGTGCTTCTGCGAGGGGGCGGGGCCTCGGCACGATGCCGGCTTTTTTTAAAAATGATGTTTTGTTGAAGGGGGGCTGTGTGGCCCCCCTTCTTTTACAATATTTGGGGCCCTGGGGACCCCATCCACCAGGGCCTTACCTGTTTTTTACAACAAAAAAAACGGGAAGGGGGCGTCGCGGCCCCCCTCCCGAGGCCAATTTCAGCCCCGGGGACCCCATCCCCCGGGGCATGGCCACATGTTTCTCTATTTTTTTAAAATATATATTTAAGGAGGGGGGCTGCATGACCCCCTCCTGAGGCCTCTAATTGCCCCGGGGACCCCATCCCCGGGGCTGTGCCTCGTATTTATTTATTTTTATTATGGGGGAGGGGGGCCATGTGGCCCCCCTCCCGGGCCACTTCTGGCCCCGGGGACCCCATCCCCCGGGGCCTGGCCTCTTCGTTGGGGACCGTGGGGGGTGCCCCAATGCCCCCACAGTCGTGCCGGCTCCCCGCGTCCTGCAGGAACCGGCATTGCTTTTCCACATGGGGAACTGCTAACATGCAGCTCCCCGTGTGGAAAAGCAATCTGGTTTGGATTTTGGAAGAGAGAGCAGGTTTCCTGCTCTCTCTTCCAAAACCCAAACCACAGTTTGCTATGACAGGGTGGGAGCCGCGAGGCTCCCGCCCTGCCATAGCAAACAGCAGTGTCCCGGGGGGTGGGCACCCCGGGACACTGCAGGAGACGGCCCTGGGGGGTGGCGGTCCCCAGGGCCAACATGGGCTCCAGGAGGGGGGCCACACGGCCCCCCTCCCAACGTGTGCACAGCCCCGGGGAGGTGGTGGTCCCCGGGGCTCGGGGTCCGTAACGGACCCCCGCATTTACATACTTAGTGCCCCGGGGAGGTGGCGGTCCCCGTGGCGTGAGGGGGGGCTTGAGCCCCCCACACAGGTTCATTTTTTTTTTTTAAAACAAGCCCTGGGGGTGGCGGTCCCCGGGGCTGCGGGGGGCCGTGTGCCCCGCAAATATTTAAGAAAAGCCCCAGGGGGTGGCGGTCCCCGGGCTTGGGTGTCCTTGGAGGCCCCCCACACATTTAAAAAAACAAGCCCCGGGGGGTGGCGGTCCCCGGGGCTGCAGGGGGCCGTGTGCCCCCACAAATATTTAAGAAAAGCCCCAGGGGGTGGCGGTCCCCGGGGCTTGGGGGTCCTTGGAGGACCCCGCACACATTTAGAAAAACAAGCCCCAGGGGGTGGCGGTCCCCGGGGCTGCGGGGGGCCGTGTGCCCTGCAAATATTTAAGAAAAGCCCTGGGGGGTGGCAGTCCCTGGGGCTGCGGGGGCCCCCCTGGGCCCCCGCAATTACATTATGGCATGCCCCTGGGACTTGGCCCACCCGGGGGCTAAATAATAACGAAGCGCGGGAGCCCGCGCTTCATTTTTTTTAACATTTCAGCAGGATTCGCTGACCCAACGCGAATTTTGCTGAATTTGTTTTTTTTTTAAATGCTTTTTTTGGCCCTGGGGTTCCTTGTGGGACCCCCCTGAGCAGGCCTAGGGGGTCAGGGTGTTTCTACCCTGCCCCCTTTTCTTGTTTTTCGCGTTTGTTTCCCTGTTTTCTTGTGACTCTGTTCTACCGAGGAACAAGATGGCTGCCAACACTTCCTGGTTTGGAGTGTTGACAGCCAATTAGAATAAAGCTTGTGGTCGTGAGGGTCCGCGGATCCACCGCTCCTCTAGATATCGAAACTTTTATTTTTTGATTTTCTCAGCAAATACTTAATGAATTTACACCATTTAAAAAAAAGGCTCTTTCTGAACCAAGGGCTACCTTTTTGCCAAATTTGGTGTAATTTCGTTCAGCAGATCGAGCTGTAGCCGTGTCTAAAGTTTCCTATGGGAAATTGATTTTCCGACCTCTTCTTTTTTTAATTTCTCAGGAACTACTGAACGGATTTACACCATTTAACAAAAAGGGCTCTTTCTGAACCAAGGGCTACCTTTTTGCCAAATTTGGTGTAATTCCGTTCAGCAGTTCGAGCTGTAGCCATGTCTAAAGTTTCCTATGGAAAATAACATGGAGAAAACACGTTTTGGGACCCCCCTTTTTTCTCGGCCCCCACTTTGCGAATCACCCCGAAACTTTCAGGATAGGAGCTGACCGGAGCGGACCACAAGTTTTGAAAAGTTCGCGAAGATTCATCAACCGGCGCCAAAGTTATTGGGAAAAGAAAAAACGCTTTTCCTATGGAAACAGGTCCTAACTATAACTATCTACTGGCGACCGCCAGTAGATAATATATATATATATATATATTTATATATATATATATATATATATATATATATATATATATATATATATATATATATATATATTCACTGAAAAAAACATAGGTTTTACAGACGTTATAGTTAGAAATTAGCATTTAAAAACCTTTGAAAACCACTGAAAAAACCATAGGTTTCAGGGGCGTTATAGTTAGCTGGACATTTCACTCGTACAAAACCATAGAAATTCCACTGTTATAGTTAGTTCAGCTAACTATAACTCGTGCCCCCGCAATGCACTGCTCATGACGTCACATATTACATCATTCATGGCATGGTCAGTGACATCACTGATGACATTACTGATGACATCTCAAATGACATCACTGATGACATCACTGATGGCATCACTGATGGCATCATCCAGTGACTGTGTGTTTCTGTAATTTTTAAATATGTTTTACATATATACTTGGGTGTATTGAAGAATGAGTGGGTGTATAAGTGTCTGGATGGGGGATTTTACAGGTGTGTGACTCATTGTATAAGTGAGTGATTAAACGTGTCTTACTGAATGCATGGGTTAGTGACTAAACTGTGTGAATGTGTGTATCAGTCTGTCTGTTGTTGTGTAAGCTGCTACATGGGTTGGTCAGTAGCTACATGAGTGTTTATATGGGTTATTGATTGTTTGCCTGAGTATTTGTATGGGAGACTGAGTGTGTGTGTGGGTGAGTTGGAGGTGTGTGACTCTGTGCATTGATGTGTGAGTGGTTGATTCACTGGGTGTATGGGTTCAAGAGTGCATGTGGAAACAGCTGTATGGGTGGGTGAGTGTGTGTATGGGTGTGTTGGTGAGTGAATGGATGTCTCAGTGGTATATGTGTGAGTAACTACATATGTAAAAGGCAGTATATGTGAGTGATGCTGTATATAAATGAGTATATGTGAGAGTGAGTGATTATGAGAGTGGCTGTATGGATGAGTGTGTACTTGTATCAGTGATTATATAAGAGAGTAAATATGCATTAGTATCTGTATGAATTAATGAGGTGGTGTGTATATAACTTTATAGGTGAGCAAATGGGAGTGTGATTGATTCTTTGCATGACTGACTAGGTGTGTGAGTAACTCCATGGATGAGTGGCGGTGTGTGAGTGTCTGAATAGGTGTATGAGTACATATCATAGTGTTGTATTGATGAGTGACTGCATGTATAAGTGAATGTATGGGTGAATGAGTGGATGTGTGTGTAGACCTAGGAATCAAAGAGTGCATATGTAGTAACTGGTATTGGTGTCTCGATGGTTTCGAAAGTGGTAGTCTGTATTTTACAGTGGGTGTATTAAAGGTTATATTAGACTGTGAGGAGGTGCATCAGATTTTCATGTGGATGATGTCATTAGTGATGTCATCAGTGATGTCATTTGAGATGTCATCAGTGATGTCATCAGTGATGTCACTGACCATGCCATGAATGATGTAATATGTGACGTCACGAGCAGTGCATTGCGGGGGCGCGAGTTATAGTTAGCTGAACTAACTATAACAGTGGAATTTCTATGGTTTTGTACGAGTGAAATGTCCAGCTAACTATAACGCCCCTGAAACCTATGGTTTGTTCAGTGATTTTCAAAGGTTTTTTAAATGCTAATTTCTAACTATAACGTCTGTAAAACCTATGGTTTTTTCAGTGAATTTCAAAGGTTTTTTAAATGCTAATTTCAAATTATAACGTCTGTAAAACCTATGGCTTTTTCAGTGAATTTGAAAGGTTTTATAAATGCTAATTTCTAACTACAATGTCCCTGAAACCTATATTGTTTTTAACTAAATTTAAAAAAGACGTGCATACTTTTTGTAGTGAAAAACTAACTGTAACAGTAGTCTGTTATAAGTTAGAATTTAACAATGTTTAAAACTTAATTAGCACTAATTAACATATAAGTGTAGAAAAAGTGTGACGGAGCAGCTATGATACCTGACTTCGAACAACAGCGTTCACAGTTCGATTCCCGGCTCCAGCGGCATGTTAGCCCACCACTATATCACTGTGGGCAACCCCTTGCTTAATCTTTCTGACGCCCCCGAGCGCTGGCACACCTTTCCAGGGGTAGCTGTACGCTTTACAAATGCTCGCATTTTTTTAATTTAAAACCATAGTGATGAGAAATATTATCACGTTTTTTTTTCTTCTATTCTGAAAGATCTTTTTTTTATGTCTTCTATTTAGAATTACGGCAATGAATAAATGTATTTACTGATGAGAATGGAAATGACACGGTTTTCCGGGTAACAGTTTTTAAGCTCTCCAAGGTATGTACATATTAAGGACCTTATACGTGTTAGGTTCGAAATCGAAACTTTTTCCGCTTCACATTTTGTAACTTTTCCCAACACGTGCACAAGTTAAACAGTTAAAACGTGATCACATGTCAACTGTAAAACGTGACATCTAAATGGGCGGAGCCGCATCTTCCTTCCATAGACTACTCAATAACCAAAAAGTATATAAACCACACCCGTTGATTGATTAGTTTCGTTTTCGCGAGTTATTTACGCGTCTCCATTCAGTGATGCAGGTGCTCTTTTCTACAGTCGGATTCTTCTTTTGCGGCCACAAAACATAATCCTGAGTTGTAAGTTGTTTGATTATGGCATACTAGATATTTATAATACGTAGCTATTTGTCAATATTTAAACACTTGTATTTAGAAAAAAGTGTTATTGGTTGTTTTTGCCATTTATATGTAACGTCAGCAGCTTGTTTTCAGAAACAGACAGAATACAGCAAACATTGTTCCTATTCTGGCTCCTTTGAGCTCATATACTGTGACTTTGTATATTATAATATTGACACTGTACTTGACCTCAGAAGTGTTGGTGACCCGTCGGCGCGAAGACTGAAGATTTATATGTAACGTCAGCAGCTTCTAATTTGTAGTCTATTTCCCCCTTGAGATCATATATTGTGAGTATGTATATTATAATAACCACACATTATGATCTCAGAGGAGTTTTTGACCTGTCGGCGCGAAGACTAAAGATTTATATGTAACGTCAGCAGCTTCTGGTTTTTAGTCTATTTCTCCCTTGAGATCATATAGTGTGAGTATGTATATTGTAATATTTACATTTATACTGACCTCAGTGGAGTTTTTTTGATATTTCTATTTTTGTCTGTTGCGGTTCCTATTCACCTTCTCCCTATAGAATATATACTACCAGTAGTGTATATTATTATACTACTGTCCTATATATTCTTAAAGGAGTATGTGATTTGTTAGCGGAGCAGTGAGCGACCTCTAAGCACTACGACCGAACTTTCCCGAATTCTACAGAATAGAAGTTATAAAAAATGATAAAGCGTACATTTCTATGTAATATAAAGTGATTTGTGTTTAACTCTTTTTTACTTGTTATTGTTCTTGTGACCTGAGATGATGTAGTGCGGGAGTATTTCTTGTAGCACTTCTTTTCTACTTTATCTAAAAGTAACTCATGCCCTCTTATATTATCAAGAATATGGGGCAACACTTTTACAAACTATAGCAGAAAAAAAAGGGAGGGTGTGCCCAAGCTTAAGGGATATTTTATGAATTGCGTTTTTATTTGTCACCCCTTTGATATATATAGCTTCAGTTTCCGAAGAAAGTATATTTGTAATTGCTTAATAAAAACTATTTCAAACCTAGACTGAAATTTTTGCTGCGCAACCACAGCTCCCCGCCAGAAAAGTAAACACCACATTATAACTAAACAGTGCTCCTGGGAAGTATCCCACCCACAAACGTAATAAAAAGAAGACCGCAACACACTTTGTTATTTTCCCGCCGTGATTTGTACACCCCACGCCAATTATATGAAAGGTCCTTAAAATATATAAAAAACAATTTTTACCTTCACAATCCATGTCCACCACCTTGTGACCACTGTACAGAGTTAATAGTGTTCCTACCCTCCCCGCTACTACTTTCTTTTCCCATACTCCATTGAAGTGCGTCACAAAATGGTTCACAACAGTGAACCGTTCCCAGGCAATAATGAGCAAACTTGTACTCGGAACACTTTAGCCAATAAAATGTCCATGGTGTTCCGCAGAGGGGGAGGGAATCGCTGCCAACACTTCTACTTTCAATGGTTTACAGCCAATGAACATTTACCTTGGGAAGGTCCTGCTTGGAACACGTTACCCAATTAGATGTCCCTGATGCTCCGCGGAGGGGAGGGAATGGCTGGCAACACTTCTACTTTCAATGGTTTACAGCCAATGAACATTAAGCTTGGGATGGAACACGTTACCCAATTAGATGTCCCTGATGCTCTGCGGAGGGGGAGGGAATGGCTGGCAACACTTCTACTTTCAATGGTTTACAGCCAATGAACATTAAGCTTGGGAAGGTCCTGCTTGGAACACATCAGCCAATCAGATGTCCCTGCTACTCCGCGGACGGGGAGGAAATGGCTGGCAACACTTCTACTTTCAATGGTTCGCAGCCAATGAACATTAAGCTGGGAAGGTCCTGCTTGGAACACGTCAGCCAATCAGATGTCCCTGCTACTCCGCGGACGGGGAGGAAATGGCTGGCAACACTTCTACTTTCAATGGTTCGCAGCCAATGAACATTAAGCTTGGGAAGGTCCTGCTTGGAACACGTCAGCCAATCAGATGTCCCTGCTACTCCGCGGACAGGGAGGAAATGGCTGGCAACACTTCTACTTTCAATGGTTCGCAGCCAATGAACATTGAGCTCGTTGTTGGAACACCTCAGCCAATTAAACGTTAATTTTGTTCCAGACACACGAACAGAACATGCCCTCCCACATAATATTAAATTTCGTCTAAGAAAGTGACACTATCCGTGATAAAAGTGAACACTGCATTATAAGTAAACATTACTGCGCATTATATTAAAGGAAGGCTGCAATATGGCGCATTGTTATTTTCCCGATATGATTTACACAGCCTACTGAACATTGCCGCAATACTGCACATTCACACTACCTGTGTGTGCGCCCTACACACTGCTTGCCGCAATACGGCGCATTGTTTTCCCGATGGGATTTCCAGAGCCTACGCAACCTTGCCGCAATACCACGCACCGTTGTTCTGCGGACGTGATTTCCACGGCCTACGCAACATTCAAACTCCCTGCCTCTGCACCGTACAGACTGCTTAAACTAAGACCACAGTGTTCCTACTATACCCTCTTATACAATTTTTCTCTTTTGTTTCGCCCTATGCCTTTCAACTCAGTCACAAAATGGCTGCCAACACTTCCTAGTTTCAACAGTTCGCAACCAATGAGCCACACGCACGTGCTCATAACGCCTCAGCCAATCAGATGTCAGAATTCTCAAATATCGATATCTGTAAAATGTGATATTTCTCAAAAACTACTGAACGGATTTACCCCATTTAAACAAAAGCGTGCTTTCTGGACCACGACCTTTCTCTGTGCCAAATTTGGCATAATTCCGTTCAGCAGTTTGACCTGTAGCCTTGTCTAAAGTTTCCTATGGAAATTGCATGGAGAAAACACGTTTTGGGACCCCCCTTTTTCTTAGCCCCCCCTTGAAAAATCACCCCCAAACTTTCAAGATAGGAGCTGATCTGAAAAGAGGAATTTTTGCGAAAATTTCGTAAACATTCATCAAACGACGCCAAAGTTATAAGCACATCAAAAAATGCTTTTCCTATGGAAACTAGGTTCGAACTATAACTATCTACTGGCGACCGCCAGTAGATAATATATATATATATATATTCACTGAAAAAACCATAGGTTTTAGGGACAGTTATAGTTAGTTGGACATTGTACTCGTACAAAACCCGTGAAATTCCCCCGTTATAGTTAGTTCAGCTAACTATAACTCACCCCCTCGCAATGCACTGCTGATGACGTCACATATTACATCACTCATGACATGGTCAGTGACATCACTGATGACATCACTGATGACATCTCAAATGACATCACTGATGACATCATCCAGTGACTGTGTGTTTCTGTAAAGTTTAAATATGTTTAATATATATAGGGAAAGGCGTATTGAAGAATGAGTGGGTGGATAAGTGTCTGAATGGATGATTTAGTAGGTGCGTGACTAACTCTATAAGTGAGTGATTAAACGTATCTTACTGAATGCATGGGTTAGTGATTAAACTGGGTGAATGTCTGTATCCGTCTGTCTGTTGCTGTGTAAGTGGCTGCATGGGTTTGTGAATAGCTACATGAGTGTATATATGAGTTATTGATTGGTTGTCTGAGTATCTGTATGGGTGACTGAGTGTTTGTGTGGGTGGGGTGTGTGCAACTCTGTGCATAGATGTGTGAGTGGGTGATTCAATGGGTGGATGGTTTCAAGAGTGCCTCTGTGATAGACTGTATGGGTGGGTAAGTGTGTGTAAGAGTGTGTTAGTGAGTGAATGTATGTCCCAGTGGTACATGTGTGAGTAACTACATATGTGAAAGGCAGTATATATGTGTGTTGGAGTATATAAATATGTATATAAGCGAGAGTGTGTGATTGTGAGAGTGACTGTATGGATGAGTGTGTGCTTGTATCAGTGATCGTATAAGAGCGTAAGAATGTGCTAGTATTTGTATGAGTAAGTGAGCTGGTGTGTGTATAACTGTATAGGTGAGTAAATGGCAGTGTGTTTAATTATTTGCATGACTGACTACATGTGTGAGTACCTCTATGGATGAGTGGCGGTGTTTGAGTGTCTATATAGGAGTATGAGTGCATATGATAGTCCTGTACTGAGTGACCGTAAGTATGAGTGACTGTACGGGTGAGTGAGTGGATGTGTGTGTAGACCTAAGAATCAGTGAGTGGGTATGTAGTTATTGGTGTTGGAGTGTCTATGGTTTTGCGAATGGCAGTCTGTAATTTAGAGTGGGTGTACCAAAGGTTATATTAGGGTGTGAGAAGGTGCATCAGATTATCACGTGGATGATGTGTTCAGTGATGTCATCAGTGATGTCATTTGAGATGTCATCAGTGATGTCATCAGTGATGTCACTGACCATGTCATGAGTGATGTAATATGTGACGTCATCAGCAGTGCATTGCGGGGGCGCGAGTTATAGTTAGCTGAACTAACTATAACGGGGAATTTCACGGGTTTTGTACGAGTGCAATGTCCAACTAACTATAACTGTCCCTAAAACCTATGGTTTTTTCAGTGAATTTGTAAGGTTTTTTAAATGCTAATTTCTAACTATAACGTGCCTGAAACCTATGGTTTTTTCAGTGAATTTCAAAGGTTTTTTAAATGCTAATTCATAACTATAACATGTCTGAAACCTATGGTTTTTTTCAATGAATTTCAAAGGTTTTGTAAATGACAATTTTTAAATGTATTAATTGTTATATTTATTTTTTTGATACTGATTTTCTACATTTTTTTTAACTATTTTTAGATATTTTATTTTTTAAATTACATTATAATTACATTATACATTACATTACATAATATACTTTCTCAGAATGAATTACTTTAGTTTAAATACGTTGCAAATAGGCAATAGACTTTTAAGTACAGTTGTTGCAATGGGCAACACAATTTCAAATACAATGCAACATTGAGATCAATGTGAATTTCTAGTTAAATGCAATTAGTTACTTTATGGATTACTTTACTAACCACAGGACTGGATCCTAGATTCAGTTCTGGGACATCTCCTGTAAACAGTTGAGTAAAAGTGTTTTGGTTACAGTAGTGATTTTTAAGGAATATTATTGTATTTTAAAAGTTGACACTAAGAAACTTTTTCACATAGAATCACCAATGTTATCCCATGGGAGGAAATTCACTTAGCAGGTAAGTAGTGTTATCGTTACTTTTTCTTACTCAGTGGTGGATCCTGAATCCAGCACTGGTGCATCTCCTGTAAACAGTTGAAAGAATGCGTTTAAGTCATACAGGCGATTTTTAAGGAATATTTGTAGTTTGTGAAAATCGACACTTTGAAACTTTTCTGCTGAATACCAGACAATGGATTCCTATGGAAGGAAATACAAGTTACTGGTAAGTACGGTTAAAATTACTTTTCAGGATCAGTACTGGGCTCAAAGATGCAGCACTGGGTTCTCTCCTGATAACAGGTGAGTAAATCGGAATTCGTAGTTCGGCTGATTTTAGAGGAATATTATAAAGTTCCAAAACTCCACACTTAGAAGAATTTCCAAGTGAAACCAGTCAATTTATAGCCTATGGAAGGAAATTCAAGTTACTGGTAAGTACGGTTAGAATTACTTTTCAGGATCAGTACTGGGCTCAAAGATGCAGCACTGAGGTCTCTCCTGATAACAGGTGAGTAAATCGGAATTCGTAGTTCTGCTGATTTTAGAGGAATATTTGTAAGTTTCAAAAATCGACACAGAAACTTTTTCAGCAAAAAGCAGGCAATGATATCCAATGGAAGGAAATTCAAGTTACTGGTAAGTACGGTTAAAATTACTTTTCAGGATCAGTACTGGGCTCAAAGATGCAGCACTGAGGTCTCTCCTGATAACAGGTGAGTAAATCGGAATTCGCAGTTCGGCTGATTTTAGAGGAATATTATAAAGTTCCAAAACTCCACACTTAGAAGAATTTCCAAGTGAAACCAGTCAATGTTAGCCTATGGAAGGAAATTCAAGTTACTGGTAAGTACGGTTAAAATTACTTTTCAGGATCAGTACTGGGCTCAAAGATGCAGCACTGAGGTCTCTCCTGATAACAGGTGAGTAAATCGGAATTCGTAGTTCGGCTGATTTTAGAGGAATATTTGCACAATGGTGAAGGAAGGGGGTGGGGCCTGAGGTGACATGTCTGCAAACACGCCCTGTGGCACGTTTTAAGTTGGAGAATTAATTCCTCCTCAATCCCGAGGGTCCCTAGGGGCCAACTAGCCCACCAGGTACCTCCAGTATGCGCCAGAGAGCTGCGTTGCAGAGAGGTGTTCAGAGGCCACACCCCTTTTTACAACACTCTGCAACGCAGCTCCGTGGCGCTTACTGGAGGTACCTGGTGGGCTAGTTGGCCCCCAGGGACCATCAGGATTGAAGGGGATTTAAATCCCCATCTTAAAACGCGCCACGGGGCCTGTTTGCACACATGTCACCTGAAGCCCCGCCCCCTCCCTTCACCAGTGTGCAAACGCGCCCCGTGGCGCGTTTTAAGTTGGGGGATTAAGTCCCCTTGAATCCTGAGGGTCCCTGGGGACCAACTAGCCCACCAAGTACCTCCAGTAAGCGCCACAGAGCTGCGTTGCAGAGAGGTGTAAAAGGGGCGTGGCCTGGACCACCTCTCTGCAACCCAGCCCTGTGGCGCTTACTGGAGGTACCTGGTGGGCTAGTTGGCCCCCAGGGACCCCAGTATTGAATGGGAATTATTTCCCCAATTTAAAATGCGCCACAGAGCGCGTTTGTAGAGTGGTTAAGGGAGGGGGCGGGGCCTGATGCTCGATCGCGTCTTTTTCTTTCTTTTTGTTTTTTTGAAGGGGGGCTGTGTGGCCCCCCTTCTTTTTTACTTTTTGGGGCCCTGGGGACCCCATCCCCCAGGGCCTGATGCCTTTTTCCTTTTAAAAAAAAAAAAAAAATACTGTAGGGGAACGGGGCCGCGTGGCCCCCCTCTTGTGGCCTATTCCGGCCCCGGGGACCCCATTCCCCGGGGCATGGCCACTTTTAAAAAAATAATTTTGGAGGAGGGGGGCTGCGTGGCCCCCCTCCTAAGGCCCCTATTGGCCCCGGGGCTGGCCTTTTTTTTTTTAAATTATTTTTGCGGAGGGGGGCCGCGTGGCCCCCCTCCCGGGCCACTACTACTTGCCCCGGGGACCCCATCCCCCGGGGTTGGCCCTATCCTTTGGGGTCCGTGGGGGGACCCCAACTCCCCCACGGACCCTGCCGGCTCCCCGCGTCCTGCGGGAGCCGGTATTGCTTTTCCACATGGGGAGCTTCTAACCTGCAGCTCCCCGTGTGGAAAAGCAATGTGCTTTGGATATTGGAAGAGAGAGCAGGTTTCCTGCTCTCTTCCAATATCCAAAGCAGTTTGCTATGACAGGACGGGAGCCGCGAGGCTCCGTCCTGTCATAGCAAACTACAGTGTACCGGGGTAGGCACCCCGGGACACTGCAGGAGCCGGCCCTGGGGGTGGTGGTCCCTAGGGCCATCAAGGGCTCCAGGAGGGGGCCGCGCGGCCCCCCTCCCAACTTATTCAAAGCCCCGGGGAGGTGGTGGTCCCTGGGGCTCTGGGGTCCGTAACGGACCCCCATATTTAAATCTTTAGTGCCCCGGGAGGTGGCGGTCCCTGGGGCATGTGGGGGCTGGAGCCCCCCACACATGCAATTTTAATTTAAAAAGAAGCCCCAGGGGAGGTGGTGGTCCCCGGGGCTCTGGGGTCCGTAACGGACCCCCATATTTAAATCTTTAGTGCCCCGGGAGGTGGCGGTCCTCGGGGCTGCGGGAGGCCAAGAGCCCTCCCGCACCATTTGTTTTTAAAGCCCCGGGGGTGGAGGTCCCCGGGGCTTGAGGGCCTTAGAGGCCCCCCACATATTATAAATAAACCCGCATGCCCTCGGGACTTGGCCCACCCGGGGGCCAATTAACAACGAAGCGCGGTAGACCGCGCTTCGTTTTTTTTTTTTTATCGGCAGGATCCGCGCACCCAGCGCGTTTTTGCCGATTTAAAAAAAAAGTAATAATAATAATTTTTGGGGCCCTGGGGGTCCTTGTAGGACCCCCTGAGCAGGCCTAGGGTGTCAGGGTGTTTCTACCCTGCCCCCTTTTTGCGCTTTGCACACTTGTTTTTCTATTTTCTTGTTCCTCGGTTCTACCAAGGAACAAGATGGCTGCCAACACTTCCCGGTTTGGAGTGTTGACAGCCAATTAGCATGCAGCTCGTGATCGGGAGGGTGCGCGGACCCTACGCGGCCATAGATATATATGTGATTTTCCTTTTGATTTTCTCAGGAACTACTGAACGGATTTACACCATTTAACAAAAGGGTTCTTTCTGAACCTAGAACTACCTCTTTGCCAAATTTGGTGTAATTCCGTTCAGCAGTTCGGGCTCCCCCGGGCTTTTTTTTGAAAATGTTGCGGGAGGGCTCTGAGCCCTCCCGCAGCCCCGGGGACCACCACCTCCCCGGAGCTTTTTTTTTTAAATTGAACAACCTGTGTGGGGGGCTCCAGCCCCCACACGCCCGGAGACCGCCACCTCCCCAGGGCACTAACAAATTAAAATGGGGGTCCGTTTTGGACCCCCGAAGCCCCGGGACCACCACCTCCCCGGGGCTGTGCTGATGTAGGGAGGGGGCAGCGCGGCCCCCTCCTGGAGCCCTTGATGGCCCTGGGGACCACCACCCCCCAGGGCCGGCTCCTGCAGTGTCCCGGGGGTGCCGGGACACTGCTGTTTGCAATGACAGGACGGGAGCCTCGCGGCTCCCGTCCTGTCATTGCAAACTGCTTTGGATATTGGAAGAGAGAGCAGGAAACCTGCTCTCTCTTCCAATATCCAAAGCACATTGCTTTTCCACATGGGGAGCTGCAGCTTAGCAGCTCCCCATGTGGAAAGGAATGCCGGCTCCCAAGGGATGCGGGGAGCCGGCGGGACTGTGGGGGATTTGGGACCCCCCACAGTCCCCAACGAGAGGGCCAGCCCTGGGGATGGGGTCCCCGGGGCAAGTAGTGGCTCGGGAGGGGGCCACGCGGCCCCCTCCCCAAAGTTTTCAAAAAAAAAAAAAAAAAAAAAGGGTATGGCCGGCCCCGGGGATGGGGTCCCCGGGGCCTTAAAATGGCCAGAGGAGGGGGCCATGCAGCCCCCTCAAAATAATAAAAATAAATATAGAGGCCATGCCCCGGGGATGGGGTCCCCGGGGCCAATACAGGCCCAGGGAAGGGGGCCACGCGGCCCCCTTCCCGTTTTATTTTATTTTGTAATTTAAAAAGGGGTAAGGCCCTGGGGGATGGGGTCCCCAGGGCCCAAAAACAGAAAAAGGAAGGGGGCTACACAGCCCCCTTCAGGGGACACATTTTTTTTTTTTTTTTTAAACGATCGGGCCCGCAGGCCCCGCCCCTTCCTTCACCACTCTGCAAACGCGCCCCTGGCGCGTTTGCAGAGGGGGAACAAATTCCCCTTGAATACTGGGGGTCCCTGGGGCCAACTAGCCCACCAGGAACCTTCCAGTATGCGCCAGGGGCTGCCTTGCAGAGAGGTGTACAGAGGCCACGCCCCTTTTTACACCTCTCTGCAACGCAGCTCTGTGGCGCTTTTGGAGGTATATGGTGGGCTAGTTGGACTCCGGGGACCCTCAGGATTCAAGGGGACTTAATCCCCCAACTTAAAACGCGCCACGGGGCGCGTTTGCACAGATGTCACCTCAGGCCCCGCCCCCTCCCTTCACCATTGTGCAAATATTCTTCTAAAATCATCCGAAATACGAATTCCGATTTACTCACCTGTTATAAGGAGAGACCTCAGTGCTGCATCTTTCAGCCCAGTACTGGTCCTGAAAAGTAATTTTAACCGTACTTACCAGTAACTTGAATTTCCTTCCATAGGATATCATTGCCTGCTTTTTGCTGAAAAAGTTTCTAAGTGTTGATTTTTGAAACATACAAATATTCCTCTAAAATCAGCCGAAATCCGAATTCTGATTTACTCACCTGTTATCAGGAGAGACCTCAGTGCTGCATCTTTCAGCCCAGTACTGGTCCTGAAAAGTAATTTTAACCGTACTTACCGGTAACTTGAATTTCCTTCATAGGCTAACATTGACTGGTTTCACTTGGAAATTCTTCTAAGTGTGGAGTTTTGGAACTTTATAATATTCCTCTAAAATCAACCAAAGTACGAATTCCAATTTACTCACCTGTTATCATGAGAGAACCCAGTGCTGCATCTTTCAGCCCAGCACTGACCCTGAAAAGTAATTTTAACCGTACTTACCAGTAACTTGAATTTCCTTCCATAGGCTAACATTGACTGGTTTCACTTGGAAATTCTTCTAAGTGTGGAGTTTTGGAACTTTATAATATTCCTCTAAAATCAACCAAAGTACGAATTCCAATTTACTCACCTGTTATCAGGAGAGAACCCAGTGCTGCATCTTTTAGCCCAGCACTGACCCTGAAAAGTAATTTTAACCGTACTTACCAGTAACTTATATTTTCTTCCATAGGAATCCATTGTCTGCTTTTCAGCAGAAAAGTTTCAAAGTGTCGATTTTCACAAACTACAAATATTCCTAAAAAATCGCCTGTAAGACTTAAACGCATTCTTTCAACTGTTTACAGGAGATGCACCAGTGCTGGATCCAGGATCCAACACTGAGTAAGAAAAAGTAACGATAACAGTTTTTACCTTCTAAGTGAATTTCCTTCCATAGGATAACATTGGTGATTCTATGAGAAAAAGTTTCTAAGTGTCAACTTTTAAAGTACAATAATATTCCTTAAAAATCACGACTGTAACCAAAACGCTTTTACTCAACTGTTTACAGGAGATGTGCCAGGACTGAATCTAGGATTCAGTCCTGTGGTTAGAAAAGTAATCCATAAAGTAACTAATTGCATTTAACTAGAAATTCACATTGAGCTGAATGTTGCATTGTGTTTGAAAATGTGTTGCCCATTGCAACAACTGTAACTACTGTACTTAAAAGTCTATTGCCTACGTGCAAAGTATTTAAACTAAAGTAATTCATTCTGAGAAAGTATTTTTTGTAATGTAATGTATAATGTAATTACAATGTAATTTAAAAAATAAAATATGTAAAAAAAAATTGTTTCTAAAAATGGAGTAAATTAGTATTAAAAAAATGTATACACAAATTAATACATTTAAAAATTGTCATTTACAAAACCTTTGAAATTCACTGAAAAAACGTAGGTTTCAGACATGTTATAGTTACAAATTAGCATTTAAAAAACCTTGAAATTCACTGAAAAAACCATAGGTTTCAGGGACGTTATAGTTACAAATTAGCATTTAAAAAACCTTTGAAATTCACTGAAAAAACCATAGGTTTTAGGGACAGTTATAGTTAGTTGGACATTGCACTCGTACAAAACCCGTGAAATTCCCCCGTTATAGTTAGTCCAGCTAACTATAACTCGCGCCCCGCAATGCACTGCTGATGACGTCACATATTACATCACTCATGACATGGTCAGTGACATCACTGATGACATCACTGATGACATCTCAAATGACATCACTGATGACATCACTGGTGACATCATCCATGTGATAATTTCATGCATCTTCTCACACCCTAATATAACCTTTGATACACCCACTCTAAATTACAGACTGCCATTCGCAAAACCATAGACACTCCAACACCAATAACTACATACCCACTCACTGATTCTTAGGTCTACGCACACATCAACTCACTCACCCGTACAGTCACTCATACTTACGGTCACTCAGTACAGGACTATCATATGCACTCATACTCCTATATAGACACTCAAACACCGCCACTCATCCATAGAGGTACTCACACACCTAGTCAGTCATGCAAATAATTAAACACACTACCATTTACTCACCTATACAGTTATACACATACCAGCTCACTTACTCATACAAATACTAGCACATTCTTACGCTCTTATACAATCACTGATACAAGCACACACTCATCCATACAGCCACTATCACAATCACTCACTCTCGCTTATAGCTATTTATATACTCCAACACACATATATACTGCCTTTCACATATGTAGTTACTCACACATGTACCACTGGGACATACATTCACTCACTAACACACTCTTACACACACTTACCCACCCATACAGTCTATCACAGATGCACTCTTGAAACCATCCACCCAGTGACTCACCCACTCACACATTTATGCACAGAGTCGCACACACCCCTCCCACACAAACACTCAGGCACCCATACAGATACTCACACAAGCATTCATTAACTCATATAGACACTCATGTAGCTATTCACAAACACATGCAGCCACTTACACAGCAACAGACAGACGGATACAGACATTCACCCAGTTTAGTCACTAACCCATGCATTCAGTAAGATACGTTAAATCACTCACTTATACAGTCAGTCACGCACCTACTAAATCATCCATACAGACACTTACACACCCACTCATTCTTCAATACGTCTTTTCCTATATATATTAAAAATATTTAAACTTTACAGAAACACACAGTCACTGGATGATGTCAACAGTGATGTCATTTGAGATGTCATCAGTGATGTCATCAGTGATGTCACTGACCATGTCATGAGTGATGTAATATGTGACGTCATCAGCAGTGCATTGCGGGGCGCGAGTTATAGTTAGCTGGACTAACTATAACGGGGGAATTTCACGGGTTTTGTACGAGTGCAATGTCCAACAAACTATAACTGTCCCTAAAACCTATGGTTTTTTCAGTGAATTTCAAAGGTTTTTTAAATGCTAATTTGTAACTATAACGTCCCTGAAACCTATGGTTTTTTCAGTGAATTTCAAAGGTTTTTTAAATGCTAATTTGTAACTATAACATGTCTGAAACCTACGGTTTTTTCAGTGAATATATATATATATATATATATATATATATATATATATACATATATATATATATATTCCACAACAATGATGTTGTGATAACCATGATTTGAGGCACAAAAAAATATAAAATAAAAATATATATATACATATATATTTATGTATTACCTACTGGCGGTCACCAGTAGGTAGTTATAGTTAGGACCTTGTTTGTATTCAAAAAGCGTTTATTCTTTTGCCAATATCTTTGGCGCCGTTTGATGAATCTGCGCGAGATTTTCAAAACTAATGACCAGCTCTGGTCAGCTTCTGTCTTGAAAGTCTCGGGGTGATTCGTAAAGCGGGGGCCGAGAAAAAAAGGGGGTCCCAAAATGCATTTTCCCCATGTTAATTTCCATAGGAAATTTTGGAGCAGGCTACAGCCCGAACTGCTGAACGGAATTACACCAAATTTGGCAAAAAGGTAGCTCTTGGTTCAGAAAGCACCCTTTTTTTATATGGTGTAAATCCGTTCAGTAGTTCCTGAGAAATTCAAAAAATAAAAATGTATATAATTGAGCACCGAGGAAGATTCGCGATTCCTCCCGAGCACGAGCTTAATTCTGATTCGCTGCCAACACTCCAAACCAGAGTGTGTTGGCAGCCATTTTGTGACTCGGTAGAACCGAGTCATATCCAAAAGGGAGAAAAAGGTTGTAAATGTAGGAAAGGGGTCAGGGTAGAAACACCCTGAACCCCTAGGGCTGGTCAGGGGGTCCCAAAAATATTTTTACTTCTATTTTTTTGGCAGAAGTTGCGCTGTGTGCTCGGCCGCGCTTCATTTTCCTTAAGCCCCATGGTGGGCCAGATCCCGGGGCAATGTGTAGTTATACAGCGGGGGCCCCTGCAGCCCCTGGGAGTGCCACCTCCCCGGGGCATAATTTAAATATAGGCGGGGGCCTGGCTGGCCCCCTAAGCCCTGGGGACCGCCACGTCCCCTTGGCTTTGTGAAATAATTAGTGGGGGGGCTTGAGCCCCCCACACTGCCCCGGGGACCACCACCCCACCAGGGCATTAAATATGTAAATACAGGGGTCGTTGCGGACCCCCGGCCCCTGGGGACCACCACCTCCCCGGGGCTATTTTTACGAAGGGAGGGTGCCGCGGAGTCCCCCTCCTGGAGCCCTTGATGGCTGTGGGGACGGCCATCCCCCAGGGCCGGCTCCTGCAATGTCCCAGGGTGCCCACCCCAGGGACATTGCTGTTTGCTATGGCAGGGCGAGAGCACGGCTCCCACCCTGCCATAGCAAACACTGCTTTGCTTCGTTGAAGCGAGAGCAGGAAATCTGCTCTCGCTTCAACGAAGCAAAGCAGAATTGCTTTTGGGCAAGGGGAGCTGCATGTTAGCAGTAGGCCTGGGCGGTAAACTTCGCTCCGTTAGCAGAGTTTGCAGAGTTTTCTGCACTTCGCACTCCATGGAGCTCGTGGAGTGCAGAAAACTCTGCTTCGCGATGTGCAGCGGAGTGTTTTCCCTCTCGCGGTCGCAAATGCGAGCTGCCGCTCGGGTGGAATTTCTACCCGAGCTGCAGGAATATCAGCACAAACTGCAGTTCGCACTGCACTCCACCACTCGCGGAACTTCGCAGAGTTTTTTTGTAACTTCCCGGAGTTCCGCGTAGCAAAACTCTGCAAACTACGCCCAGGCCTGGTTAGCAGCTCCCCTTGCCCAAAAGCAATGCCGGCTAACGCAGGAGGGGGGGAGCCAGCAGGGACTGTGGGGGCATTGGGGCTCCCCCCACGGTCCCCAACGGTGAGGCCAGGCCCCAGGGGATGGGGTCCCTGGGGCCATTATTGGCCTGAGGAGGGGGGTCCGCGGTCCCACTCCTTTTTTGTTTATTTTTTTAAATGGTAGCAGGCCCCAGGGGGTGGGGTCCCCGGGGCCATTATTGGCCTGAGGAGAGTGGCCACGAGGTCACCCTCCTAATAGCTTTCTTAAACTAAATGCTGGCAGGCCCCGGGGGATGGGGACCCTGGGGCTAATAGCAAATAATGGAAGTGGGGCTTTTTTTTTCTCAAGTTTGGAGTCGCGACCCCAACGCGGCTCTTGCGCGGCCCCCCATGCAACAACGCGTTGGATTCGCGACTTCACCTTAAATAAATAATTAAGTAGTATATAATTTAGAAGGTAGTTTTGTATTTGTGAAGTTGTTTTAAAGAGTTACTGTGATTGAAGTTAATGACAAGATTACAAATGAAAGAGTTGTTAAAAATATATACAATTAAAAATTAATAGTTAAACTTGAAAAGTGTATTGTGTTGTAGTATATTGAATTCATGCTTTTGCAGATTCGCGTCGGGTGCGTGAATCCACAGAAAAAAAATATGTATGTGTAAAAAAAAAATTATATTCACTATTATGTTATAGTGTGGCTCTAAAAAGAGCCCTTGTTTTATATATGAGTTTGTTGTTCCTACATGTAAGTGCGGATGTACAGCTTTAGGTTGTTGAGAAAGACTCTGTTTCCTTGATCTGTGAAGTGTACTCCATCACTTCTGTAGATGTCATCCATATCAAAACGTATATTGTTGTTATAGATGGAGCCCATCCTATGGTCTCTGAGGTAAGCAGAAACAGGTTTATTGACATTCTTTCCAGCTTTCTCAATCTGTGGACAGAATTGATTTGACCACTTCCATTTCTGTCTTTGGCATATATTAGAGTATACAAAGACAGTTTGAGGTAAAAGCAACATCAATTGTGAAAAGGTGTCCTTCATTAGCATTTTCAGACCTACCCCAGTCAATGTGCCTAGGTCATTGCCACCACAGTGCACAATCATGAGGTCAGGGGGTTGGAGATGCTAAAAGGTTTTAACCAAAGGCATCAATTGGTGCCACTTTAATCCTCTCTGTGCAATCCATTTAATATCCACATTTTGCAAAGCTAGGTCTTTGTTAATACCTCTGCATTCAGCATACCTTTTGCACCAGAAAACATAGCTGTGTCCAACAATCCACACTGTAAGAATCTTGAAGGGATGTCTATAAGTAATGAAAAGATGTCTGTAGCTGAGGTAGTCTGTTGCTAGAATGAGAGGTATCTAAAATGGTGGACAATTTGCTGTTTTTTAAAAAGTAGAGAATTGATTGGCTTTTTAAGAAGATTGTACACTCAAAAATAGGGTGCATGTTACTTTCTTTAAAAAGCATTTTCCTTATTGGTTAGTAGAAAATGTTTGAAAGGTACAGTAGATAGGATAAGGAGATATTTTGCAAACGTCAACCACACCTGCTGTTTGCATTTGTAACCTTGTGTGCTGGATTCGAAAATATGGTGAACTTGTGACCTGTCAGTTCAGTTGAATGTTCCATGAACTGTTACTATGGAAACTGGCATTAAGCAGAATGGGGGAAGGGTTGAAACTTAACTGTGGACTTAAAATGTGAAATTGTAATTTATATATAGGTGGTATGTTATTAAAGTATAATTTCCAAGTCAGTACTATCTTTAGAAGTGGTGTGTTGTTAAAAAATAGTGGTATTTTTATTTGTAATATATTTTTGAACTCCTGTATGGATTCGCGGTTCCATCGCGTTGGTGCCCGGTGGAATCGCGACTCCAAAAAATTCCAGAACCAGTTTGCGCACTTTTAGAAGTCAGTTGGTAAGGGCTAATATGTCTAACCAATAGAAATGTGTTTTATAATTTGAAATAAAGTAGGAAACAATGTGATTTGTTACTTACATGTATTTGTGTGGAGAAAGATAGGGAAAGTTTGCCATTACTGGTTTTACCTTGCTGAGAGTGATGCATTACATTGATTGTGTGCAGAAGAAAATCTTTTATGAGTTTTTGATATTTTATATTCTACAAATCAATTTGGAAGGTGTATTATGTATTAGGTTTATTTTTAATCTTTAAAAATTATTGATGAACTGTGATGTTTGAAATATATTATTAAATGTAGAAATGTGTATTGTAGTTTGTTTTATTGTAGTTAAATGTTTGAAATAGATTTTGTAAAATAATAATTTGTGTATATTGGAAGATGGATTTGTGATTATGGTAGTTTGTTATAGTGTGTGGATATGTACATTTGTAGTATACCGCATCATTTTAGGTGTTGCTTTAAAATTGGAGGTGGAGTCTGTCAAGTTTTAAGGTGTGCATGGATTTCTGTCTCAAGTGTGTCTCTACTTGTATATGTATTTTCATATGTCTTATACATTTGAAGGTGCATGATGTATAACAAAGAGGTGTTGTTGCTTTTTATGTGGTAGGCTCAAGATTGTGAGTCGTAGTGGAATGGTGAAGATGGAGCATAAAAGTGTGGTTTAAAAGATGTTGACATAAGGTATTTTTGATTAGGCTTCTGTTTTTAAGTTTCTAGAGAGGTACAGTTGAAATATGCCACATAATTGTTGGTGTTTGCTTGAAATTGGAAGTTTGTTCTGTGAATTCTTAAGGTTTGGCTAGTGTTATGGTACAGACATATGCATGCATGCTTTTAGCAACATGGTGAGACTTTTAGTAAATACATGTGAAGGGTTCCTGCTTTGTATTTGGGTAGGTGTAACATTATAAGTAGTTGTAGAATGGTAAAGCAGCAGCCTGAAAGTGAGTTTTGAGATGGTTGTAGAGATGTTATTTATTAGAGTAATTTGTATGATGTGTGGAAAGTTATATTTCATATATACAGCATAATTTTCAGTGTCTGTTTGAAAATTGAAGTGTAGTCTGTGAAGTTTCGAGCTGTGGATGGTGTTGTGACTGAGATATGTGTCTACTTGCACATATATTATGGTATTTGTTATGCGTCTGAAGATGATAGATGTATAAAACACAGGAATACATTTATCTTTGTATTACTCTTATATATGAATCTGCAAGCAAAAGGTACAGACATATGCATACATGGTTTTAGAAATATGGGGAGACTTTCATGAAAGATAAGTGAAGTGTTGCTTTGCTGTTAGGTATGCTCTATACCTGATTACTACTAGAATAGTGAAACAGTAGTAGTAGAAAAGTGATGTTTAAGATATGTTGGGAGAAGAATTATTGATTATGGTACTTTATAAGAGTCTGTGTAAAAGTTCACTTGAAATTTGCCGCATAAATCTAGGTGTGTTTGAAATGTTAAGTGTAGTCTGTCAAGTTTTAAGGCCTTTATGCTCTTGTAAGTGTGGTTATGTTTCTACTTGCACATGTATTCTAATATGTGTAATGCTTTTGGCAATAGGTATATATAGAAGCATGCATGCTTTTACAAATATGGTTAGAGTTATGGTAGAGACATGTGATAGGTTGCTGCTTTATGTTTGAATAGGCCCAATATTCATAGAATGGTGAAGGTGCAACACAAAAGGGAGTTTTAAGACATTTTAGCAGAAGGGATTACTGATTAGACTACTTTGTATGAGTCTGGGGAAAGGTACACTTGAAATACACTGCAGAAATGTAGGTGTGTCTTTGAAATGTAAAGTTCAGTCTACTTGTTTATTTCTGTTATATATGATGATGATTTCAAAAGGTAGACATATATGCATGTATAGTTTCAGGAATATGGTGAGATTTATAGCAGACACATATTTAGCTTTTATGCTTTATTTTGAGTACGCCCAACACCCTGAGTAGGTAAAGAATTTTGAAGCTGCAGTACAAAAGTGTACACCACGTCATAGACCTGACTTTTGTGCTGCAGTTTCAGTATTCTGCTACTACTCAGGATGTTGCACTCCTCCAATCACTCAGGTACTACTGCAGTACTACTCCTATCACTCAGGTAGTATACATGCACTTATAAAATCACCCAGGTACTTCTATGTACTCCTGTAGTCCCCCATATATTACCTCTGAACTCATGCAATCACCAATGCATTAGCTATACACTGGTACAATCACCCAGGCAATACCCTTGCACTCCTCCAATTACCTATTCAGGATCTATGCACTCCTCCAATCACTTAGCTAGTATGCATGCACTTATAAAATCACCTACTCGCTTGCTATGTACTTCAGTAATCCCCCATATATTACCCCAGTAGTCGTGGTATCACCCAGGCACTAGTTATTTAATACCCCTGCAGTCATAGAATCATGCAGTGTCTACGTATGCAGTCATGTAATAACCCACACACTACCCTAGCAGTCATAGAATCACCCAGGCCCTACTGTTGCACTCATCTATTCACCTAGGCACTACTCCAAGACTCATCTATGCCTTCAGGTGCTATTTATACACTTATCCATGCACTCAAACTGGATGTGTGCACTCATGCAACTAGCCAGTCACTATCCATATTCTCCTGCAATTACCCAGCGACTACCTTTGGAGTCATACAATCACCCAAGCACTACCCATGGAATTATGCAATCACTCAGGCAGATCTATTACAAGTCTCAGTTTCTAGGTTTCACTATATTCCAGAAATATTGTATATATATTTGTTTTAGATATCATGATGATTTGAAAAGGTAGAGACATATGTATGTATGCTTTTAACAATATGGAGAGACTTATAGTTGAGTCATGTAATAGTCTGCTGCTTTATATTTGGCTAGGCCCAACACTCATGCAGTTATAAAAACACCCAAGTACTTCCCATGCAGTCTTCAAATGATCCAGGCACTACATATGCACTGCTGTAATCACTCAGGCATTACTGCTGCACTCATGCAAGCACCAAGGTATTATCCATGCACTCTTTGAATCATGTAGTCACTACTCATGCTCTTATATAATCACCCAGGCACTACCGTTGCACTCCTTCAATCATGGAGGCACTACCCTTGTACTAATGTAATCACTCAGCCAGTAGTCATGCTGTTATGAAATTACCCAGACACTACCTTTGCACTTATTTATTCACTCAGGCACTACCTCAGTAGTTCTGCAATCACCCAAGAAGTACCCATGCACTTATAAAATCACCCAGTCACTTTCTATGTAGTCATGTAAATCCCCAGATATTACCCCTGTAGTCATGAAATCACTCAGGTATTACCTATGTACTCCTTTAATTCCCCAGACGTTACCCCTGTACTCATGCAATCACCAATACATTAGCTATACAGTGCTTCAACCACCCAGGCACTATCCTTGCACTCTTTCAATCATGCATGCACTACTCTTGTACTTATGTAATCACTCAGCCAGTACTCATGCACTTATAAAATCACTCAGGCACTACATTTGCACTCTTGTAATCACTCAGGCACTACCTTAGTACTTCTGTAATCACCTAGGCAGTACTCATGTACTTATAAAATCACCCACTCACTTCCTATGTACTCCAGTAATCCCCCAAATATTACCCCTGCAGTCATGCAATAACCCAGGCACTAGTTATGTACTATTCCTGCAGTCTTGAAATCATGCAAGCTGTACCTATGCACTCATGTAATAACACAGGCACTAGCCTTGCAGTCGTAGAATCACCCAGGCCCTACTGTTGCACTCATCTATTCACATAGGCACTACTCCATGACTCATCTATGCCTTCAGGTGCAATTTATACACTTATCTATTCACTCAAACTCTATGTGTGCATTCATGCAATTAGCCAGCCACTATCCATCTTCTCCTGCAATTATCCAGTGACTACCGTTGCACTCATACAATCACTGAAGCACTACCTATGGAGTTATGCAATCACTCAGGCAGATCTACTACATGTCTCAGTTTCTAGGTTTCACTATATTTCAGAAATATTGTATATATATTTCTTTTAGATATCATGATGATTTGAAAAGGTAGAGACATATGTATGTATGCTTTTAACAATACGGAGAGGCTTATAGTTGAGTCATGTAATAGTCTGCTGCTTTATATTTGGCTAGGCCCAACACTCATGCAGTTATAAACATACCCAAGTACTTCCCATGCAGTCTTCAAATGATCCAGGCACTACATATGCACTGCTGTAATCACTCAGGCATTACTGCTGCACTCATGCAAGCACCAAGGTATTACCCATGCACTCTTTGAATCATGTAGTCACTACTAATGCACTTATATAATTACCCAGGCACTACCGTTGCACTCTTTCAATCATGGAGGCACTACCCTTGTACTAATATATCACTCAGCCAGTAGTCATGCTGTTATGAAATCACCCAGTCACTACCTTTGCACTTATTTATTCACTCAGGCACTACCTCAGTAGTCCTGCAATCACAGAAGAAGTACCCATGCACTTATTAAATCACCCAGTCACTTCCTATGTAGTAATGTAAATCCCCAGATATTACCCCTGTAGTCATGAAATCACTCAGGTGTTACCTATGTACTCCTTTAATTCCCCTGACGTTACCCCTGTACTCATGCAATCACCAATACATTAGCTAAATAGTACTTCAACCACCCAGGCACTATCCTTGCACTCTTTTAATCATGCATGCACTACTCTTGTACTTAAGTAATCACTCAGCCAGTATTCATGCAGTTGTAAGATCACTGAGCCACTACCTTTGCACTCCTGTAATCACTCAGGCAGTACCTTAGTACTTCTGTAATCACCCAGGCAGTACTTATGGACTTACAAAATCACCCACTCACTTCCTATGTACTCCAGTAATCTCCCAGATATTACCCCTGTAGTCATGGAATCACCCAGGTACTACTTATGTACTACCCTTGCAGTCATAGAATCATGCAGTGTCTACTTATGCACTCATATAATAACCCACACACTACCCTTGCAGTCATAGAATCACCCAGGTCCTACTATTGCATTCATTTATTCGCCTAGGCACTACTCAATGACTCATCTTTGCCTTCAGGTGCTATTTATACACTTATCCATGCACTCAACCTCTATGTGTGTACTCATGCAATTACCCAGTCACTATCCATCTTCTCCTGCAATTACCCAGCGACTACCTTTGGAGTCATACAATCAACCAAGCACTACGCATGGAGTTATGCAATTACTCAAGCAGATCTATTACATGTCTCAGTTTCTAGTTTTCACTATATTACAGAACTATTGTATATATAATTCTTTTAGATATGATGATGATTTGAAAAGGTTGAGACATATGTATGCATGCTTTTAACAATATGGAGAGACTTATGGTTGAGTCATGTAATAGTCTGCTGCTTTATATTTGGCTAGGCCCAACTCTCATGCAGTTATAAAAACACCCAAGTACTACCCATGCAGTCTTCCAATGATCCATTCACTACATATGCAGTGCTGTAATCTCTCAGGCATTACTCCTGCACTCATGCAAACATCCAGGCACTACCTATGCACTCATACAATCACCAAGGTATTACCCATGTACTCTTTGAATCATGTAGGTGTGAAAACAAGGGCACCCCTGGCACAAATTCCTAAATCAGGGAAAGTAACTCAAATGTAAATATCAAAATTTAGGAATGCGAACAATAATCGTAGACCTTGGTATTGCTTATCATAACGTAAACATGCAGACTCTGTTTAAAGGTATCAAAAATATTTATTATTATTTTTATTATTACACATGGTTTTTACTATCTATACATATAAAAAAGGGAAGACATATTCACCTCTGTATTAAGTTATGCTCTGTAATTAAACATTTAGAGTAAAAATCAATTCTTACATTGACCCATTGTTAAATACATTTTACACAGTGTCAATGGTATTGAAATAAAAAAATTCACAATGTTTGGATTGTTTCTTTTTTTTTAAAAGACATACAAACTGAGTGGATAATCACTTCATTGTATACAAGGTGCATTCAATATTGGCATGGCTCTTAAGATTCTGTATCCTACGCGCGTTTCGGCTGTACGCCTTCATCAGGAAGCCATGTATTTGAGTCAATGGAAACCTCATAGAGTTCAGCAGAAGAGGTTGCTTCTAGGATAATAATATGGTAAATCCTACGCGCGTTTCGGCTGTACGCCTTCATCAGGAAGCCATGTATTTGAGTCAATAGAAACCTAAACAGAGTGCATGTAAATATAAATATAAGGTCCTACTAAATTCATGTTATTTGGAACGCCCAATAATTGGGTCTAAACATATTTTTAGCCTAAAAAATTAAAAACACTAATTACAGATCAATCAAAAGCATATTTAAACTTAATACAATATTAATCACAATAGAGTCCCAACACCAAGAGCTGGAAGAAAAAGAAAACGAGGAAGAGATGTAAATATTCAAACACCTAATTGTGGAAGTTTGAAATAGACAAATGGTGTCACCAACGAAAGAAAGAAGACTTGAATAAAATAAAAAGAGATCCCAAAGTTACAAGTAAGTGAAGAAAAGATTAAAAGAATTGCACGTCTAGTTTATCAAGACTGTCATATTATTCTCAGACATAAGATTGATAATTTTGAGAACTCAGACAGTTACCTCATAGAGTTCAGCAGAAGAGGTTGCTTCTAGGATAATAATATGGTAAATCCAACGCCCGATAAAGAATGTTAGATTCTGATCAAAGACAACAAAAGATAAGAAGATGAAACATGTCAGGGCTGGACCAGCACTACATGTTCGGTAATATAAAACTTTACAAATATAAGAGATGCATTACCTGTCATCTAACTTGATCAAAACTAAATTAAGCATGCACTGTACGAATCAAACAGTCCAAAGTAAGGTACCAGATGGTTGACAGTAGAGATGCCAAACAGTAGAGACTTGTCATCCACTATGGTCAAAAGACAGCAGTAAACGCATGTTGAGGCTACAGAGGTTACATATGTATGAAAAAACGTAGTGCAAATCTCTATCTAACCAAACCACTCAATACTTTATGCTAAATAGATCCAAATGGGTTAGAATTTGATGGATAACAAATTGGTGGAAGACACGATTACCGATAAAATAATCAAAAGTGCTCATGGCCATGTGGCAGCTATACAGTGTATATTGAGCTAATAGCAGTCTAGCCTAATCTGTAGTTACCTTCATGTCCTAAGGAACAGAGGTTTTCAAGAATCTAGCCATAGCTTGCTGGATGTATAGAAAAAGTACCTGTTCAATATAGATGAAGAGTTACAACTGTTAGTAACCAAAATGGAGGTAATATCCCTGGGGAAAGGTAATTCACGATGTCGCTGCAATTAAACAAGGAACGAAAAACTAATAAAAACAACCATCAACAGGATTGGATCTAAAGAGCCTAAACTCATACTTCTGATAGAGTGTGTGCAGAGCTGCACTTACCCGGTCTGTCAGCGTTGCTGGAAAGGAATGCCAGCCAAGGTCCCACAGTGGTGAAACACAATACAGTGTATATTGCCGCGCCTCCAACACGGCAAAGCGCCCGCATTCGCAACAACTCGGTCGCCGTCCCGTGAAACAATGAATCCGGACAAAAAGCGGATGTACCGATGGTAGCTGGCGGTTATATGCACCCCATGCCTAATTGAAAAACGCGCCGATACGGGTGGATAATTGCAGCGGGAGCCGGAAGTAATGGAAAGTGAAGGTGGTAAGACGGAGTGGGGAGTGTCTCACTAAGCTGTATAAAGGTCGCCGCCTTCTTGGAATGAGTAGAGGGGACAGCCTAATTCTATATAACAGCACTGTAACCAAACAAACAAGGACCACCAATGGCTATCAAATAAAAGATACGTGATCTGAATGATATGTGTAATTCGGCATGGCTTAATCTATTGACAAAACTACAAAAACCATTTTTACCAGAAATAAATATGAGTGGGTAGACAATGGATGTCAACAGATGACCACAGACAAAGTCTGTCTAAAGAAATGCTGGAAAACTGATATAAAGGCTAGTAGAGAACACCTATCCGAATAGGAGAATATTTACAGAAGCACCAACTGCATGTAATACAGTCAACGATGGGTATCAAGCTGAAACTTGAAGACCGTGGCTTATAAGTGATGTAGATTCAACCAGGGTTATGTTTGATCACCTGATCCCATGGAATTTTGTTATTCATCCCATTGAGATAGGTATCCAAAGAAAATATCCAATAGACTTCTCTGCACTTGCGAATATTAGTACTGATGGTACCCGTATTAATATGGATTTTTTCTAATATAATCCAGCGTATATCATCCGGAGTATGTTGGTTTTCCATGTAATGATGTACTAAGGATGCCTGCGTTTTCTGAGTGCGGATGGCTGACCTATGTTCCGTGAGTCTGGTGGACATGGTACGTGCCGTCTCACCCACATAGCCTTTGTTGCATGGACATAGAATTAGGTAAAAATATTCGAGGTTTTGCAGTTCGTTAAGGTTTTCAATGGTAGGTTGATGTTATTGAACGAAATTTTTTTTGTTTCAATGGCAAATTGACATGCCACACAGGTCATGCATTTAAAATTACCCATGAGGGGTGTATGACTTAAGATGGAGGATTGAATAGTGTGACTGGATTTGACTGGCATACTTGATTGTACAATGAGATCTATAAGATTCTTACTTTTTCTATATGCAAATAAAGGTTTAGGCAATTCATTGGCCTTAGTTTTAGTAGCATTTAAGATATGCCAATTAGAGTTTATTACATGGCGAATTCTCTCATTCATGGTTGAATGTCTTGAAACAAATACTAACCTAGAATTGGATTTCTTTGTTTGTAGTGTAAGTAGATGTTGTCTGTCATAGAATCGCGCCCGTTTGTAGGAATTGCGAACCAATCTCTTTGGATATCCACGAGCTATAAATTTCGTTTTCATATCTGTTGCTCGGATATCAAAGTCTTGGACATTGGTACAGTTCCTGCGGAGCCGCAGGAACTGTCCAAACGGAATGCTGGTCTTTTGCATATGTGGGTGATAACTTTCGAAATGTAGTAAAGTATTACGAGCTGTGGGCTTGACAAACAGATCAACTTCCAAATGATTTTCTCTAATTTGTATGGTGATGTCTAAAAAATCCACCCTAGTTTTACTTGAGTTGGCTGTGAATAGAATATTAGTATCACAGAGATTGAGCCAAGAAACAAACTCAGTGATATCTTCGGGTCAGCTGTCCAGATGAAGAAAACATCATCTATGTATCTGGACCACAGACTAACTGACTCACTAAATGGGGCAATCTCATTATAGATGTAACGTTTTTCATACAGAGCCATATAAATATTGGCTACTGTTGGCGCACAAGATGCGCCCATGCTTACTCCCTTAGTTTGTTTGAAGAGAGATCCATTAAATTCAAAAGTGTTTTCTGTCAGGACTATGCGAAGGCATTCGATGACAAACTGTTTAGGACAGTCTATGTCAAAAGCATCCATAAACCATATGACAGCTTCAATAGCTCCCGTCTGTGGTATGTTAGAGTACAGCGCCTCTATATCCATGGTTACCAAGGTATGAGCTGAGGCATTGAAATGTAAATTTTCTACCTTGGTAATGATGTCTCGTGTGTCGCTAATGTAAGATGGAATCTTACAGACAGATGGTCTCAAAATGGTGTCTATATATTTAGATAGGGGTTCTGTGACTGACCCAATAGTAGTAACTATGGGTCTATATGGGGGGTCCTGTTTACGTTATGATAAGCAATACCAAGGTCTACGATTATTGTTCTCTTTGAATCATGTAGCCATGATTATATTAACACTCAGGCGCTAATGTTGCACTCTTTCAATCACAGAGGCACTAGCATTGTACTTATGTAATCACTCTGCCAGTAGTCATGCTGTTATGAAATCACCCAGGCACTACCTTTGCACTCATTTATTCACTCAGGCGTTACCTCAGTAGTCCTGCAATCACCCAAGAAGTACCCATGCACTTATTAAATCACCCAGTCACTTTCTATGTAGTCATGTAAATCCCCAGATATTACTTCAGTAGTCATACAATCACCCAGGTGTTACCTATGTACTCCTTTAATCCCCCAGAGGTTACCCCTGTACTTATGCAATCACCAATGCATTATTTATATAGTGCTTCAATTACCCTGGTACTATCCTTGCACTCTTTCAATGACGCAGGCACTACTCTTGTACTTATATAATCACTCAGCCAGTACTCATGCACTTATAAAATCACCCAGGCACTACCTTTGCACTTTTGTAATCACTCAGGCAGTACCTTAGTACTTCTGTAATCACCCAGGCAGTACTTATGGACTTATACAATCACCCACTCACTTTCTATGTACTCCAGTAATCACCTAAATATTACCCCTGCAGTCATGTAATAACCCAGGCACTAGTTATGTACTACCCCTGCAGTCATGCAAACATGCAGGCTGTACCTATGCACTCATGTAATAACCCAGGGACTACCTTTGCAGTCGTAGAATCACCCAGGTCCTACTGTTGCACTCATCTATTCACCTAGGCACTACTCAATGAGTCATCTATACCTTTGGGTGCTATTCATACACTTATCCATGCACTTAACGTTTATGTGTGCACTCATGCAATTAACCAGTCACTATCCATCTTCTCCTACAATTATCCAGTGACTATCCTTGCACTCACTCAATCACCCAAGCACTACTCATGAAGTTATGCAATCACTCAGGCAGATCTATTACATTTTTCAGTTGTAGGTTTCACTATATTCCAGAAATATTGTATACATATTTCTTTTAGATATGATAATGATTTGAAAATGTAGAGACATATGTATGCATGCTTTTAACAATATGGAGAGACTTATAGTTGAGTCATGTAATAGTCTGCTGCTTTATATTTTTCTAGGCCCAATACCCATGCAGTTATAAAAACACCCAAGTACTACCCATGCAGTCTTCCAATGATCCAGTCACTACATATGCACTGCTGTAATCACTCAGGCATTACTCCTGCACTCATGCAAACATCCAGGCACTACCTATACACTCATGCAATCACCAAGGTATTACCCATGCACTCTTTGAATCATTACCCATGCACTCTTTGAATCATGTAGCCACTACTCATGCAGTTATATAATCACTCATTTAATGAGGTTGCACTCTTTCAATCACCGAGGCACTAGCCTTGTACTTATGTAATCACTCAGCTAGTAGTCATGCTGTTATGAAAACACCCAGGCACTACCTTTGCACTCCTTTATTTACTGAGACACTACCTCATTACTCCTGTTTTTCACCAAAGCAGTACTCATGCACTTATAAAATCACTTACTCACTTGCTATGTACTCCAGTAATCCCCCAGATATTATCCCTGTAGTCATGGAATCACCCAGGCACTACTTATGTACTACCTATGCAGTCATAGAATCATGCAGTGTCTACCTATGCACTCATGTAATAACCCAGACACTACCCTTGCAGTCATAGAATCACCCAGGTCCTGCTGTTGCACTCATCTATTCACCTAGGCACTACTCAGTGACTCATCTATGCCTTCAGGTGCTATTTATACACTTATCCATGCACTCAACCTCTATGTGTGCACTCATGAATTAGCAAATCACTTTCCATCTTGTCCTGCAATTACCCTGCGACTACCTTTGGAGCCATACAATCACCCAAGCACTACGCATGGAGTTATGCAATTACTCAGGCAGATCTATTACATGTCTCAGTTGTAGGTTTGACTATATTCCAGAAATATTGTATACATATTTCTTTTAGATATGATGATGATTTGAAAAGGTAGAGACGTATGTATGCATGCTTTTAACAATATGGAGAGACTTATGGTTGAGTCATGTAATAGTCTGCTGCTAGGTATTTGGCTAGGCCCAACACTCATGCAGTCATAAAAACACCCAAGTACTACCCATGCAGTCTTCCAATAATCCAAGCACTACATATGCACTGCTGTAATCACCCAGGCATTACCCCTGCAGTCATTAAATCACCCGGGCACTACCTATTCACTCATGCAATCACCCAAGTATTACCCATGCACTCTTTCAATCACCCAGCCACTACCCATTAACTTATATAATCTCTCACACTGTAACCTTGCACTCCTTCAATCACGCATGCACTACCCTTGTACTTATGTAATCACTCAGCCAGTACACATGCACTTATAAAATCACCCAGGCACTACCTTTCCACTCCTCCAATCACTCGGGCATACCCTCAGTACTCCTGCAACCACCCAAGCAGTACTCATGCAGTTATAAAATCACCCACTCATTTGCTATGTACTGCAGTAATCCCCCAGATATTACCCCTTCAGTCATGCAACCCAGGGACTAGTTATGTACTACCCTTGCAGTTGTAGAATCACCCAGGTCCTACTGTTGCACTCATCTATTCACCTAGGCACTACTTAATGTATTTCTTTATTTAAAGATGACAATATTTCTATATAATCATTTTAATAATATTAAATATTTTTAGAAAGATAAAAAACGTTACTTTTTTTTTAGATATTCTTCATAATTATTAAGAAATATTCAGTATGACAAGAAAAGTTGCAAAGAAAATACAACAAAGAAAACAGAACTATTTAAAGGAGAGAGAAAAGGAGAAATTAGATGAAGTACAACATGTGACATTGAATAAAAAGTCTTCTGGTAATAGAACAAAAGAATTTGTTAAAAGTCTTTGAAAAAATTTAATCGATTTTCAAAATGGGGAAAAGAGAAAGAAAACTACTACAAGCAATCAGCAGAAAACAAAAAAAGGATAAATTAATGCAAAAACAGGTTATAGGAAAACAATCCATGTTGAAAAAAGGATGAAACAATATAAAGACATTAGGAAGAAAATTTATAAAAGTAGAGTACTACAACATTTATTGAAAGATTGCAAAAAATATAAAAGAAGATCAGCATTTTACAAGAAGAAAGAACAGATTGAAAGTATAGTTGAAAAGGCTTTTGAATTGAAAAGAAGATTGTTTATATTAGTATTGAAGAGAATGAGAACATTGAATAAAACAATGTACTTTATGAAGGAGAAAAGTAAAAGAAAAAGACTGGTTAATAGAACTAACTTTTGCAAAAATATTTCGGGTGAATGGAAGTACACTTCTAGTACTGAACCTTTTTTTAATGAAGAAAGCTATTTTCAACAAAATACATTAGTTCATGCAGTTGATACCAGTGGTAGTTGTTATGATGTTAAAAACAGTTGTCCAATTGAAAAAGAAAAGATGGTCCCTAGAAATGTGGAAGAAGTAATAGCTGAAGAAGTTCAAGGGAGACGTGCACAAGCTCCAGTGTATAAGTGGGATTGCAGTAGTAATTGTAGTATACAACAGGAATCTATTGATATATTATGAAATTTCTTACGAGATTATGGCAATAAAGGTGTTAAACAGAAGATTAAGTTATTGCAAGGACTAGATCCTTGTAAAGTGAGAAAATATACTAGCTTGCAGGGTCATTCTCTGGCTTGTCTTTCTAGAAAAGTGTGTCGAAGTACTTTTCATCATTTAAAAATGTTAGCAGTACATCACTCAGAAATGCAGAAGTTAGTAAGAATATTGTACTATGTAAAAAGTCCTGCATTATCTTTAAGTGAAATAAACACTGCTCTTTTGCATGGTTCAGTATTGGATGTAAAAAAAGTTTCTGATGATATACAGTTTTGTTTCTTTGGTCCTGAAGAGGAGTGTAGAGAAAGTGAGAGTTTGATAAGTGTATGTGTTGAAGGAGAGGTGGAAGATAGTACTACTGAGAAGTTTGCAGAAGAAATTACAAAGTTTAAGGTACTTTCTTGTGAAAAAACAAATTATGTTTGTATTTGTTGTTGACGTACTCACTATAGAAGTCAAACTAGGAATGTTAATGTGTATTTAAAAAGTGAAAAGGAAAACAATGATTACTGGGAGCAATTTGGTGCTTATTTGTTGGTGGAAGGTCGTTTTGAGTTGGGTAGTGATCAACGTATTTCTAAATATTGTTACAACAAATTAGAAGAGAACAAAATGCCAGCTAGAGCTGTACATAACCTAGAGCTGGTAGCTATTCCTCCAGAACTGGTAGATTTAAATATGTATGAGTCCATTCTTATTCAATCTGTGCACCCGTTTCCGGCTATAGTTCGTATGGAGCCTAAAACAGGTAAGGTGCCTCCAACAGATTTACAAAGAGTTTTAAAAGGAAGAGTTGTATATTTACCTTTAGATTTTAAGAAAAATATTGAAACTGTTGGTGTAGACAGAGAGGAAAGTGAATCTGTAGTTATTCTATTTAATGGTGTACCAACAAAGAGTCGGAAAATATGGCAAGAGTTAGTATATGTCACCAAACTTCAAAAGGCTACATTATATCTTGTACAAAACAATATTTATTATCAAAATGTATATGTTGAAGAACAAGAAATATCTTTAGAACATGAAAGAGAAATTTCAACTGGCCAATTAAAAAAAGTGGACAACTCCAGGAGTGAAGAAATTTATGAACATTATAGTATACATACTTTACATTCAAAAGAAGTGTTAGGAAACACTATTGAATTATTCCAAATGAAGAAAGCGAAGGGAACTCCCATGAGTGTATAGGAAAAAAGTTTGGACGCTCATTGTTTTCCACAGCTCTCCCCCACTGGAAAAGGTGGATGATATGATGAACGACCCGTGCAGATTCCAGCTTAAGAATGTCGTACAACAAGATTGTACTCAGAAGATCCAAGATTTCGACAGTGTATTCCATATTTATTTCATCTTCTGTTTGAAAGTGACTTGTCTGGACTTTCATTTGCAGTGAACCACATATTAAAAACAGGAGTTCATCTTACACATCTTTCTGCAAAGGAATTTTTGGACAAAGTTTAACAAAGAGACGATCTTTTAGAATCTCAGTTAATTAATTTGATGGAGTGTCAACGTGGTACTAATGAGTAGGCCTGGGCGGAAAACTACGATACGCTCGCGTAGTTTGCGTAGTTTGCGCAACTACGCGCTACGCGAATTGCAAGTAGCACAGTGCAAAAACGCGTAGCGTAGCGGGCATTTTTTGCTTGCTCGCGGTCCTCAGCGTCAAGTTGCCGACCGCGAGCGAGCAAAATGACATCCCGGCGAGACTTTTTCCTTGTTCGCGATCAGCACCATCAAGTTGCCAATCGCGAGCGTGGAAAATAAACCTCCCGGCGAGATTCTCAACGCGGGGAGGTCAGGTTTCTCATTGCGAGTGGTCGCGTATGCTCGCGACCGCTCGCAATGAGAAACTACCAGTCCGCATTGAGAAAACTGCCGCTCGAGTACAAATCTACTCGAGCGGCAGAAAACGACCGCTTGCACTGTGCAAGATGCCATTTGCAATGATTGCACAGTGCGGGCAAGCATCCGGCACTGTGCAATCATTGCGAACAGCATTTCCTACGGCACTACGCAGTTCGCGTAGTGCTACGCGTAGCTCGCGTAGTGCGAAGTGCGCTTCGCGTAGCTACGCGTAGCGCTACTACGCGAACTACGCCCAGGGTTACTAATGAGTATTGGTATCGTCGTCACGGAGAACTTAAATGTATGTTAAGGAACTTAGGAACCCCTACGTGGTTTGGTACGCTTAGCTGTGCTGAATATGCATGGGACAATTTACTTGAATTTGTACGACAAGCAAACTCAAATGTAAAAAACATTGAATTGAAGACAGCTGGAGAACTGTGTTCCTTGGATCCTGTAAATGTGTGCAGATTTTTTAATCATAGGTTTCAAGCTATGATGTCTTTTATCTGCAATAAAAATAATCCACCTCTTGGAGAAGTTATTGATCTCTTTTGGAGAAAGGAGTACCAAGCCAGAGGTGCTCCTCGTATATACATGTTATTATGGATTAAGGAGGCACCTAAATTTGGAACTGATACTGATGAAAGAGTTTTGTCTTTCATTGAAGAATATGTTACCTGTGCCATTCCAAAAGAAGGAGGAGAAAACAACTTGAGACAACAAGTTTTACGGTTTCAAAGTCATTGATGTGGAAAATATTGTCGATGGAAATATAAGTCAAAGGGAAGAGTTTATACAAAATGTTGTTTTCGATTCCCACGTCCAGTAATTTCAAAAGGAAGAGTTAACAATTTGATGTCAGCAGTAAGGCATACTATAACTCAAAAATCTCTGAAGAATACTTACAACATAAAAAGAATTGAAGATTAAAAGTATATTAATGACTACAATCCAGTGATTTTGACAATGTGGAATGCACATATGGATATCCAGTATGTTGCAGATAATTCAATTGCTGTTGCTCGCTATGTTACATCATATATAACCAAATCTGAAAAGACGGAGTTGAAAGAAATGTGGGAAGAAATTTCACAAGAGAAGACTCTTAGTAGCAAATTGTACAGCTTTAGTTTGAAGATGCTTTCCCATTGAGAGATTGGATCCTACGAATGTCTGGATCGGTTGAGCTCTGCAAGTTTATATTCAAAGTCAAGAGGGTAAGTCTAGGTCTTGCTGCAACACGAAATCGAGTATTGAAATATGTACAAGAAATTGAATACTTAGGGGCATATTTACAAGTCCCTTGCGCCACTTTTGCGCCGCCGTTGCGTCACTCATGTGACGCAGCGGCGACGCAAACCATGCGCCACGTTGCGCAATATTTTCAACGTGACGCATCTAGGGAGATGCGTCACGATGTAAACCCCTGCACCACATGAAACCTGCGTCAGGTTTCATGTAGGCGTTCCAGCGCAGGGTGGGCGTTCCCTCGCAGGTGACGCCACGTAAAAGTGACGCAGTGAAATCTACAAGATTTCACTGAGTCACTTTACGCCCATGCTGCGTCAAAACCCTGCGCCTGCTTGAAGCAGGCGTAAGGATTGATGCAGCATGTTAGGCATAGGGCACCCCGAGCCTTGCTGGAGCCGCGTCGTGCTTGCGACGCGACTCCAGCAATGCGCCGCCTTCCGTCGGGGGATGCGTCACGCATCTGCCCATCCGTGCGCTACGGCGCGCCGCATTGTAAATGCGGCGCATTGGCGGTGGCGCAAGGGCAAACTTGCGTGACGCATCTTCCCTGGCGCATCCCTGCTGATTTGCAGGGATGCGCCAGGGAACATAAATATGCCCCTAAGCATTGAATGAACCAGAAAGTACAGATATTGTTAAAACAAATATGTTGGGTACATACTATCCTAAAAGAAGTCCGAATCTGGAAAACATATGTCTCTATGAAGTACTGCAACATTACAGCTTTAAGAGAAATGTTACAGAAAATATAAATGAAGAAAAATATGCAGTAATTGGTTGTGAAGGGTGTTTGGTAAAGCATGCCAAAGGAAATCTTATTAACCACAGGAAACTCAGTTGCGAAACTCCAGATAAAATGGAATTTTTCTATTTAGCACTTCTGCAACTTTTCAAGCCTTGGCGTAGTGAAATGGAATTACTTGGAGATTTTGACTGCTATGAAGATTCTTTTAATGCATTTAAAGACAGCATTCAATGCACAATTTTTCCAAATTATCTTCAAATGTTAAATGAAGAGATTGAACAAGATACTACTACTGCATCTGAAATAGCTAGAGACAGTACTCAATATAGTCAAAGTTCTGCTCCTCTAGGACAAGATCCACTATGACAACCAATTCTTGAAAATCAAGCAGCAATAGCTATGAATGAAGTAGAAACAGCAATGCAACAAGCACAACAGGATATTATTGAGTTGGGAAACTTGGAAGAACAACTAAATTTTGAACAAAAAGAAATACATCAGCAAGTGACACAACAGATACAGCATGGTTTACTGCATGAAAAAAAAGAATGCAACTGCACATCATTTAAACCTATTCAAATGTATATCAGTGGTCAAGCTGGAACATGAAAAAGTTTCTTAATTAAAGTTTTGACCAGTTATCTACAGAAAACCACTGAATCCCATTTATCTTGTGTTGTAACTGCTCCAACTGGGTTAGCAGCACACAACATTAAAGGGATTGCATTACATCGTTTACTCATGCTACCAGTTGAACATGAAAATAAGTTGGAATATCACAAGCGATCAGGAAAAGCTTGTTATGAAGTCTCAAGAGTACTAAAGAAAATGAAACTTCTGATCATTGATGAGGTGAGCATGGTCTCAAACTTAATGCTTGCCTTTGTACATTTAAGAATGCAACAGATTTTAAAAACAGATTATGATGTTTTATTTGGAGGAAAACATGTAATTGTATTTGGCGATCTAGTACAACTTACTCCTGTGAAAGGACAACCAGTTTTTAAAACACTTGTCCATGAAGACACTAGGAAATCTTTGGGAAGTATTGGAAATGTAAACATTTGGTCTCATTTAGAATATAAAGAACTTATTAAGAATATGCAACAAGCAAGTGATGAACATTATGGAAACATTCTTCAAGATATAAGAATTGGAGTTTTGACAAAACGTGGTAAAGAAGCTTTACAAAGTCGGCTACTAACGGACTTGTTTCAAAATGAAAACATTGCACCTGAAATAATGTACTAAAAAATTGGAGAAAAGAACTCTATAGTTTGCCTAATGCCAACACTGCAAGAGTGTTCTACCTTCAATCAAGAACTTTTGAAACTGGAAAAACAACTAATACTGAAAATGGAAGCCATTGATAAAATGAACCATGAAGGAGTTATTATTCTTGTCTCAGAGAAATTACAGTCAAAATTGGATTTTTTGGAAAAGTCTGTGTCTAAGACTGCAGGTTTAGAAAAGACTTTATATGTATGTGAAAACTGTTGGGAAATTTTGCGGCGTAATTTGGATGTAGAAAAAGGTTTAGTAAATGGAGCAATGGGAAAAGTTGTTGATTTTGTTAATTATCAGAACAGAGGTGGAATTGAATTTTTGAAGATTACATTTTATCAGATTGAAGAGGTAAAACCGATTGGACGTTGTGCTGTTTGTTTTTTGCTTGTAAAAGACTTGTATGTTCATAGAAAACAGTTTCCTCTTTCTTTAGCATATGCAGTGACCATTCATAAATCTCAAGGTTTAAGTGTAGACAGTGCTTTCGTAAATATTGGAAGTACAGGGTTTAAAGAGGGCATGGCATACGTTGCATTGTCTCGAGTAAGAACATTATCTGGTTTGTATTTGATTGATTTTGATGAGAAAAAGATTAGTGCTGATGCAAATTGTGTAAAAGAGTATAATCGGTTAAGAAGACTTTCTGTTCCTAACTTAGGTGAATATTCCATATATAAGAAACGTGTAATATGTCCAAAACGGAAATATGAGAAACATTCTAGTGTGATCGAAAAAAAGAAAACAATTCAAGAGAATGATGAAGCTGCAAAGAAAATGAAAATGGACACTGTTGATGATATTGTAGGTAGACCTGGGCAGTGAACTTCGCTCCGTTCGCGGAGTTTGCAGAGTTTTCTGCACTCCGCACTCCGCAGAGCTTGCGGAGTGCAGAAAACTCTGCTTCACGATGTGCAGCGGAGTTTTTTCCCCGCTCACGATCGCAAACGGTAAGTTTGCGATCGCGAATGGTAAGTTCGCAAGCATGAACGGTAAGTTCGCAAGCGCGAGCTGCCGCTCGGGTAGAATTTCTACCCGAGCGGCAGGAATACCTGCACAAACTGCAGTTCGCACTGCACTCCGCCACTCGCGGAACTTCGCAGAGTTTTTTTGTAACTTTGCGGAGTTCCGCGTAGCAAAACTCCGCGAACTACGCCCAGGCCTGATTGTAGGATACCAGTTAGAAAATAGTTCAGGTATCAACTGCTATTCTAATGTAATTGTGAATGTTGTCTTTTATCTAGAAGATCTTCATCATGAAATTATGAAAAATCGAGAAAAAAGATTCTGTTCTTTACTACATTATATTTTTCAAAAGTTGGTAACTGATAGAACTAAAATCCATACTGCTTCTGGCATTCAGCATCTTATGGAAATATGTACTGGTTCTTCGCAATTTACACTTAATGTGCAACAAGATGCACAAGAATTTCTTATGTTTATGCTTGCAGTATTGGAAGATGAAGGAATAGAAATTGAAAATTTGCTTGAACTAAGTTACAGATGGGATCATAAATGAGAAGAGTGTTCATTTTCTTCTACCACTGAAATTGACACTGAACAATTCATATATTTGACAATACCAGATTGCAAATCAGTGTCTTTTAACAAATTTGTAAAATCAGCTAATCAAGATATGAAATGCTCTCATTGTAAATCAGAAATGTTGTCAATGTTATATATAGAAAGATTTGGAAAATATGTATTTTAATGCTACAACGTTGTAGAGCAAATGGAAGAAAATTGGCAACCAAAATAAAAATGTTGTGGCAAGTCAACTATCAATTTCAGGAAGAACTTTTAAAGCTGTGGCTATTATTTTCCATGATGGACCTACTACAACATCTGGACACTATACTGTGTACTTAAAGTGCAATAAAGGATGGACACATTGCAATGATGCCCATTTGAAATTCAAATGTAGGTTGCCTTTCGAATTACCAGATTCATATCTGATATTTTTGATGCCAAAGTTTTGAAAACATCATTCGGCCTATTGGGAAGATGTAAACACAAATTAATGAGTTTATTTTGGATATTTTCAATGCAAATTGATTTGGAAACATCATTCGGCCTATTGGGAAGATGTGAAGAATTACTGTTTGGATTATTGTTTGTGCTAATTCTTATTGCATTTGCAAAATTGTGTTTGAAAGAAATAGTTTATATATTTGATCTTTATATTATACGTGATGTTAATTAGAATGTATATTTCAGAAATGGAGTTCAGAGAAATAAATGATTTATTGTAGTTGAAGAATGTAATTTAGAAACTGTAGATAGGTAAACAGATAGTTGAACTTGTTTTAAATATTTTCAATGCAGATTTGTTTTTTTTTACCATCTCATTGATTGTAGTTTTTTTCCCCGCTGTTATATGATGATCTACATTGAAATCACTGTGTATGGTGAAATTCAGTAGAATCTGAGAACAGCAAAAAGGGAAACTGAATATGTTATGTAATTCTAAAATTATGTTGTATTCTTAATACTATAATATATGCAATAATAGTTTTTCTTCTTTTTTACAGAAAGTAATACTAAAGCTTGAAAAGATTTTAAATTCAGTTTACAATAAAACTACTGTAAAATAGTTTCAATGAGTTTGGTATCTACTTTAATAAAGAAGGTAAGATGAAATAATGTAACAAGCATAATAATATGAAGTAATGTTTACAGTCACTTTTATTGCAGTCATCCATTTTTTCAAACAATACCCATGCACTGATCTATACCATTAGGCAATATTCCGACACTCCTGCCATCACTCATGCACTATCCGTGCATTTCTCCAATCACGTAGTCTGTATTCATACAGTTATAAGATCACCCAGATACTGCCTTTGTACTTTTCCAATCACCCTGGTACTATCTGTACACTCATGCAATCAGCTAGACATTATCTATACACTCTTCCAATCACCCAGGTAGTACCTATACACTTCTCCAATACCCTAAACATTATCCCTGCACTGATGCAATCACCTAGACACTACCCTTGCACTCTTTCAATCATCCTGGCAGTATCTATACAATGCTCTATTCATTCAGGCAATACACATACACTTATAAAATCACCCAAGCTCCAGTTATACAGTTCTCCAATCACCCAGGCACTACTCCTGTACTCCTCCAATCACCCAGCCAGAACCTTTCAAGTTTTAGAATCACTCAGGTACTACCTATGCACTCCTCCAATCACCCAGGCCCTATCCCTACACTCTTGCAATCAGGAAGACATTACCCCTACACTCATGCAATTACCAAGGTTTTAACTATGCATTCCTCTAATCCCCCAGACATTACGCCTGCACTCATGCAATCACTTAGGCATTACAAATGCACTCTTCCAATAACCCTGACATTGCCCCTGCACTCATACAATCACCGAGGCATTACCCATGCACTCGTTCAATCACTCAGGCCGTACCTGTGCATTTATAAAATCATCCAGACACTACCTATGCACTCATGCAATCACACAGACACAACCCATGCACTCTTTCATGCACCCAGGCATTACTCATGCACTCCTTCAATCATCCAGACATTACCCCTGCATTCATGCAATCACCCAGGCATTACCCATGCACTCCTACAATCACTCAGGCAGTGCCCATACAGCCATACATGCGCACAGGCACTTCTGCTACAATCATGCAATCGTCCAAGCACTACCCATGCAGTCTTCCAATCATCCAGGCACTATGCTCTCATGCTATCACCCTAGTACTACTCATGCACTCCTCCAATCACCCAGGAAGTACCCATGCAGTCCTACATGCACCCAGGCACTACCAATGTACTCTTCCATGTACCCAGGCATTACCCATGCACTCCTTCAATCACTCAGGCACTACTCCTGCAGTCATGCGATCACCCAGGCACTACCTATGCACTCTTGGAATAACCCAGGCACTACCCTTGCACTCCTCCACTCATCCAGGCACTATCCATGCACTCCTCCAATTGGGCAGCCACTACCCATGCACTTATAAAATCACTGAGGCACTACCTATGCAGTCGTCTAATCACTCAGGCACTACCCATGCACTCCTCCATTCACCCAGACATTAGCCCTGCATTCATGCAATCACCCAGGCATTACCCATGCACTCCTTCAATCAGTCAGGCAATGCCCATGTAGTCATATATGCACTCAGGCTCTTCCGCTACACTCATGCAATCATCCAAGCACTACCCATGCAGACTTCCAATCATCCAGGCACTACTCCTGCACTCATGCAATCACCCTGGTACTACTCATGCACTCCTCCCATCACCCAGTAACTTCCCCTGCAGTCCTACATGCACCCAGTCACTAGCAATGCACACTTCCATGCACCTAGGCATTACCCATGCACTCCTTCAATCACCCAGACATTACCCCTGTACTCATGCAATCACACAGGCATTACCCATGCACTCCTTCAATCACTCAGGCACCACCCCTGCACTTACAAACTCACCCAGGCATTACCCATGCACTTACACAATCACTCAGGCATTATTGATGCACTCCTTCAATCACTCTGGCAGTACCCATGCACTCCTCCAATCACCCAGACATTACTCCTGCACTCATGCAATCACCCAGGCACTAGCCATAAACTCATGCAATCTCCCAGGTATTACCCATCCATTCCTTCAATCACTCAGGCAGTACCCATGCACTCATCCAATCACCCAGACATTACATCTGCACTCATGCAATCATGCAGGCATTACCCCTGCACTCATACAATCACCCAGTCACTCTCTATGCACTCCTCCAATCACCCAGGCACTACTCTTACACTCCTCCAATCACCCAAGCACTATTCATGCACTCCTCCAATCATCCAGGTACTACACTTGCACTCATCCAATCATTCAGGCACTACCCATGCAGTCCTGCAATCACCGAAACATTACCCATGCACTCCTTTAATCACTCAGGCACTATCTATGCACTCCTCTAATCACGCAGGCACTACCCATGCACTCATGCAATTATGCAGCCACTACCCATGCACTCTTACAATCACCCAGGTATTAGCCATGTACTCATGGAATCACTCATGTAGTACACATGCATGTCTCCAATCAACCAGGCACTACACATGCACTCATGCAATCACACATGCACTACCCATACACTTCTCCATATGTTACACTTGCCACAACTCATACAACACTTACAAATTTGTCTATTTTTAACCAAATAGGCGGTTCTAAAAAGGAACCATTTTTTTCTTCTTTTTTTCTTTTATATTTTTTGTGTGTTTTTTCATCTCTTTTTTGAATTTTTGGGGTGTTTTTTAAAAAAAAAATGAAAAAATTAACAGAACCAATGGTGAAAAGTTACAAAAGATTAAGCAATGAAATAAAAAATTAGCAATGGTGGTTTTTAATGGCAACCACAATGGCATCCACTGATTGTTCTCCATAACATAACATTGTTTTGCATTTTACATAATGCTGCTCTGCTCTGGCAAATTCAGGTACGATCTGCGGTGTTGATGTTGCAGAGGAACCAGAAGTACTTGGTCCTGCAGTGTTGTCCTGACTTGCCTGCTTCTGTAGGTCTCGTCAGTGCTGTTCCCTCGCAAGACGCTGTGGATGCATTGTTTGTAAATGCTTGAGCATTGAAGAGGTGCCACAGGAATACTTCTTGTCAGATCCTTGTGACAAGGCATTCTGACATATGGTGCACGTACCTTTCGTGCATTTACCTTCTTCTCCCCAGGTGGAATTGAGAAGAAAGCCCAAATGATACTTTCGTATCTCACCTTCACCGGTTCTTCCAACTCTTCTTCATCTTCAGGTGGAAGCTGCTGTGCTGGATTGGAAGCAGCCATTTTCTGGTGAAAAAATAAAACACCGAAAAAACCCAAAGAAGAAGAGCAAAACAGAAGAGCTGTGTCTCCTGAGATGCAGTTGAAAGACCTTCAAGTTCTAGAATCAAAAGCTTCTTAACCAATTAAATACTTTCTTTTGAAGTCACATGGAATTCGTGCACCCGGCGCGCAACCGGCGCGCACCCGGCGCGCACCCGGCGCTATTTCCGAAAAATATATTTAACAATAGTATATCTTTTTACAATTACAAATAAATGATATTTACACTTATATTAAGTAATCTCTTGGTATAATATATATAATAAAGTTATATACATATACTTTTAAAACTTAAAGATTTGCGATGGATTCGCGTACCCGGCGCGACTTCTGGATATACGTACGTGACATTACGCGGGGCCGGAACAGCGCACCCTTAGCATACCATATGCGCATCGTACACGACTTAACCAATATGGCGGCAACATTTTTGGATTTGCACACCCGCCGAGACAGGTACATGATCGGTACAAAAATCCACTTTAAAAAAAAATATATATATATTTATATTTTAGAAAAGATAAAACATGACATTATTTTTATAACAATTAAAAAACTAAGTAAAACATTTTTTTTTTTACATTATACTTAGAAATTAGCATTTAAAAACCTTACAAATTCACAGAAAAAACCATAGGTTTCAGGGACGTTATAGTTAGAAATTAGCATTTAAAAAACCTTTGAAATTCACTGAAAAAGCCATCGTTTTCAGGGATGTTATAGTTAGAAATTAGCATTTAAAAAACCTTTGAAATTCACTGAAAAAACATAGGTTTCAGGGACATTATAGTTAGAAATTATCATTTAAAAAACCTTGGAAATTCACTGAAAAAACCATAGGTTTCAGGGACGTTATAGTTAGAAATTAGCATTTAAAAAACCTTAGAAATTCGCAGAAAAAACCACAGGTTTCAGGGACATTATAGATAGTTGGACATTTCACTCGTACAAAACCAGAGAAATTCGGCCGTTATAGTTAGTTCAGCTAACTATAACTTGCGACCCCGCAATGCACTGCTGATGACGTCACATATTACATCACTCATGACATGGTCAGTGACATCACTGATGACATCACTGATAACATCTCAAATGACATCACTAATGACATCACTGATGACATCACTGATGATATCATCCATGTGATAATCTGATGCACCTCCTCACACCCTATTATAACCTTTGATACACCCACTCTAAAATACAGACTACCATTTTCGAAACCAAAGACACACTAATACCAGTTACTACATACCCACTAACTGATTCCTAGGTCTACACACACATGTACTCATTCACCCATACAGTCACTTATACATGCAGTAATTCATCAATACAGCACTATCATATACACTCATACACCTATACAGACACTCAAACACCGCCACTCACCCATAGAGTTACTCACACACATAGTCTGTCATGCAAAGAATCAATCACACTCCCATTTACTCACCTACACAATTATACACACTCCATCTCACTTATTCAAACAGATAATAACACATACTTACTCTCTTTACAATCACTGACACAAGCACACACTAATCCATACAGGCACTCTCACAATCACTCACTCTCACATATAGTCCAACACACACATGTACTGCCTTTCACATATGTAGTTACTCACACATGTACCACTGAGACATCTAAACATTCACCAACACACCCATACACACACTCACCCACCCATACATCCCTTCACAGATGCACTCTTGAACCCATACACCCAGTGAATCACCCACTCACACATCTATGCAGAAAGTCACACACCCCCCACCCACCCACACAGACACTCAGGCACCCATACAGATACTCAGACAACCAATCAATAACCCATATAGACACTCATGTAGCTACTCACCAACCCATGCAGCCGCTTACGCACCAACAGACAGACTGATACAGACATTCACACAGTTTAGTCACTAACCCATGCATTCAATAAGACACTTTTAATCACTCACTTATACAGTCAGTCACGCACCTGTTAATCATCCATTCAGAGAGTCATACACCCACTCATTCTTCAATACACCTTGGCCTATATATATATAAAACATTTTAAAAATTTACAGAATCACACGGTCACTGGATGATGTCATCAGTGATGTTATCAGTGATGTCATTTGAGATGTCATCAGTGATGTCATCAGTGATGTCACTGACCATGTCGTGAGTGATGTAATATGTGATGTCATCAGCAGTGCATTGCGGGGGCGCAAGTTATAGTTAGCTCAACTAACTATAACGGCCGAATTTCTCTGGTTTTGTACGAGTGAAATGTCCAACTAACTATAATGTCCCTGAAACCTGTGGGTTTTTTCTCTGAATTTCTAAGGTTTTTTAAATTATAATTTCTAACTATAACAGCCCTGAAAACTATGTTTTTTTCAGTGAATATATATATATATATTCTCCCCAACTACTACAGAAAACCCTAGCCAAAGTTGAGAAAATCCCTAGAAAATGTCTCCTTAAGGACAAGAAACAGTCCGATAAAAATCAAGAGGAGACATTCAGATTTATCACCACATTTTCGAATGAATCTGAAGCAGTGAGGCAGATTCTCTCACGGAACAAGCATATCTTTATATCTGATGTTGTGATCGGGAAAAGTCTACCCACCACCCGAAAATCACGTATAGACGTTGTCGGTCCCTCAGAGATAAACTTGTCCAGAGTCATTTTGAATCGATTCCTTGCAATCCAAGAGTGAGCACTTTGACAGGATTCTTTCCCTGGTCAAGATGCAAGGCATGTAAGAATAGCCCAAAAAAACTCACATATGAGATCCCAGGAACAATACACCACAGAACCATCAATAAATTATTAACCTGCACTACACCTTTTTGCGTTTATGTTTAGTCTGCCCATGTGACCTATGGTATGTGGGCAGTACCATTCATCCAACTAAACGTAGGATTCTTGGACACGCCAGGGCGATTGAAAAGAAAGACTTCACGTATCCCGTGGCGAGACATTTTGCCAGATTCCATCAGAGTGATAGGAATCTCTTAAGATTCTACTGTCTGGATCATATTCCCTCTCATGAACGGGGAGGGAATAGAGAACTAAAGTTACGCAGACTAGAATCTAGGTTCACAGTTGATTTGCAGACGAAATCTCTGTTAGGGCTTAACACGGAGGAAGAGTTAGCTATACATCTGGGCTAGATCACTGCAGAGCTGAATGCCCGCAATTAGACCTCATTGGATATTATTCCATCCTGATTAATGAGCCAAAAATGTTGAACGCAATCTTTGAGAAAAAGTTTCGTTCATTCGTTACAGCTTCTACATCTGTAAGAAATGGGTTGTATGGGATTATGCATTAGAAGGATGATCTATCTCCCCTAAACTGGTGCCCATACAGGTCTCAATTATGACTATTATAATTTTACTATTTTTGTATTGAAGATGTCATTTGACTCGTGCATGAGACTAGTATCATGTTTTTAGCCGTATGATTTCTAAAAATGGAATTATGAATTTGCGCCATACATATGCATAATGTATTGCCTTAAAATTGTTGGAGTTATACTACTTAATAGGTTTTTCCTTTCCAAGAGGGTGCTTATGGGCTTTGAAAGTAACAGTCCTTCAACTATTTCCATGGAAATTATGATCCGGTGCCCATACAGGGCTCAATTATGACTACTACTGTTATACTGACGGAGTCATTTGGTGTGTGCATAAGATTCACTAGTAATGCGATCTTTGTACTGGCTGGTCTGAATTAACTATGCTCCATTTACCATAATATGGATTTAAATACTAGGACTCAGTGCTAAATGAAACCTTTTTGAATTGGATCATGATCTAATATGTTATGAGTTTTACAATCATGTTTTCAGCCATATGATTTCTGTAAGATTATTAGCTCATACAGAGCGGCATTAATTGAATCTATGAATTCTCGTCATGCACATGTATAATGAATTGCCTTAAACAGATTGATTTATACTGTTTTAAAGGTTTTTTCTTTCTAAGATGGCGCTAATGGGCTGTGAAAGTAATAGTCCTTTAACTATTTCCGTGGAAAATGTGAACCGGAAACACTTGCAATTAGTTAATTTAAATATGGTGTTTACCTGTCTGTGTCTACAGTGGAAAAAGGCGCGAAGCCGAAACGCGTCCTGTTCTGTTTGTTTTCTCTGTGAAATAAACCAACCGAGTTACATCCCCTGATCGAGTGCGGTCTCTTCACTTCCCTGCGTCGTGAGGTGTGGAGCTGATATATATATATATATAGACATAGCAAACACTGCTTTGCTTCTTGGAAGCAAAAGCAGGAAACCTGCTCTCGCTACCAAGAAGCAAAGCAGAATTGCTTTCAACAGCTCCCCTTGTCCAAAAGCAATGCTGGCTCCCGCAGGAGGCGGGGAGCCGGCAGGGACCGTGGGGGTATTGGGGCCCCCCCGCGGTAACCATCAAGGAGGCCAGGCCCCAGGGGATGGGGTCCCCAGTACCAATAGTGTCCAAGGGAAGGGGACCACTCGGCCCCCCTTCCGTTTTGATTTTTTTTTTTTTAAACAGATAACGCCGGGCCCCGGGGGATGGGATCACCAGGGCCAAAATTGGCCTTAGGAGGGGGGCCACATGGCCCCCCTCCAAAATTACAAAAATAAAGTCTGGGCAGGCCCCGGGGGATGGGGTCCCCAGGGCTGAAAGTGGCCCAGGGAAGGGGGGCCACACTGCCCCTTCTTTAAAAAAAGGTTTTGCTGGGCCCTGGGGGATGAGGTCCCCGGGGCCGAAACCGACCTGAGGATGGGGGCCGCGCGACCCCCTCCCCTATAAACCAAATAAAAACAAGGCCCAGCCCAGGGGGGTGGGGTCCCTGGGGCCTGGGGAGGGGGGCAGCGTGCCCCTCTCCCTTTTCAAATGCTTTTTTTAAATGGCTAAGGCCCCAGGGGATGGGGTCACCGGGGACCAAAAGAGTTAATGGAAGGGGGGGCCACCCAGACCCCCTTCCTTAAATAAAAAAAACAAAAGAAACCCGGCAACTCGCCGGAGGCCCCGTCCCCTCCCTGCACACCTATTCAAAGGTGCCTCCTGGCGTGTTCTGGGTTGGGGGATTAAGTCTCCTTGAATCCTGAGGGTCCCTGGGGGCTAACTAGCCCTCCAGGTACCTCCAGTAAGCCCCACACAGTGGGATTGCTGAGAGGTGGTCCAAGGCCACGGCCCTTTATACACCACTCTGCAAACGCCCCTCTTGGCGCACTGCTGGTGGGGCGGCGAGGTCCCCTTGTGTCCTGAGGACCTCAGGACTAAAGGGGACTTCATCCCCCGAGCAGCAGTGCACCAGGAGGCATGTTTGCAGAGTGGTGGACAAAGGGGGGTGGCCTGTGTCTACCTCTCAGCAATCCCACTGTGTGGGGCTTACTGGAGGTAACAGGTAGGCTAGTTGGCCCCTAAGGACCCCCAGCAGCAAAGTGGACTTTAATCCCCATGCAAGAGCATGCCAGGGAGTGCGTTTGCAGAGTGGAGGGGAAAGGGGCGTGGCCTGCTTTGAGAACTAAGGAATGCTGCTGTGTGGGACTTACTGGAGGTAATAGGAGGGGTAGGTGGCCCCCAAGGTTGTCCTTGGGGGCCAACTACCTCTCCTGTTACCTCCACTAAGTCCCACACAGTGGGATTGCTAAGAGGTCTTCGGAGGCCTCGCCCCCGCTTTCCCCACCACTCTGCAAACGAGCCTCCAGGGACAGTACTGGTTGGGGGATGAAGTCCACTTTACTCCTGAAGGACTTTGGGGGCCAAGAAGCCCTCCCGGTACCTCCTGTAAGTCCTACGCAGCGGAATTCCTGAGAGCTGGTTGGAGGCCCAGCCCCCTTTCTCCACCACTCTGCAAACGCAACTACCAGTTAAAGAAGCATTTGTAATGTAATAGGTCTCGCATTTGCAAGAGTTAGAGCTATTGGCGTTGTAAATCTAAAAGTTTTTTACTAATGTTTTTTGGAGTGGAGTGGATGTACTTTGTGTGTAGTGGAATTATGTGGTATGTTGTGCAGTGAAATTGTGTGGATAGAAAGTATGTGGTATTTAGTGTATAGGAATTATGTAGAGTGGGATTATGTGTTATGGAGAGTAATTATGTGGTATGGTAGTCTGTGTTGTGGAGTGGTAACCTCAGGTTTAGTCTTCCTCTTTTCCATAGAAGCTAAATTATGAACTCATTGAGACAAAAAAAAGGAATCACTGAGGAGCACTTCTGGACCTAGTCAGAGGTATGAGCAGGGCCACTAGAGTTATGCGACTGTTTGGCTGCACTGACTTTTGCACAATTGTTCGTTTTCCACATTAGCCACATAATCCATCATCTGATGCCTAATCTGCAGATTTGAACAAAAAAAGCCTTTTTTCTAGCTCAAACGGCTCAAACGTTACCAAAAATGCAGCGACAAGTGTTACAGCGTGGTGGAAGGTCCTTTGCAAACCTAGAATGGTCACCTGTTACTTATTGCTTAATGTGGGTGCTAAATTGGTACTAATGGTGTGCAAGCCACTCTTGCTTCTTTCTGCGCCTCTCTTGACTCTTTCTGCATTTCTGTTGCTTCTTTCTGCACCTTTCTTTCTTTTCTGCACTTCTCTTGCCTCTTTCTGCAAATAATATCTACTTTCTGCACCTCTTTTGCCTCTTTCCTCACCTCTGTTGCCTCTTTCTGCACCTCACTTGCTTCTTTGTGCACCCCTCTTGCCTCTTTCTGCACCTCTCTTGCCTCTGTCTGTACCCCTCTTCCCTCTTTCTGCACCTCTGTTCCTTCTTTGTGCACCTCTCTTGCTTCTTTCTGCACCCCTCATGCCTCTTTCACACCCCTCTTCCCGCACCCCTCTTGCCTCTTTCTGCACCTCTGTTCCTTCTTTCTGCACTTCTTTTGTTTCTTTCTGCAACTTTCACTTCTTTCTGCTCCCCTTTTGCCTCTTTCTGCACACCTATTCCCTCTTTCTGTACCCCTCTTGCCTCTTTCTGCACCTCTGTTCCTTCTTTCTGTACTTCTTCTGTTTTTTTCTGCAGCTCTCTTGCTTAGTTCTGCCCCCCTTGCCTCTTTCTCCACCCACCCACCCACCCTCTTTCTGCACCCCTGTTGCCTTTTCTGCACCTCTGTTCTTTCTTTCTGCACTTCTTTTGTTTCTTTCTGCACATCTCTTGCTTCTTTCTGCACCCCACGTGCCTCTTTCTGCACCCCTCTTCCCTCTTTTTGTACCCCCTTGCCTCTTTCTGTACCTCTGTTGCTTCTTTCTGCACTCCTCTTGCTTCTTTCTGCACTCCTCGTGCCTCTTTCATACCCCTCTTCCCTCTTCGTGCAGCCCTCTTGCCTCTTTCTGCACCTCTGTTCCTTTTTTCTGCACTTCTTTTCTTTCTTTCTGCACCCCTCTTGCCTCTTTCTGCTCCTCTGTTTCTTCTTTCTTCACTTCTTTTGTTTCTTTCTGCAGCTCTCTTGCTTCTTTCTGCACCCCCTTGCCCCTTTCTCCACCCCTCTCCCCTCTTTCTTCACCCCTGTTGCCTCTTTCTGCACCTCTGTTCCTTCTTTATGTGCTTCTTTTGTTTCCTAAGGCACATCTCTTGTTTCTTTCTGCACCCCTCGTGCCTCTTTCTGCACTCCTCTTCCCTCTTTTTGCACCCCTCTTGCCTCTTTCTGCACCTCTGTTGCTTCTTTCTGCACTACTCTTGCTTCTTTATGCACCTCTCTTTCTTCTTTCTGCACCACTCGTGCTTCATTCTGCACCCCTCTTCCTTCTTTCTACACTTCTGTTGCTTCTTTCTGCACCACTGTCCCTTCTTTCTGCAACCTTTGTGCCTCTTTCTGCACCCCTCTTCCCTCTTTCTGCACCCCTCTTGCCTCTTTCTGTACCTCTGTTCCTTCTTTCTGCACTTCTTTTGTTTATTCCTGCACATCTCTTGCTTCTTTCTGCACCCCACGTGCCTTTTTCTGCACCCCTCTTGCCTGTTTTTGCACCTCTATTCCTTCTTTCTGCACTTCTTTTGTTTCTTCCTGCACATCTCTTGCTTCTTTATGCAGCCCACGTGCCTCTTTCTGCTCCCCTATTCCTTCTTTTTGCACCTCTATTTCTTCTTTCTGCACTCCTTTTGTTTTTTTCTGCAACTCTCTTGCTTCTTTCTGCACGCCTCTTGCTTCTTTCTTTAACCCTTGTGTCTCTTTCACACCCCTGTTCTGCACCTCTGTTGCTTCTTTCTGCACTTCTCTTGGTTCTTTCTGCACTCATTGTGCCTCTTTTCCACCCCTCTTCCCTCTTTCTGCACCCCTCTTGCCTCTTTCTGCACCTCTTTTGCTTTTTCTGCACTTCTCTTGCCTCTTTCTGCACCCCACGTGTCTCTTTCTGCACCTCTGTTGGTTCTTTCTGCACTGCTCTTGCCTCTTTCTGCACCCCTCTTCCCTCTTTCTGCACCTGTGTTGCTTCTTTCTGTACTTCTCTTGCTTCTTTCTGCACCTCTCTTGCTTCTTTCTGCACCTCTTTTGCCTCTTTCTGCACCCTTCTTCCCTCTTTCTGCACCTCTCTTGCCTCTTTCTGCACCTCTCTTACCTCTTTCTGCACACACAGGGCTACTTTTAAACTGACCTCAGGCTCAGGCTCAGGGCTGCTGGCCTCTAAACTGCCATGCCCTATTATATGCTAGGGACTTAGAGGTAGTTTTAATCCCCCTGCCCTATTATGTACTAGGGCCTTACAGGGGAGGTCATGCCAATCGCAGGGGTACCACAACCCATAGTGTACCCTAGTGTATGTAGGTGTTTTCACTGTATTCTAAGTGTCTTTCAGCATAGCACTGGCTCCAGGCCTGGTTAGGCAGAGCCCAGGGTCAGTCAGAGTCAGTTACCACCAGTACCAGTATTCAAAAAGTTGGGGGGTGCCCAGGGCACAGGATGACTTTGCAACAAGGCCTCTTTCTGCACCTCTGTTGGTTCTTTCTGCATATCTCTTGCTACCTTTCTTCCTCTTTCTGGACTTCTGTTGCCTCTTTCAGCATTTCTCTTGCTTCTTTCTGCAACTTTCTTCCTGTTTATGCACATGTCCTACCTCTGTAGGCATAGTTAGAAATTAGTACTTAAAAAACCTTAGAAATTCAGTGAAAAAAACATAGGTTTCAGGGACGTAATAGTTAGAAATTAGCATTTAAAAAATCTTTGAAATTCACTGAAAAAACCATAGGTTTCAGGGACGTTATAGTTAGAAATTAGCATTTAAAAAACCTTTGAAATTCACTGAAAAAACCATAGGTTTCAGGCACGTTATAGTTTGAAATTAGCATTTAATAAACCTTAGAAATTCACAGAAAAAACCACAGGTTTCAGGGACGTTATAGTTAGTCAGACATTTCACTCGTACAAAACCAGAGAAATTCGGCCATTATAGTTAGTTGAGCTAACTATAACTCGCGCCCCCGCAATGCCTGCTGATGATGTCACATATTACATCATTCATGACATGGTCAGTGACATCACTGATGACATCTCAAATGACATCACTGAGGACATCATCCACGTGATAATCTGATACACCTCCTCACACCCTAATATAACCTTTGAAACACCCACTCTAAAATACAGACTACCATTTTCGAAACCATACACACCAATACCAGTTACTACATACCCACTCACTGTTTCCTAGGTCTATACACACATCCACTCATTCACCCATACAGTCACTCATACATGCAGTCACTCATCACTACAGCACTATCATATGCACTCATACACCTACACAGACACTCACACACATCCACTCATCCATAGAGTTACTCACACATCTAGTCAGTCATGCAAAGAATCACTTACACTCCCATTTACTCACCTATACAGTTATACACAAACTACCTCACTTATTCATACAGATACTAACACAAACTTACTCTCTTATACAATCATTGAAACAAGCACACACTCATCCATACAGCCACTCTCACAATCACTCACTCTCACATATAGTCATCTATATACTCCAACACTCACATATACTGCCTTTCACATATGTAGTTACTCACACATGTACCACTGAGACATCCATTCACTCACCAACATACCCATACACACACTCACCCACCCATACAGCCCTTCACAAATGCACTCTTGAACCTATACACCCAGTGAATAACCCACTCACACATCTATGCACAGAGTCACACACCCCCCACCCACCCACACAGACACTCAGGCACCCATACAGATACTCAGACAACCAATCAATAACCCATATAGACACTCATGTAGCTACTCACCAACTCATGCAGCCACTTACACACCAACTGACAGACTGATACAGACATTCACACAATTTAGTCACTAACCCATGCATTCAGTAAGACATGTTTAATCACTCGCTTATACAGTCAGTCACGCACCTACTAAATCATCCATTCAGACACTTATACACCCATTCATTCTTCAATACACCTTGGCTTATATATATATTAAACACATTTAAACTTCACAGAAACACACAGTCACTAGATGATGTCATCAGTGATGTCATCAGTAATGTCATTTGAGATGTCATCAGTGATGTCACTGACCATGTCATGAATGATGTAATATGTGATGTCCTCAGCAGTGCATTGCGGGGGCGCGAGTTATAGTTAGCCCAACTAACTATAACGGCTGAATTTCTCTGGTTTTGTTCAAGAGAAATGTCTGACTAACTATAACGTCCCTGAAACCTGTAGTTTTTTCAGTGAATTTCAAAGGTTTTTCAAATGCTAATTTCTAACTATTACTTCCCTGACACCTATGGTTTTTTCAGTGAATTTCAAAGGTTTTTTAAATGCTAATTTCTAACTATAACGTCCCTGAAACCTATGGTTTTTTCAGTCAATATATATGTCATATATCGTTTCAACAACCGTTGTGTCAATCCCACCAAGAAGACGTTGGAACACAGACACCTAGATTCTATGCAATTCTTTAATTTCCACAGTTTGCCATGAAATGTTTCGGGCAAGCCTGGCCTTGATCACATGGCACGCTATGGTGTATTGATTGCTACAGTTTTTTTTCATACATTTATTCCAACTAGAAATCTTAATATTTCTACTTCAAAGGAAATAGCCTTAATATCATATTTATCACAAAACGCTTTACATAGGTGCTTTTGCTAAATCAGTCACTGCTGTGCAATGATCGTTAGAGCATCTTGCTTGATACAGCGGCCACTCAAATTTGGGTATATATACATATATATATACATATATATATATATCCAACAAAAAAGTTAGCTACAAGGAACGAAGCCTCCGGCAGATGAGTAGTTCGTCTTTATTTTGACAACTTGCAAACAGGCTCCCCTCAGGAAAAAGCATCCTCATAAAAGCAAGCCAGACGCGTTCCAGGAATCTCTTCCTTTCTTCAGTGGCATTTATACAGCAAATGAAAAAGCAGTGTTTCTTGCGCACATTTATATTTCAAGTACCTGCCCCAGTGGGCGTGGCCATCCTCATGGCTTTCTGGGTCTTGCAGTGCCGCTAAGGTACTCCCAAGTGAGTCCGCTTTTCCATTCAGCCAAATGCAAACAAAATTCCTACCCATGTGGGTTGGTGCTAGGTCCTGCTGAGATGCCTGCCCCGCTTTTCAGCTGCCAAATATGAACATCATGTCAGCTCCGCGCTGGCGCCAACATCCTGCCTCCCGTAGTGCCTGCACCACCTGGGCATCAGCACGGGCCCGCAAACATGCGGTGGGCCTCTCTCTGCGGCTGGGCTCAGCCGCTTAATATCCAACAAAAAAGTTAGCCCCAAGGAAAGAAGCCTCTGGCAGATGAGTAGCTTGTCTTTATTTTGACAACTTGCAAACAGGCTTCCCTCAGGAAACAAGCATCCTCATAAAAGCAAGCCAGACGCGTTTCAGGAATCTCTTCCTTTCTTCAGTGGCGTTTATACAGCAAATGAAAAAGCAGCGTTTCTTGCGCACATTTATATTTCAAGTACCTGCCCCAGTGGGCCAGGCCATCCTCATGGCTTTCTGGATCTTGCAGTGCCGCTAAGGTACTTCCAAGTGAGTCCACTTTTCCATTCAGCCAAATGCAAACAAAATTCCTACCAATGTGGGTTGGTGCTAGGTCCTGCTGATATATATATATATATACATATATATATATATATATATATATATATATATATATATATATATATATATATATATATATATATATATATATATATATATATATATATATATATATATATATATATATTAAAACAAAACCCTTTCAGGCACAGAGTGCTGCATAACTTATGCAAAAAAGAAGCAGAGAACTCTGGGTAGTTCTCAAGTTTAGGTGGAAATCAGCTCCATTATAGAGCACTCTCAACACCAGCAACACTCTAAATTTGCTCACCTCAAATGTCTGCTTTTCTATCAAAGTCTTTAAGCGTAGGATTAGCACAGTGCCATCCACGCCGAGATAGACAGGGACAAAATTCTTTTGTCATTTCTATAGCAAAGTATTTTAAGTATAGGATTAGCATAGTGCTATCCATGCCGAGCTGTAAAATGGCCAAAGCCTTTTACTACTCCAGGCACAGTATTACAGCTTTGGATTGGTAAAATACCATCTAATCTATATATATATATAAGGCATTGAATAGAGCCTCTGAACGTAACCTTCAGTGATTTTTATCAGTGCAGAGACAGTCTGGGTAAATATGCCTATTGATGAAGCACTATACTTACCTTGGGGTCCATTACGATGGCGGGCAGAAAGGTAAAAGGGACCACCCGCCATAGGTGTGGCGGTCCCGCCATTCATATTAGGATGCGCCCACCACACTGGCGGGCGCATCCCGCATTTTTTACATTGCAGCGGGCGGTGCTGCAAGCAGCACCCGCCGCAATGTGAAAAATGCATGTTGTGCATTTGAATGCACAACGTGACAGGCACCGTGCGGTGCCTGCCATCTTGTGCATTCAAATGTAGGGGGATACCATAGGTACCCCCCGAGTGCACCCCCCACCCCCCGAACACCCTGCAGAAACAGCATGCCTTTCCATGGAAAGGCACATCTCCGCCTTCATCCTAATATGGATGGCGGTGTCTTGCAGACACCGCCACCATATTGGAGCCCTTTTCCGCCCGGTCGCCTGTCCGACCGGCAGGAAACCGGCAGACAGTCTTTCCGTCCGCCGGGGTCCCCCCACCATCGTAATATGGCGGGGGGAAATGGTAGGTGGGCGGTGGGAATTGGCGGGCATATCGCTACCGCCATACGGGCAGTGGCGATCCGCCCGCTATGATAATGACCCCCCTATTTCAGGATGATGAAAAGTGATTTCCTTGCTGCAGACTCATGGTCCCAGAATGCAGTACGACACTCACGGCCTCCCACACTTCGTTTCTTTGAGCCCCTGGGTGGGCCAGGTCCCGGGGGCCATGTGGAAGCAAGTCTCTGGCGACGAGTATGTGTGCACAGCTGGGTTACGTTTATAGTGTACCCCGAGCGATACAGTATACATCTTATGCGCATTTTATCACCTCGCATCGCGTGTGCACAACGCAGCGCAGCAAGTCTCTTGCGGTGAGTAAATGTAAAGAGCTGTGTTCCATCCACAGTGTACCCCGAGGGATACAGTATGCATTTTATGTGCATTTTAGCTAGCACAATTCAGCACAGCAAGTCTCTTGCGGTGAGTACGTGTGCACAGCTGTGTTCTGTCCATAGTGTGCCCCAAGGGAAACAGTATACATGTTATGCACATTTTAGCCCACCTCGTACGCACCGCGTGTGTACAATGCCCTGCCCAGCGAGCCTATGGCAAACTGTGGTGGTGAGTACGTACGGCGTGCAGCGCCCAGTACTGTGCCACAAAGTATACTCTGCCCCGAGGGATACTGTTGGCATCCTAAACGATTCTAGCTCACTCCACATCGCGTGTACACAAGGCGCGGCCAAGCGAGCCTGTGGTTAACTCTGGCGGTGAGTATTGTGTACACTAAAATGGTCTGCCACTGTCAGACATAGAAGAACACAGCAGTACATTTTCTGTTACTTGTATACAGTCTTTGCTCAAGATGTATACATGCCGTGTCATCCACGTGTCCTCCACACTTGCACAGCTGTGGCCAAGCTCTGTTGCTCTATAGCAGTGAGTACCCCTCGTGTACCCAGTATTCTGCACACCAGAATGTGCGTATAGCCAACAACACCACATGTGTGTGTAATGCAGAACATGCAGTGTACCTACATGTTCTGTGCGTAACAGATGTCTTTACAGGCCTGCGCAATTAGAGTGCGCCAGACCTGCACCCCAAAATCAGCTGCATTCACTTGTGCTGTAGTGCACATTGCTCAGTGTAACCCGGCGCCAGTAAAACCGATCGTGGTCAAGTCAGGCCGCAGTCACACCCATACCGTGACTCACTTACCCTCCAGTACTCACTACAGTCCTCATTGCATCGCCCTCTCACTCCAGCACTCACTAACCCACTCCAGCACTCAATAATCCCCTCACTAGAACCCACTGCCACTCCAGAACTCACTACTACCCTCACTGCAACACACTCAGAGTCCAGCACTCACTAAATCCCTGACTGGAACACACTCCCATCCCAGAACTCACAACAACCCTCACTGCAACGCACTCACCCTCCAGCACTCACTACATCCCTCACTGGAACACACTCCACTTCAGAACTTACTACAATCCTCACTGGAACGCACTCACCCTCCAGCACACCCCTCTGCACTGGCCCACCTCAGCTTTTAGCGCACTTGCTTCTGTCCCTCCCGACCCTCACTGCACCCTCCGAGCACTCACTCTGCCTGCTTCTCATACACTCAAGCTCACTACACATCCCTTCCTCAGCATTAACCCTTTTAATCTCTGCAATTAAAATAACTATGCACCCCCACCCTCTCTGACCCTTGGTGCATCAATACAGTCCTCAGTGAACCCTTCCCCACTCTCACTATCCATCCCTCTCTGCCCCCTGTAACCCTTTCTTTCTCATACAGGCATTTCTTGGGGATGTCGCGGGTGGCAGGAGGGAGCTGCCTGCTCCATTTTAGCCAATGAGGCCTCTATCGCCCCCTCTACCTAGTGAAACAGCTGCCCCACCCCTGCCCTGGTGCACACAGTTTATTGTGTCACTGGGGCCATCTGACCGGGGTGCAGACCTGTCCAGCGTGAGGGCCCAGTTGGACCGCGGGTAAGAGGGGTGGTACTTGATTTTTCTGCTGCATCCCATGCCCCACTCACATTATGCTTTTACTTGTGGTGCACAGTGGGATTCTGGCACGCCCGTGGGAGGGTTTTATTGTGACTGAAAGCGCCACAAGGCTATTAGCGTAATTGTGGGCACCATAGGAGCGGTTCCGCTGCCTGGCAATAGCCTTGCGTTTCAGGGGCAGTGCCAGTCCCCGAAATACTAAAATCGGTTGGGCTGAAATAAACATCATTATAGAAAGAAAACAGAAGACAGTTTATCCATCTAGCACGAGACACCAGTGAAAACGGGATAAGCGCTCTTTCACCAGAGCACGAGACGCCAAGACATGGAGAAGCGCACAGCTGTCTGGTCACTGAGAATGTATTTAATGGACGTAACAGGCTGTACAATCTTTCTCAACTCCCCACTCGTTCACCTTTCACTCACCTAATGACCCACTTGCTCACTCACCAAATACCTACGTACAAGTGCCCAAACAAGGATCCTCTCACCTACCCACTCACAACACTCTTGCTTACAAACTCCCAAACTAATTCCATGTATTTACTCTCATCCACTCAAACAACGCACTCATTGTCTCATGCACTCACTCTCTCAACCATTCACTCTCTCATGCACTCAGCCACCCACTCAATTCCCACTGAGTTGCTCACTCATTAGTTAATTTTTACTCCGTTAAATCACACTCATTCACTCCCTCGTGGTGTGTGTGCACACGGGCAGTCCCCAGGCCGTTCACTGCGAGCAGATGAGGCGCTGTGGTGTGGCGCTAGCTATCTGGCAGATTTACGGGAATGGGCCGGTAATCCCAGGGCGGCTCTGAGATATGTTTTCATGAGTGAACAACACCCTTCAACCAATATTCAGGGGCTCCCCAACAAGCTACGGTTATCACTAACAAAACAAACCACCAGCTTGTGTTCTTTGTTAAAATAAAAAATCGCAGCACTGTAAGGGGCTGAGCTATAATTTATGGTGCAGGGATTTAATTTCTGCAATTAAAACAACTGTAGAGAGGATGTGGCCTAACGGCAAGAGCGACTTCAAAGCTGGGGAACCGTGTTCGAGGCTCAGCAGGAACGCTCAACATCCTGTGATTCTGAGTAAATCGCTTAATCTCCCTGTGCCTAAATGTGCCCGTCTGTAAGGAAACTGGTGCTCATGTAAAGTCTCTTATATCTTCGGTCAAGTTTGTGCTATATAACCCCACCAAGAAATACGCACCCCCCACACCCTTCCGAGTGAAAAGAGGCCCAAGGAAGCTCGAGAAGTGTCTGCGCATGTGTGGCACTATAGGATATTTTTCAAATAAAATCCTGTTTAAACTTCCGGTAAGTGCCCATATACTGAGCAAAGTCGTTCATGCATGTCTAAAATTAAATATACAAGTTCGGCTCCGACATTTATTGAAAACATAAGTAGGCAATTTCAGAATTTTTCACACATATTAAATGTGCCTTAAAGTGCCTGGCTGCCATGACTCTGGGGTATTAAAGGGGCTCATCAGCATATGATGCGACATTGATGCATTCTGGAGTCTGTCATTGGTTGCCCCCTTTAATCAAATGTTGACCATTTACCTGCCTGTGAACTGTAAACATCCTATTTTAAAGTTAAAACTAGCGCTTAGAGGCCCCCACAGTGTGGTACAACATGCAGTATACTTAGCACACTCAAAAACAAGATGCGTATCATCTACGGAGTACAATACAGTGCTGTCCACAGAAATCGAAACATTATTGAAAGCACTTCAACGCCTCGTATGGGGTAGTAAGCGCTAAATAAATGAAATGACAGTTACAATAGAACAAGCCGTCGCGGTGCGTAAAAGGGGTAGGTAAATGGGGCCTCAAGGTGACACATAAGTCCTTTGGGTAAGAAGTCAGACTTTGCAGATAGCAAACTGGAGGCCGTAGGACGATGAAAAGAGAAACAAATTGATATTGGCCCATGTCTGCAAAGCATGGGGTGTGTTAATGTATCCTGAAAGCACTGAGGCACTGACTGACCCAAAATGTAAGACAACAAGGAGGGACTAAGGGCCAATAGAAAAGGTCCAGCATACAGGCCCACGTAAGCACAACAAGAAAGGGTATGCTGTTCCTAAAAGATCCTACAGATCAAGGTTATACAAGAGGCATGTGGGTGCTAGTAGAAATCGGAGAAATGCTTATCTCCTTTCAGAAAAAGACCCTCACACACCCAGCCCGCTAGGTGTATTGCTTCATCACTGGGTCTGCTCCTTATCGGGTCGGCGCTGCAATACCCGATCGGCACCCGTGGTGGGGCCTTCTTGGCGGAGATCTTTTTCTTAGCCGTAGGGTGTAGTGCGTGTAAGGGCCCTAGTGAGTGTAGATGTGAATTGTGTGAAATCTAAAACAGGAATAGTGAACCACCCAAAACTATTTTAATGACTGTGGTCACTAACCTGATTAAAAATAGAAAAGGCGCACACGCCTGCCCAAGGATTGCAGGATTGTGTGCTAAAGCTCAGGCCAACATGTTTCATGCCTAATGTTAATTTAACGGCAATTCTTCAGGACCTACTATCGACATTCTACACTTTATGGTTGGTGGTCTATAAATACACAGTTCAGTGACCACTCATACAGCACCCTATAAAGTGGTACCTGTCGATCAATAACACTGCCTGTAGGAAAAAAGAATCATAGTGATTAATACAAAGTTCTACTGTAGTCTGCAATTCAACCTTATTGCGAAAGTACAATTATTGACCATGCTATTGTGACATTGCAAACCACACGTGAGATGTGAGCATGCTTCATCTCAAAATGTATGTGCTAGTGCACATTGTGAATTTGATAAAAACAGAAGTAGCCAGGAAGATGTAGATATATACAGTATACTAGAACACTCACCCAAACTTGGGTCAGCTCAAACCACCAAGATGTCACGGCAGGTAAAAACACTGCAAGATTCAGTGTCCTATGGATATTAACAATTAATATGGGAGGGAGAGGGATCAAGTTAAGGCATCGGAAATGAGTAGACGCTCACATAATGTTGACCCCAACATACATGTGAACACACAAGACCCACACCTAAGCTGGATGTTACCAAAACCCGGGCCCAAGAGTGGACTAGCCCATTAAGATTCCGATGGCCTTTGCTTTGAAAACACGGTGTCAACTGCCCAATGGTACTCGGCGGTACAACAGGGGTGTCTCATACCGCGGGTTCCAGCTAATCACCTCGGCCATATGATCGAGGGTGGTATATTCCAACGTGCCACTGGCACCCCCCGATATCGCCGGCAACCAATTGGTGCAACGAACACAAGGGAAGAGTAGCGTAAAAAGAGTGAGCTCAATGTACCGGAACCAAGACCACGCAGCGTCGCCAATACCTCCTAAGTATGCACAGTGGAAAAACTCACTCGGGCGATAACGTAGACTCCAATATCCGCCGTAGCAGGAAGGAGGGAGCGGGACACAGCAAGGCAGGTCCCGCCATACTGACACTCTGCTCAATCGCCACAGAATACCCTATTGGAGGTCCAAGTAAAGGCAGACACGTCCCCACTCAAGGACTCACCCCAATACCCAGTACTCACGTTGTCAGTTCCGTCTGTTCACGGGCGACCTACCCCACACTCTGCCGGACCCGGATGGATGTCTCTACGCACACGAGTGCGAGTGATATTCCCCGGTTGGTCAGAAATGTAGGCGGGACTTCCGGTAGCACGATGGGGGCAACAACTAGAACGTCAGACTCCACTTCCGGGTTGCCATATTGGAACACACTATGTGTTTACGTCAGTGGTGGTGGCCCCAAATGTAGCATAATTGCCACCAAGGAACGAGTGTCTACTGGTAGTATAGCTAGAATAGCAAAGCTAACATGTAGATGCGGGGAACGCGTACCTACAGGAATGTGGATCAAGACCCACCAATGATCGACATGGTTACTGTAAAGTGCAGAACCTGCCCATATAGTCAACCCAGGGTGTCTACGGCAGAATAGGATAAAAGATACAAACGGAGATAAAAGGGGATAACCTTATGTATTAATGGCCACAAACAAGGGGTAAAAACCCCTAGTGATATTAGTTGGTGAGGATCGCGTAACTACCTAAAAACTACTCATGACTGATGTCAATGTAGCGTATGTTGGTGGTAGTATCTAGAGAATTGTGGTGCCAGTAACAGTATCAAGTCACAGAATTTAGAAAGGTAAAAGTGGAGCCAGTACATCACTAGATGTATCACGTCAGCAAACTCCAAGGTATGTCCTCATTGAGTCCCTCCCTATCAGAGGACAACCTAAGCACCCACCTCTGTTCAATACGGAACAGAGTGTCACGGTGCATCCCGGGGTGAGCTTCCAAAACTACCCACCGAAAGGAGTCAGGAGGGTGTTTAAGATATTCAAAGTGGTTCGTCATCTTGGTGTTGGTTCTATGACACCTAAAGTTGCTCCTGTGTTCTGTCATCCGGACTTTCACTGGTCTGGTCGTCATCCCTACATAAAGGAGTCCACACGGACAGGTCAATACATAAATGCAATTGTTCGTGTTACAATTGGTGTGCCTCTTAAGGACCCATTTGACCCCATTCCTGAATGTAATTTCTTTTGTGGTCTTAGTAAGCGGACAGACCGAACAAGTCCCACATGGGAAATGGCCAACTACGGGCGGTAGATCCCATAGTCCCCTTTGTACATTGGTTTCCTGGGCACATGGTCGTGTGTGTATGAGCATGTCTTTTAAGTTACTAGTGCGTTTGAATGCAAATCTGGGGATAGGAAGATTTAAAGCTCCAGTGTTCAGAATACCCCAGTGTTTCTTAATGATGCCCCTTACTCGATTTGAGTCAGGTGTGAACGTGGTCACACAGGTGATCGTTGTGTCGGGATCCTTTTGTACGCTTTCAAGTAAACTTTCCCGATTGTTATTTCTGGCTCTTTTGCGAGAGAGTGACACAGTGTGTTGAGGATAATCCCTCTGTCGCAGGTCTCGAGCCAAAGTATCTGATTCAGTGTGGTAGTCCATCAGTGAACTACAATTCCTTCTTATCCGAAGGAATTGACCAAATGGAAGATTTTGTTTCAGTGCTCTAGGATGGTGGCTACTGAATAAAAGCAAACTGTTTTTATCTGTTGGTTTGCGATAGAGAGTAGTAGTGATGAGCCCATCCCCCAGCCTCACCAACAGATCGAGGAAGGGTACACTAGTCTCCGAAATGGTACTCGTAAATTTCAAGAAGGGGTTCAGAGTATTGATCCAAATGCAAAATTCATCGCATGTACTGCGGTCTCCTTTCCACAGGACCAATATATCATCAATGAACCTCTTCCAGACACGAATATTCGCTAAGTATGGATTGTTATGATGGTAAATCTCCCTCTCCTCAAATGCAGCCATGTACAGACACGCCAGACTCGGCGCGAAAGTACTGCCCATCGAAGTGCCTTGCGTTTGATGGAATAGTTGTTTGTTATACTCAAAGAAATTTTCTGTTAGTGCCAATGTGGCACACTCCAGTATAAATGCCGCCGGAGTAGGGGAAATCCAGTCCTCTCGGCTGAATACGTCCTCCACCACCTCAAGAGTGGCCCTTTGGGGGATATTAGTATAGAGGGCCTCAACATCCAAAGTCAATAAAAAATTGATGTCCTCCGGATGCTGGACCCCCTCGAGTAGTCGTAGAACATCAGTTGTATCTTTCACAAATGAGGGGGTGGCTCTTACGAGAGGTTGGAGAAAGTGATCACAAAACCTAGATAAGGGTTCCAAAATAGACCCGATCCCTGAGACAATAGGTCTACCAGGGACAGGGTTCACCTCCTTGTGAATTTTGGGGAGGATATAAAAATAGGGAATTTTTGGGTCAGTGGTAATGAGAAAGTCAGCCTCTTTTTATTGATCCAGCCCTCTGACTCGGCTGAGAATACCATAGAGGAGATGGTAGTGCTTAATCGGGGAGTAGGGTCCTCTCTCAATGGAGTATAGTACCTCCGGTTGCTCAGCTGCCGCTTGCATTCTGTATCATAGTCATGAGTAGACATAATAACCGTCGCTCCACCCTTATCCGCCTGTTTGATAGTAATGCTAGGGTCATCCGCCAGAGCCCTGACGGCTGACATTTCACTGGATGACAGATTATAGAATGGTACAGGGGTGGTACCCCTATCAAAATCCTTCAGCACCGCCTGTTCAAAAGTCAGGACTTCGGGGGTACCATTCCACTGTGGGGTGTGAAAGTCGAAGGTTTATGTAATCCTGAATCACTCTTCTCAGGCAAAGGTTTATCCTGAAAAAAGGCTTTTAGCCGTACCTTGCGGGAAAAACCTTGAATCTCACAAGTCTCACGAAATTTGTCTACTCTCGGGGTAGGTACAAAACCAAGCCCTTTCTGTAATACACCTTCTTCTATAGGTGTCAGAACCCTGTGGGAGAGATTGATAATCAATTTCTCCTCCCCCTTGTCTGACTCCTTGTCTCTACTGGACGTATCGGTTGTTCTTTCCACTGTACTCTTTTTTGATGTTGCCCTCTTCTGTGCCCTCTTCCTCTGCCCCAACCTCTGTCTAAAAAAGGGGGTTCATTAATCGGCTGGAAAAAGGGCGGAGGACCCTGTTGGTACATAGGGTATTGCCAAAATTGAGGACCCTGATATGGTGGCATATTGTATGGTTGGTACATGGGGCGTGTGTTATGTCTCGAGTTCTTATTGCTCCAGCTGCCACTGCTGGAATCACTGTTTGATGATGAACCTTTCCTTGACTGATAAGAGTTATCATCTGAAGAGTAACCTTCACCAGATGCGGTGTAGTCTGCTTTCAAATAAGGATATACTTTTTCTTTATCAAATTTTTGAATATCCTTTTGGAGTTTGCCAATCTTTTGTTTCATGAGGTATTCTCTATTGTCCGCAATTTCCGCATTAATTTCTGCTAGTTTGGTCTTATACATAGTTGTTTGGACAGTTACTTTGATAGCTCCCTCTGCCGTTTGTATCCGAATCAAGAGGGCATCTGCTATCCTTTTAGCGGTATTGATGATAAGAATGAGCCAGTCCCTAGTGCATTTCCATGCTACTAGGGACCACTCTTTCTTAAAGACTGTATCCTCCAAAAAGAGGCGTGGAAAATTGCTAACAATTAAGCCATTAGGGGCTATATTAGCCCGTAGATATTCGGTCATCATGGCTCCATGGAGTGTTATCTTGAGCCACTCGCGTTTCAAGGTGGACAGGGAAATCCAGTCGTCAGACTGGCTACCGGTAGCCAAGCTACCATCAGTTCCTAGCAAAGATGGTGTTCTAAGAATATCTGTTGCTACTTCATCGCCAAAAGAAAGTCCTTGGTAATCCTCCATCCTAAAACTAGGAGGGGCAGGACTCAGCAAGGAGACCAAGAATACACTTATTCTATACTCTCTACAATGGGCCAGGGGTACCAGTTGCAACCTCCTGGTAACCTAAGAGTACAGTCCCACGGGGGTGACCCGTGCAAGCAGTAAGACAACAAGGAGGGACTAAGGGCCAATAGAAAAGGTCCAGCATACAGGCCCACGTAAGCACAACAAGAAAGGGTATGCTGTTCCTAAAAGATCCTACAGATCAAGGTTATACAAGAGGCATGTGGGTGCTAGTAGAAATCGGAGAAATGCTTATCTCCTTTCAGAAAAAGACCCTCACACACCCAGCCAGCTAGGTGTCTTGCTTCATCACTGGGTCTGCTCCTTATCGGGTCGGCGCTGCAATACCCGATCGGCACCCGTGGTGGGGCCTTCTTGGCGGAGATCTTTTTCTTAGCCGTAGGGTGTAGTGCGTGTAAGGGCCCTAGTGAGTGTAGATGTGAATTGTGTGAAATCTAAAACAGGAATAGTGAACCACCCAAAACTATTTTAATGACTGTGGTCACTAACCTGATTAAAAATAGAAAAGGCGCACACGCCTGCCCAAGGATTGCAGGATTGTGTGCTAAAGCTCAGGCCAACATGTTTCATGCCTAATGTTAATTTAACGGCAATTCTTCAGGACCTACTATCGACATTCTACACTTTATGGTTGGTGGTCTATAAATACACAGTTCAGTGACCACTCATACAGCACCCTATAAAGTGGTACCTGTCGATCAATAACACTGCCTGTAGGAAAAAAGAATCATAGTGATTAATACAAAGTTCTACTGTAGTCTGCAATTCAACCTTATTGCGAAAGTACAATTATTGACCATGCTATTGTGACATTGCAAACCACACGTGAGATGTGAGCATGCTTCATCTCAAAATGTATGTGCTAGTGCACATTGTGAATTTGATAAAAACAGAAGTAGCCAGGAAGATGTAGATATATACAGTATACTAGAACACTCACCCAAACTTGGGTCAGCTCAAACCACCAAGATGTCACGGCAGGTAAAAACACTGCAAGATTCAGTGTCCTATGGATATTAACAATTAATATGGGAGGGAGAGGGATCAAGTTAAGGCATCGGAAATGAGTAGACGCTCACATAATGTTGACCCCAACATACATGTGAACACACAAGACCCACACCTAAGCTGGATGTTACCAAAACCCGGGCCCAAGAGTGGACTAGCCCATTAAGATTCCGATGGCCTTTGCTTTGAAAACACGGTGTCAACTGCCCAATGGTAGTCGGCGGTACAACAGGGGTGTCTCATACCGCGGGTTCCAGCTAATCACCTCGGCCATATGATCGAGGGTGGTATATTCCAACGTGCCACTGGCACCCCCGATATCGCCGGCAACCAATTGGTGCAACGAACACAAGGGAAGAGTAGCGTAAAAAGAGTGAGCTCAATGTACCGGAACCAAGACCACGCAGCGTCGCCAATACCTCCTAAGTATGCACAGTGGAAAAACTCACTCGGGCGATAACGTAGACTCCAATATCCGCCGTAGCAGGAAGGAGGGAGCGGGACACAGCAAGGCAGGTCCCGCCATACTGACACTCTGCTCAATCACCACAGAATACCCTATTGGAGGTCCAAGTAAAGGCAGACACGTCCCCCACTCAAGGACTCACCCCAATACCCAGTACTCACGTTGTCAGTTCCGTCTGTTCACGGGCGACCTACCCCACACTCTGCCGGACCCGGATGGATGTCTCTACGCACACGAGTGCGAGTGATATTCCCCGGTTGGTCAGAAATGTAGGCGGGACTTCCGGTAGCACGATGGGGGCAACAACTAGAACGTCAGACTCCACTTCCGGGTTGCCATATTGGAACACACTATGTGTTTACGTCAGTGGTGGTGGCCCCAAATGTAGCATAATTGCCACCAAGGAACGAGTGTCTACTGGTAGTATAGCTAGAATAGCAAAGCTAACATGTAGATGCGGGGAACGCGTACCTACAGGAATGTGGATCAAGACCCACCAATGATCGACATGGTTACTGTAAAGTGCAGAACCTGCCCATATAGTCAACCCAGGGTGTCTATGGCAGAATAGGATAAAAGATACAAACGGAGATAAAAGGGGATAACCTTATGTATTAATGGCCACAAACAAGGGGTAAAAACCCCTAGTGATATTAGTTGGTGAGGATCGCGTAACTACCTAAAAACTACTCATGACTGATGTCAATGTAGCGTATGTTGGTGGTAGTATCTAGAGAATTGTGGTGCCAGTAACAGTATCAAGTCACAGAATTTAGAAAGGTAAAAGTGGAGCCAGTACATCACTAGATGTATCACGTCAGCAAACTCCAAGGTATGTCCTCATTGAGTCCCTCCCTATCAGAGGACAACCTAAGCACCCACCTCTGTTCAATACGGAACAGAGTGTCACGGTGCATCCCGGGGTGAGCTTCCAAAACTACCCACCGAAAGGAGTCAGGAGGGTGTTTAAGATATTCAAAGTGGTTCGTCATCTTGGTGTTGGTTCTATGACACCTAAAGTTGCTCCTGTGTTCTGTCATCCGGACTTTCACTGGTCTGGTCGTCATCCCTACATAAAGGAGTCCACACGGACAGGTCAATACATAAATGCAATTGTTCGTGTTACAATTGGTGTGCCTCTTAAGGACCCATTTGACCCCATTCCTGAATGTAATTTCTTTTGTGGTCTTAGTAAGCGGACAGACCGAACAAGTCCCACATGGGAAATGGCCAACTACGGGCGGTAGATCCCATAGTCCCCTTTGTACATTGGTTTCCTGGGCACATGGTCGTGTGTGTATGAGCATGTCTTTTAAGTTACTAGTGCGTTTGAATGCAAATCTGGGGATAGGAAGATTTAAAGCTCCAGTGTTCAGAATACCCCAGTGTTTCTTAATGATGCCCCTTACTCGATTTGAGTCAGGTGTGAACGTGGTCACACAGGTGATCGTTGTGTCGGGATCCTTTTGTACGCTTTCAAGTAAACTTTCCCGATTGTTATTTCTGGCTCTTTTGCGAGAGAGTGACACAGTGTGTTGAGGATAATCCCTCTGTCGCAGGTCTCGAGCCAAAGTATCTGATTCAGTGTGGTAGTCCATCAGTGAACTACAATTCCTTCTTATCCGAAGGAATTGACCAAATGGAAGATTTTGTTTCAGTGCTCTAGGATGGTGGCTACTGAATAAAAGCAAACTGTTTTTATCTGTTGGTTTGCGATAGAGAGTAGTAGTGATGAGCCCATCCCCCAGCCTCACCAACAGATCGAGGAAGGGTACACTAGTCTCCGAAATGGTACTCGTAAATTTCAAGAAGGGGTTCAGAGTATTGATCCAAATGCAAAATTCATCGCATGTACTGCGGTCTCCTTTCCACAGGACCAATATATCATCAATGAACCTCTTCCAGACACGAATATTCGCTAAGTATGGATTGTTATGATGGTGAATCTCCCTCTCCTCAAATGCAGCCATGTACAGACACGCCAGACTCGGCGCGAAAGTACTGCCCATCGAAGTGCATTGCGTTTGATGGAATAGTTGTTTGTTATACTCAAAGAAATTTTCTGTTAGTGCCAATGTGGCACACTCCAGTATAAATGCCGCCGGAGTAGGGGAAATCCAGTCCTCTCGGCTGAATACGTCCTCCACCACCTCAAGAGTGGCCCTTTGGGGGATATTAGTATAGAGGGCCTCAACATCCAAAGTCAATAAAAAATTGATGTCCTCCGGATGCTGGACCCCCTCGAGTAGTCGTAGAACATCAGTTGTATCTTTCACAAATGAGGGGGTGGCTCTTACGAGAGGTTGGAGAAAGTGATCACAAAACCTAGATAAGGGTTCCAAAATAGACCCGATCCCTGAGACAATAGGTCTACCAGGGACAGGGTTCACCTCCTTGTGAATTTTGGGGAGGATATAAAAATAGGGAATTTTTGGGTCAGTGGTAATGAGAAAGTCAGCCTCTTTTTTATTGATCCAGCCCTCTGACTCGGCTGAGAATACCATAGAGGAGATGGTAGTGCTTAATCGGGGAGTAGGGTCCTCTCTCAATGGAGTATAGTACCTCCGGTTGCTCAGCTGCCGCTTGCATTCTGTATCATAGTCATGAGTAGACATAATAACCGTCGCTCCACCCTTATCCGCCTGTTTGATAGTAATGCTAGGGTCATCCGCCAGAGCCCTGACGGCTGACATTTCACTGGATGACAGATTATAGAATGGTACAGGGGTGGTACCCCTATCAAAATCCTTCAGCACCGCCTGTTCAAAAGTCAGGACTTCGGGGGTACCATTCCACTGTGGGGTGTGAAAGTCGAAGGTTTATGTAATCCTGAATCACTCTTCTCAGGCAAAGGTTTATCCTGAAAAAAGGCTTTTAGCCGTACCTTGCGGAAAAAACCTTGAATCTCACAAGTCTCACGAAATTTGTCTACTCTCGGGGTAGGTACAAAACCAAGCCCTTTCTGTAATACACCTTCTTCTATAGGTGTCAGAACCCTGTGGGAGAGATTGATAATCAATTTCTCCTCCCCCTTGTCTGACTCCTTGTCTCTACTGGACGTATCGGTTGTTCTTTCCACTGTACTCTTTTTTGATGTTGCCCTCTTCTGTGCCCTCTTCCTCTGCCCCAACCTCTGTCTAAAAAGGGGGTTCATTAATCGGCTGGAAAAAGGGCGGAGGACCCTGTTGGTACATAGGGTATTGCCAAAATTGAGGACCCTGATATGGTGGCATATTGTATGGTTGGTACATGGGGCGTGTGTTATGTCTCGAGTTCTTATTGCTCTAGCTGCCACTGCTGGAATCACTGTTTGATGATGAACCTTTCCTTGACTGATAAGAGTTATCATCTGAAGAGTAACCTTCACCAGATGCGGTGTAGTCTGCTTTCAAATAAGGATATACTTTTTCTTTATCAAATTTTTGAATATCCTTTTGGAGTTTGCCAATCTTTTGTTTCATGAGGTATTCTCTATTGTCCGCAATTTCCGCATTAATTTCTGCTAGTTTGGTCTTATACATAGTTGTTTGGACAGTTACTTTGATAGCTCCCTCTGCCGTTTGTATCCGAATCAAGAGGGCATCTGCTATCCTTTTAGCGGTATTGATGATAAGAATGAGCCAGTCCCTAGTGCATTTCCATGCTACTAGGGACCACTCTTTCTTAAAGACTGTATCCTCCAAAAGAGGCGTGGAAAATTGCTAACAATTAAGCCATTAGGGGCTATATTAGCCCGTAGATATTCGGTCATCATGGCTCCATGGAGTGTTATCTTGAGCCACTCGCGTTTCAAGGTGGACAGGGAAATCCAGTCGTCAGACTGGCTACCGGTAGCCAAGCTACCATCAGTTCCTAGCAAAGATGGTGTTCTAAGAATATCTGTTGCTACTTCATCGCCAAAAGAAAGTCCTTGGTAATCCTCCATCCTAAAACTAGGAGGGGCAGGACTCAGCAAGGAGACCAAGAATACACTTATTCTATAGTCTCTAATATGGGCCAGGGGTACCAGTTGCAACCTCCTGGTAACCTAAGAGTACAGTCCCACGGGGGTGACCCGTGCAAGCAGTAAGACAACAAGGAGGGACTAAGGGCCAATAGAAAAGGTCCAGCATACAGGCCCACGTAAGCACAACAAGAAAGGGTATGCTGTTCCTAAAAGATCCTACAGATCAAGGTTATACAAGAGGCATGTGGGTGCTAGTAGAAATCGGAGAAATGCTTATCTCCTTTCAGAAAAAGACCCTCACACACCCAGCCAGCTAGGTGTCTTGCTTCATCACTGGGTCTGCTCCTTATCGGGTCGGCGCTGCAATACCCGATCGGCACCCGTGGTGGGGCCTTCTTGGCGGAGATCTTTTTTCTTAGCCGTAGGAGATCTTTTTTCTTAGCCGTAGGGTGTAGTAGGGTGTAGTGCGTGTAAGGGCCCTAGTGAGTGTAGATGTGAATTGTGTGAAATCTAAAACAGGAATAGTGAACCACCCAAAACTATTTTAATGACTGTGGTCACTAACCTGATTAAAAATAGAAAAGGCGCACACGCCTGCCCAAGGATTGCAGGATTGTGTGCTAAAGCTCAGGCCAACATGTTTCATGCCTAATGTTAATTTAACGGCAATTCTTCAGGACCTACTATCGACATTCTACACTTTATGGTTGGTGGTCTATAAATACACAGTTCAGTGACCACTCATACAGCACCCTATAAAGTGGTACCTGTCGATCAATAACACCCCTAATGGCTTAATTGTTAGCAATTTTCCACGCCTCTTTTTGGAGGATACAGTCTTTAAGAAAGAGTGGTCCCTAGTAGCATGGAAATGCACTAGGGACTGGCTCATTCTTATCATCAATACCGCTAAAAGGATAGCAGATGCCCTCTTGATTCGGATACAAACGGCAGAGGGAGCTATCAAAGTAACTGTCCAAACAACTATGTATAAGACCAAACTAGCAGAAATTAATGCGGAAATTGCGGACAATAGAGAATACCTCATGAAACAAAAGATTGGCAAACTCCAAAAGGATATTCAAAAATTTGATAAAGAAAAAGTATATCCTTATTTGAAAGCAGACTACACCGCATCTGGTGAAGGTTACTCTTCAGATGATAACTCTTATCAGTCAAGGAAAGGTTCATCATCAAACAGTGATTCCAGCAGTGGCAGCTGGAGCAATAAGAACTCGAGACATAACACACGCCCCATGTACCAACCATACTATATGCCACCATATCAGGGTCCTCAATTTTGGCAATACCCTATGTACCAACAGGGTCCTCCGCCCTTTTTCCAGCCGATTAATGAACCCCCTTTTTTAGACAGAGGTTGGGGCAGAGGAAGAGGGCACAGAAGAGGGCAACATCAAAAAAGAGTACAGTGGAAAGAACAACCGATACGTCCAGTAGAGACAAGGAGTCAGACAAGGGGGAGGAGAAATTGATTATCAATCTCTCCCACAGGGTTCTGACACCTATAGAAGAAGGTGTATTACAGAAAGGGCTTGGTTTTGTACCTACCCCGAGAGTAGACAAATTTCGTGAGACTTGTGAGATTCAAGGTTTTTTCCGCAAGGTACGGCTAAAAGCCTTTTTTCAGGATAAACCTTTGCCTGAGAAGAGTGATTCAGGATTACATAAACCTTCGACTTTCACACCCCACAGTGGAATGGTACCCCCGAAGTCCTGACTTTTGAACAGGCGGTGCTGAAGGATTTTGATAGGGGTACCACCCCTGTACCATTCTATAATCTGTCATCCAGTGAAATGTCAGCCGTCAGGGCTCTGGCGGATGACCCTAGCATTACTATCAAACAGGCGGATAAGGGTGGAGCGACGGTTATTATGTCTACTCATGACTATGATACAGAATGCAAGCGGCAGCTGAGCAACCGGAGGTACTATACTCCATTGAGAGAGGACCCTACTCCCCGATTAAGCACTACCATCTCCTCTATGGTATTCTCAGCCGAGTCAGAGGGCTGGATCAATAAAAAAGAGGCTGACTTTCTCATTACCACTGACCCAAAAATTCCCTATTTTTATATCCTCCCCAAAATTCACAAGGAGGTGAACCCTGTCCCTGGTAGACCTATTGTCTCAGGGATCGGGTCTATTTTGGAACCCTTATCTAGGTTTTGTGATCACTTTCTCCAACCTCTCGTAAGAGCCACCCCCTCATTTGTGAAAGATACAACTGATGTTCTACGACTACTCGAGGGGGTCCAGCATCCGGAGGACATCAATTTTTTATTGACTTTGGATGTTGAGGCCCTCTATACTAATATCCCCCAAAGGGCCACTCTTGAGGTGGTGGAGGACGTATTCAGCCGAGAGGACTGGATTTCCCCTACTCCGGCGGCATTTATACTGGAGTGTGCCACATTGGCACTAACAGAAAATTTCTTTGAGTATAACAAACAACTATTCCATCAAACGCAAGGCACTTCGATGGGCAGTACTTTCGCGCCGAGTCTGGCGTGTCTGTACATGGCTGCATTTGAGGAGAGGGAGATTTACCATCATAACAATCCATACTTAGCGAATATTCGTGTCTGGAAGAGGTTCATTGATGATATATTGGTCCTGTGGAAAGGAGACCGCAGTACATGCGATGAATTTTGCATTTGGATCAATACTCTGAACCCCTTCTTGAAATTTACGAGTACCATTTCGGAGACTAGTGTACCCTTCCTCGATCTGTTGGTGAGGCTGGGGGATGGGCTCATCACTACTACTCTCTATCGCAAACCAACAGATAAAAACAGTTTGCTTTTATTCAGTAGCCACCATCCTAGAGCACTGAAACAAAATCTTCCATTTGGTCAATTCCTTCGGATAAGAAGGAATTGTAGTTCACTGATGGACTACCACACTGAATCAGATACTTTGGCTCGAGACCTGCGACAGAGGGATTATCCTCAACACACTGTGTCACTCTCTCACAAAAGAGCCAGAAATAACAATCGGGAAAGTTTACTTGAAAGCGTACAAAAGGATCCCGACACAACGATCACCTGTGTGACCACGTTCACACCTGACTCAAATCGAGTAAGGGGCATCATTAAGAAACACTGGGGTATTCTGAACACTGGAGCTTTAAATCTTCCTATCCCCAGATTTGCATTCAAACGCACTAGTAACTTAAAAGACATGCTCATACACACACGACCATGTGCCCAGGAAACCAATGTACAAAGGGGACTATGGGATCTACCGCCCGTAGTTGGCCATTTCCCATGTGGGACTTGTTCGGTCTGTCCGCTTACTAAGACCACAAAAGAAATTACATTCAGGAATGGGGTCAAATGGGTCCTTAAGAGGCACACCAATTGTAACACGAACAATTGCATTTATGTATTGACCTGTCCGTGTGGACTCCTTTATGTAGGGATGACGACCAGACCAGTGAAAGTCCGGATGACAGAACACAGGAGCAACTTTAGGTGTCATAGAACCAACACCAAGATGACGAACCACTTTGAATATCTTAAACACCCTCCTGACTCCTTTCGGTGGGTAGTTTTGGAAGCTCACCCCGGGATGCACCGTGACACTCTGTTCCGTATTGAACAGAGGTGGGTGCTTAGGTTGTCCTCTGATAGGGAGGGACTCAATGAGGACATACCTTGGAGTTTGCTGACGTGATACATCTAGTGATGTACTGGCTCCACTTTTACCTTTCTAAATTCTGTGACTTGATACTGTTACTGGCACCACAATTCTCTAGATACTACCACCAACATACGCTACATTGACATCAGTCATGAGTAGTTTTTAGGTAGTTACGCGATCCTCACCAACTAATATCACTAGGGGTTTTTACCCCTTGTTTGTGGCCATTAATACATAAGGTTATCCCCTTTTATCTCCGTTTGTATCTTTTATCCTATTCTGCCATAGACACCCTGGGTTGACTATATGGGCAGGTTCTGCACTTTACAGTAACCATGTCGATCATTGGTGGGTCTTGATCCACATTCCTGTAGGTACGCGTTCCCCGCATCTACATGTTAGCTTTGCTATTCTAGCTATACTACCAGTAGACACTCGTTCCTTGGTGGCAATTATGCTACATTTGGGGCCACCACCACTGACGTAAACACATAGTGTGTTCCAATATGGCAACCCGGAAGTGGAGTCTGACGTTCTAGTTGTTGCCCCCATCGTGCTACCGGAAGTCCCGCCTACATTTCTGACCAACCGGGGAATATCACTCGCACGCGTAGAGACATCCATCCGGGTCCGGCAGAGTGTGGGGTAGGTCGCCCGTGAACAGACGGAACTGACAACGTGAGTACTGGGTATTGGGGTGAGTCCTTGAGTGGGGGACGTGTCTGCCTTTACTTGGACCTCCAATAGGGTATTCTGTGGCGATTGAGCAGAGTGTCAGTATGGCGGGACCTGCCTTGCTGTGTCCCGCTCCCTCCTTCCTGCTACGGCGGATATTGGAGTCTACGTTATCGCCCGAGTGAGTTTTTCCACTGTGCATACTTAGGAGGTATTGGCGACGCTGCGTGGTCTTGGTTCCGGTACATTGAGCTCACTCTTTTTACGCTACTCTTCCCTTGTGTTCGTTGCACCAATTGGTTGCCGGCGATATCGGGGGTGCCAGTGGCACGTTGGAATATACCACCCTCGATCATATGGCCGAGGTGATTAGCTGGAACCCGCGGTATGAGACACCCCTGTTGTACCGCCGACTACCATTGGGCAGTTGACACCGTGTTTTCAAAGCAAAGGCCATCGGAATCTTAATGGGCTAGTCCACTCTTGGGCCCGGGTTTTGGTAACATCCAGCTTAGGTGTGGGTCTTGTGTGTTCACATGTATGTTGGGGTCAACATTATGTGAGCGTCTACTCATTTCCGATGCCTTAACTTGATCCCTCTCCCTCCCATATTAATTGTTAATATCCATAGGACACTGAATCTTGCAGTGTTTTTACCTGCCGTGACATCTTGGTGGTTTGAGCTGACCCAAGTTTGGGTGAGTGTTCTAGTATACTGTATATATCTACATCTTCCTGGCTACTTCTGTTTTTATCAAATTCACAATGTGCACTAGCACATACATTTTGAGATGAAGCATGCTCACATCTCACGTGTGGTTTGCAATGTCACAATAGCATGGTCAATAATTGTACTTTCGCAATAAGGTTGAATTGCAGACTACAGTAGAACTTTGTATTAATCACTATGATTCTTTTTTCCTACAGGCAGTGTTATTGATCGACAGGTACCACTTTATAGGGTGCTGTATGAGTGGTCACTGAACTGTGTATTTATAGACCACCAACCATAAAGTGTAGAATGTCGATAGTAGGTCCTGAAGAATTGCCGTTAAATTAACATTAGGCATGAAACATGTTGGCCTGAGCTTTAGCACACAATCCTGCAATCCTTGGGCAGGCGTGTGCGCCTTTTCTATTTTTAATCAGGTTAGTGACCACAGTCATTAAAATAGTTTTGGGTGGTTCACTATTCCTGTTTTAGATTTCACACAATTCACATCTACACTCACTAGGGCCCTTACACGCACTACACCCTACGGCTAAGAAAAAAGATCTCCGCCAAGAAGGCCCCACCACGGGTGCCGATCGGGTATTGCAGCGCCGACCCGATAAGGAGCAGACCCAGTGATGAAGCAAGACACCTAGCTGGCTGGGTGTGTGAGGGTCTTTTTCTGAAAGGAGATAAGCATTTCTCCGATTTCTACTAGCACCCACATGCCTCTTGTATAACCTTGATCTGTAGGATCTTTTAGGAACAGCATACCCTTTCTTGTTGTGCTTACGTGGGCCTGTATGCTGGACCTTTTCTATTGGCCCTTAGTCCCTCCTTGTTGTCTTACTGCTTGCACGGGTCACCCCCGTGGGACTGTACTCTTAGGTTACCAGGAGGTTGCAACTGGTACCCCTGGCCCATATTAGAGACTATAGAATAAGTGTATTCTTGGTCTCCTTGCTGAGTCCTGCCCCTCCTAGTTTTAGGATGGAGGATTACCAAGGACTTTCTTTTGGCGATGAAGTAGCAACAGATATTCTTAGAACACCATCTTTGCTAGGAACTGATGGTAGCTTGGCTACCGGTAGCCAGTCTGACGACTGGATTTCCCTGTCCACCTTGAAACGCGAGTGGCTCAAGATAACACTCCATGGAGCCATGATGACCGAATATCTACGGGCTAATATAGCCCCTAATGGCTTAATTGTTAGCAATTTTCCACGCCTCTTTTTGGAGGATACAGTCTTTAAGAAAGAGTGGTCCCTAGTAGCATGGAAATGCACTAGGGACTGGCTCATTCTTATCATCAATACCGCTAAAAGGATAGCAGATGCCCTCTTGATTCGGATACAAACGGCAGAGGGAGCTATCAAAGTAACTGTCCAAACAACTATGTATAAGACCAAACTAGCAGAAATTAATGCGGAAATTGCGGACAATAGAGAATACCTCATGAAACAAAAGATTGGCAAACTCCAAAAGGATATTCAAAAATTTGATAAAGAAAAAGTATATCCTTATTTGAAAGCAGACTACACCGCATCTGGTGAAGGTTACTCTTCAGATGATAACTCTTATCAGTCAAGGAAAGGTTCATCATCAAACAGTGATTCCAGCAGTGGCAGCTAGAGCAATAAGAACTCGAGACATAACACACGCCCCATGTACCAACCATACAATATGCCACCATATCAGGGTCCTCAATTTTGGCAATACCCTATGTACCAACAGGGTCCTCCGCCCTTTTTCCAGCCGATTAATGAACCCCCTTTTTTAGACAGAGGTTGGGGCAGAGGAAGAGGGCACAGAAGAGGGCAACATCAAAAAAGAGTACAGTGGAAAGAACAACCGATACGTCCAGTAGAGACAAGGAGTCAGACAAGGGGGAGGAGAAATTGATTATCAATCTCTCCCACAGGGTTCTGACACCTATAGAAGAAGGTGTATTACAGAAAGGGCTTGGTTTTGTACCTACCCCGAGAGTAGACAAATTTCGTGAGACATGTGAGATTCAAGGTTTTTTCCGCAAGGTACGGCTAAAAGCCTTTTTTCAGGATAAACCTTTGCCTGAGAAGAGTGATTCAGGATTACATAAACCTTCGACTTTCACACCCCACAGTGGAATGGTACCCCCCGAAGTCCTGACTTTTGAACAGGCGGTGCTGAAGGATTTTGATAGGGGTACCACCCCTGTACCATTCTATAATCTGTCATCCAGTGAAATGTCAGCCGTCAGGGCTCTGGCGGATGACCCTAGCATTACTATCAAACAGGCGGATAAGGGTGGAGCGACGGTTATTATGTCTACTCATGACTATGATACAGAATGCAAGCGGCAGCTGAGCAACCGGAGGTACTATACTCCATTGAGAGAGGACCCTACTCCCCGATTAAGCACTACCATCTCCTCTATGGTATTCTCAGCCGAGTCAGAGGGCTGGATCAATAAAAAGAGGCTGACTTTCTCATTACCACTGACCCAAAAATTCCCTATTTTTATATCCTCCCCAAAATTCACAAGGAGGTGAACCCTGTCCCTGGTAGACCTATTGTCTCAGGGATCGGGTCTATTTTGGAACCCTTATCTAGGTTTTGTGATCACTTTCTCCAACCTCTCGTAAGAGCCACCCCCTCATTTGTGAAAGATACAACTGATGTTCTACGACTACTCGAGGGGGTCCAGCATCCGGAGGACATCAATTTTTTATTGACTTTGGATGTTGAGGCCCTCTATACTAATATCCCCCAAAGGGCCACTCTTGAGGTGGTGGAGGACGTATTCAGCCGAGAGGACTGGATTTCCCCTACTCCGGCGGCATTTATACTGGAGTGTGCCACATTGGCACTAACAGAAAATTTCTTTGAGTATAACAAACAACTATTCCATCAAACGCAAGGCACTTCGATGGGCAGTACTTTCGCGCCGAGTCTGGCGTGTCTGTACATGGCTGCATTTGAGGAGAGGGAGATTTACCATCATAACAATCCATACTTAGCGAATATTCGTGTCTGGAAGAGGTTCATTGATGATATATTGGTCCTGTGGAAAGGAGACCGCAGTACATGCGATGAATTTTGCATTTGGATCAATACTCTGAACCCCTTCTTGAAATTTACGAGTACCATTTCGGAGACTAGTGTACCCTTCCTCGATCTGTTGGTGAGGCTGGGGGATGGGCTCATCACTACTACTCTCTATCGCAAACCAACAGATAAAAACAGTTTGCTTTTATTCAGTAGCCACCATCCTAGAGCACTGAAACAAAATCTTCCATTTGGTCAATTCCTTCGGATAAGAAGGAATTGTAGTTCACTGATGGACTACCACACTGAATCAGATACTTTGGCTCGAGACCTGCGACAGAGGGATTATCCTCAACACACTGTGTCACTCTCTCACAAAAGAGCCAGAAATAACAATCGGGAAAGTTTACTTGAAAGCGTACAAAAGGATCCCGACACAACGATCACCTGTGTGACCACGTTCACACCTGACTCAAATCGAGTAAGGGGCATCATTAAGAAACACTGGGGTATTCTGAACACTGGAGCTTTAAATCTTCCTATCCCCAGATTTGCATTCAAACGCACTAGTAACTTAAAAGACATGCTCATACACACACGACCATGTGCCCAGGAAACCAATGTACAAAGGGGACTATGGGATCTACCGCCCGTAGTTGGCCATTTCCCATGTGGGACTTGTTCGGTCTGTCCGCTTACTAAGACCACAAAAGAAATTACATTCAGGAATGGGGTCAAATGGGTCCTTAAGAGGCACACCAATTGTAACACGAACAATTGCATTTATGTATTGACCTGTCCGTGTGGACTCCTTTATGTAGGGATGACGACCAGACCAGTGAAAGTCCGGATGACAGAACACAGGAGCAACTTTAGGTGTCATAGAACCAACACCAAGATGACGAACCACTTTGAATATCTTAAACACCCTCCTGACTCCTTTCGGTGGGTAGTTTTGGAAGCTCACCCCGGGATGCACCGTGACACTCTGTTCCGTATTGAACAGAGGTGGGTGCTTAGGTTGTCCTCTGATAGGGAGGGACTCAATGAGGACATACCTTGGAGTTTGCTGACGTGATACATCTAGTGATGTACTGGCTCCACTTTTACCTTTCTAAATTCTGTGACTTGATACTGTTACTGGCACCACAATTCTCTAGATACTACCACCAACATACGCTACATTGACATCAGTCATGAGTAGTTTTTAGGTAGTTACGCGATCCTCACCAACTAATATCACTAGGGGTTTTTACCCCTTGTTTGTGGCCATTAATACATAAGGTTATCCCCTTTTATCTCCGTTTGTATCTTTTATCCTATTCTGCCATAGACACCCTGGGTTGACTATATGGGCAGGTTCTGCACTTTACAGTAACCATGTCGATCATTGGTGGGTCTTGATCCACATTCCTGTAGGTACGCGTTCCCCGCATCTACATGTTAGCTTTGCTATTCTAGCTATACTACCAGTAGACACTCGTTCCTTGGTGGCAATTATGCTACATTTGGGGCCACCACCACTGACGTAAACACATAGTGTGTTCCAGTATGGCAACCCGGAAGTGGAGTCTGACGTTCTAGTTGTTGCCCCCATCGTGCTACCGGAAGTCCCGCCTACATTTCTGACCAACCGGGGAATATCACTCGCACGCGTAGAGACATCCATCCGGGTCCGGCAGAGTGTGGGGTAGGTCGCCCGTGAACAGACGGAACTGACAACGTGAGTACTGGGTATTGGGGTGAGTCCTTGAGTGGGGGACGTGTCTGCCTTTACTTGGACCTCCAATAGGGTATTCTGTGGCGATTGAGCAGAGTGTCAGTATGGCGGGACCTGCCTTGCTGTGTCCCGCTCCCTCCTTCCTGCTACGGCGGATATTGGAGTCTACGTTATCGCCCGAGTGAGTTTTTCCACTGTGCATACTTAGGAGGTATTGGCGACGCTGCGTGGTCTTGGTTCCGGTACATTGAGCTCACTCTTTTTACGCTACTCTTCCCTTGTGTTCGTTGCACCAATTGGTTGCCGGCGATATCGGGGGTGCCAGTGGCACGTTGGAATATACCACCCTCGATCATATGGCCGAGGTGATTAGCTGGAACCCGCGGTATGAGACACCCCTGTTGTACCGCCGACTACCATTGGGCAGTTGACACCGTGTTTTCAAAGCAAAGGCCATCGGAATCTTAATGGGCTAGTCCACTCTTGGGCCCGGGTTTTGGTAACATCCAGCTTAGGTGTGGGTCTTGTGTGTTCACATGTATGTTGGGGTCAACATTATGTGAGCGTCTACTCATTTCCGATGCCTTAACTTGATCCCTCTCCCTCCCATATTAATTGTTAATATCCATAGGACACTGAATCTTGCAGTGTTTTTACCTGCCGTGACATCTTGGTGGTTTGAGCTGACCCAAGTTTGGGTGAGTGTTCTAGTATACTGTATATATCTACATCTTCCTGGCTACTTCTGTTTTTATCAAATTCACAATGTGCACTAGCACATACATTTTGAGATGAAGCATGCTCACATCTCACGTGTGGTTTGCAATGTCACAATAGCATGGTCAATAATTGTACTTTCGCAATAAGGTTGAATTGCAGACTACAGTAGAACTTTGTATTAATCACTATGATTCTTTTTTCCTACAGGCAGTGTTATTGATCGACAGGTACCACTTTATAGGGTGCTGTATGAGTGGTCACTGAACTGTGTATTTATAGACCACCAACCATAAAGTGTAGAATGTCGATAGTAGGTCCTGAAGAATTGCCGTTAAATTAACATTAGGCATGAAACATGTTGGCCTGAGCTTTAGCACACAATCCTGCAATCCTTGGGCAGGCGTGTGCGCCTTTTCTATTTTTAATCAGGTTAGTGACCACAGTCATTAAAATAGTTTTGGGTGGTTCACTATTCCTGTTTTAGATTTCACACAATTCACATCTACACTCACTAGGGCCCTTACACGCACTACACCCTACGGCTAAGAAAAAAGATCTCCGCCAAGAAGGCCCCACCACGGGTGCCGATCGGGTATTGCAGCGCCGACCCGATAAGGAGCAGACCCAGTGATGAAGCAAGACACCTAGCTGGCTGGGTGTGTGAGGGTCTTTTTCTGAAAGGAGATAAGCATTTCTCCGATTTCTACTAGCACCCACATGCCTCTTGTATAACCTTGATCTGTAGGATCTTTTAGGAACAGCATACCCTTTCTTGTTGTGCTTACGTGGGCCTGTATGCTGGACCTTTTCTATTGGCCCTTAGTCCCTCCTTGTTGTCTTACTGCTTGCACGGGTCACCCCCGTGGGACTGTACTCTTAGGTTACCAGGAGGTTGCAACTGGTACCCCTGGCCCATATTAGAGACTATAGAATAAGTGTATTCTTGGTCTCCTTGCTGAGTCCTGCCCCTCCTAGTTTTAGGATGGAGGATTACCAAGGACTTTCTTTTGGCGATGAAGTAGCAACAGATATTCTTAGAACACCATCTTTGCTAGGAACTGATGGTAGCTTGGCTACCGGTAGCCAGTCTGACGACTGGATTTCCCTGTCCACCTTGAAACGCGAGTGGCTCAAGATAACACTCCATGGAGCCATGATGACCGAATATCTACGGGCTAATATAGCCCCTAATGACTTAATTGTTAGCAATTTTCCACGCCTCTTTTTGGAGGATACAGTCTTTAAGAAAGAGTGGTCCCTAGTAGCATGGAAATGCACTAGGGACTGGCTCATTCTTATCATCAATACCGCTAAAAGGATAGCAGATGCCCTCTTGATTCGGATACAAACGGCAGAGGGAGCTATCAAAGTAACTGTCCAAACAACTATGTATAAGACCAAACTAGCAGAAATTAATGCGGAAATTGCGGACAATAGAGAATACCTCATGAAACAAAAGATTGGCAAACTCCAAAAGGATATTCAAAAATTTGATAAAGAAAAAGTATATCCTTATTTGAAAGCAGACTACACCGCATCTGGTGAAGGTTACTCTTCAGATGATAACTCTTATCAGTCAAGGAAAGGATCATCATCAAACAGTGATTCCAGCAGTGGCAGCTAGAGCAATAAGAACTCGAGACATAACACACGCCCCATGTACCAACCATACAATATGCCACCATATCAGGGTCCTCAATTTTGGCAATACCCTATGTACCAACAGGGTCCTCCGCCCTTTTTCCAGCCGATTAATGAACCCCCTTTTTAGACAGAGGTTGGGGCAGAGGAAGAGGGCACAGAAGAGGGCAACATCAAAAAAGAGTACAGTGGAAAGAACAACCGATACGTCCAGTAGAGACAAGGAGTCAGACAAGGGGAGGAGAAATTGATTATCAATCTCTCCCACAGGGTTCTGACACCTATAGAAGAAGGTGTATTACAGAAAGGGCTTGGTTTTGTACCTACCCCGAGAGTAGACAAATTTCGTGAGACTTGTGAGATTCAAGGTTTTTTCCGCAAGGTACGGCTAAAAGCCTTTTTTCAGGATAAACCTTTGCCTGAGAAGAGTGATTCAGGATTACATAAACCTTCGACTTTCACACCCCACAGTGGAATGGTACCCCCGAAGTCCTGACTTTTGAACAGGCGGTGCTGAAGGATTTTGATAGGGTACCACCCCTGTACCATTCTATAATCTGTCATCCAGTGAAATGTCAGCCGTCAGGGCTCTGGCGGATGACCCTAGCATTACTATCAAACAGGCGGATAAGGGTGGAGCGACGGTTATTATGTCTACTCATGACTATGATACAGAATGCAAGCGGCAGCTGAGCAACCGGAGGTACTATACTCCATTGAGAGAGGACCCTACTCCCCGATTAAGCACTACCATCTCCTCTATGGTATTCTCAGCCGAGTCAGAGGGCTGGATCAATAAAAAAGAGGCTGACTTTCTCATTACCACTGACCCAAAAATTCCCTATTTTTATATCCTCCCCAAAATTCACAAGGAGGTGAACCCTGTCCCTGGTAGACCTATTGTCTCAGGGATCGGGTCTATTTTGGAACCCTTATCTAGGTTTTGTGATCACTTTCTCCAACCTCTCGTAAGAGCCACCCCCTCATTTGTGAAAGATACAACTGATGTTCTACGACTACTCGAGGGGGTCCAGCATCCGGAGGACATCAATTTTTTATTGACTCTGGATGTTGAGGCCCTCTATACTAATATCCCCCAAAGGGCCACTCTTGAGGTGGTGGAGGACGTATTCAGCCAAGAGGACTGGATTTCCCCTACTCCGGCGGCATTTATACTGGAGTGTGCCACATTGGCACTAACAGAAAATTTCTTTGAGTATAACAAACAACTATTCCATCAAACGCAAGGCACTTCGATGGGCAGTACTTTCGCGCCGAGTCTGGCGTGTCTGTACATGGCTGCATTTGAGGAGAGGGAGATTTACCATCATAACAATCCATACTTAGCGAATATTCGTGTCTGGAAGAGGTTCATTGATGATATATTGGTCCTGTGGAAAGGAGACCGCAGTACATGCGATGAATTTTGCATTTGGATCAATACTCTGAACCCCTTCTTGAAATTTACGAGTACCATTTCGGAGACTAGTGTACCCTTCCTCGATCTGTTGGTGAGGCTGGGGGATGGGCTCATCACTACTACTCTCTATCGCAAACCAACAGATAAAAACAGTTTGCTTTTATTCAGTAGCCACCATCCTAGAGCACTGAAACAAAATCTTCCATTTGGTCAATTCCTTCGGATAAGAAGGAATTGTAGTTCACTGATGGACTACCACACTGAATCAGATACTTTGGCTCGAGACCTGCGACAGAGGGATTATCCTCAACACACTGTGTCACTCTCTCGCAAAAGAGCCAGAAATAACAATCGGGAAAGTTTACTTGAAAGCGTACAAAAGGATCCCGACACAACGATCACCTGTGTGACCACGTTCACACCTGACTCAAATCGAGTAAGGGGCATCATTAAGAAACACTGGGGTATTCTGAACACTGGAGCTTTAAATCTTCCTATCCCCAGATTTGCATTCAAACGCACTAGTAACTTAAAAGACATGCTCATACACACACGACCATGTGCCCAGGAAACCAATGTACAAAGGGGACTATGGGATCTACCGCCCGTAGTTGGCCATTTCCCATGTGGGACTTGTTCGGTCTGTCCGCTTACTAAGACCACAAAAGAAATTACATTCAGGAATGGGGTCAAATGGGTCCTTAAGAGGCACACCAATTGTAACACGAACAATTGCATTTATGTATTGACCTGTCCGTGTGGACTCCTTTATGTAGGGATGACGACCAGACCAGTGAAAGTCCGGATGACAGAACACAGGAGCAACTTTAGGTGTCATAGAACCAACACCAAGATGACGAACCACTTTGAATATCTTAAACACCCTCCTGACTCCTTTCGGTGGGTAGTTTTGGAAGCTCACCCCGGGATGCACCGTGACACTCTGTTCCGTATTGAACAGAGGTGGGTGCTTAGGTTGTCCTCTGATAGGGAGGGACTCAATGAGGACATACCTTGGGGTTTGCTGACGTGATACATCTAGTGATGTACTGGCTCCACTTTTACCTTTCTAAATTCTGTGACTTGATACTGTTACTGGCACCACAATTCTCTAGATACTACCACCAACATACGCTACATTGACATCAGTCATGAGTAGTTTTTAGGTAGTTACGCGATCCTCACCAACTAATATCACTAGGGGTTTTTTACCCCTTGTTTGTTGCCATTAATACATAAGGTTATCCCCTTTTATCTCCGTTTGTATCTTTTATCCTATTCTGCCATAGACACCCTGGGTTGACTATATGGGCAGGTTCTGCACTTTACAGTAACCATGTCGATCATTGGTGGGTCTTGATCCACATTCCTGTAGGTACGCGTTCCCCGCATCTACATGTTAGCTTTGCTATTCTAGCTATACTACCAGTAGACACTCATTCCTTGGTGGCAATTATGCTACATTTGGGGCCACCACCACTGACGTAAACACATAGTGTGTTCCAATATGGCAACCCGGAAGTGGAGTCTGACGTTCTAGTTGTTGCCCCCATCGTGCTACCGGAAGTCCCGCCTACATTTCTGACCAACCGGGGAATATCACTCGCACTCGTGTGCGTAGAGACATCCATCCGGGTCCGGCAGAGTGTGGGGTAGGTCGCCCGTGAACAGACGGAACTGACAACGTGAGTACTGGGTATTGGGGTGAGTCCTTGAGTGGGGGACGTGTCTGCCTTTACTTGGACCTCCAATAGGGTATTCTGTGGCGATTGAGCAGAGTGTCAGTATGGCGGGACCTGCCTTGCTGTGTCCCGCTCCCTCCTTCCTGCTACGGCGGATATTGGAGTCTACGTTATCGCCCGAGTGAGTTTTTCCACTGTGCATACTTAGGAGGTATTGGCGACGCTGCGTGGTCTTGGTTCCGGTACATTGAGCTCACTCTTTTTACGCTACTCTTCCCTTGTGTTCGTTGCACCAATTGGTTGCCGGCGATATCGGGGGGTGCCAGTGGCACGTTGGAATATACCACCCTCGATCATATGGCCGAGGTGATTAGCTGGAACCCGCGGTATGAGACACCCTGTTGTACCGCCGACTACCATTGGGCAGTTGACACCGTGTTTTCAAAGCAAAGGCCATCGGAATCTTAATGGGCTAGTCCACTCTTGGGCCCGGGTTTTGGTAACATCCAGCTTAGGTGTGGGTCTTGTGTGTTCACATGTATGTTGGGGTCAACATTATGTGAGCGTCTACTCATTTCCGATGCCTTAACTTGATCCCTCTCCCTCCCATATTAATTGTTAATATCCATAGGACACTGAATCTTGCAGTGTTTTTACCTGCCGTGACATCTTGGTGGTTTGAGCTGACCCAAGTTTGGGTGAGTGTTCTAGTATACTGTATATATCTACATCTTCCTGGCTACTTCTGTTTTTATCAAATTCACAATGTGCACTAGCACATACATTTTGAGATGAAGCATGCTCACATCTCACGTGTGGTTTGCAATGTCACAATAGCATGGTCAATAATTGTACTTTCGCAATAAGGTTGAATTGCAGACTACAGTAGAACTTTGTATTAATCACTATGATTCTTTTTTCCTACAGGCAGTGTTATTGATCGACAGGTACCACTTTATAGGGTGCTGTATGAGTGGTCACTGAACTGTGTATTTATAGACCACCAACCATAAAGTGTAGAATGTCGATAGTAGGTCCTGAAGAATTGCCGTTAAATTAACATTAGGCATGAAACATGTTGGCCTGAGCTTTAGCACACAATCCTGCAATCCTTGGGCAGGCGTGTGTGCCTTTTCTATTTTTAATCAGGTTAGTGACCACAGTCATTAAAATAGTTTTGGGTGGTTCACTATTCCTGTTTTAGATTTCACACAATTCACATCTACACTCACTAGGGCCCTTACACGCACTACACCCTACGGCTAAGAAAAAAGATCTCCGCCAAGAAGGCCCCACCACGGGTGCCGATCGGGTATTGCAGCGCCGACCCGATAAGGAGCAGACCCAGTGATGAAGCAAGACACCTAGCTGGCTGGGTGTGTGAGGGTCTTTTTCTGAAAGGAGATAAGCATTTCTCCGATTTCTACTAGCACCCACATGCCTCTTGTATAACCTTGATCTGTAGGATCTTTTAGGAACAGCATACCCTTTCTTGTTGTGCTGACCCAAAATGTAAACAGGGTTGAGTCTGAAGGAGATATTGAATTTGGAACAAAAAAGAGCAGAGGTCGGGGCTTAGAAATCTTCCTCAAATATGCAAAAATATAACTGTGCTGTAAACCTGTCTCAGCTGGTCCAGTCCCTAAACTCCTACAGATACTGCGCCTACTTTTCAGTGGCCCTTTTTCGGGGCTATATCAACCACTGAAATAAGCGTTGATTTGGCATTCCTGAACATACTGGTTGAGAAGTTGTCAAAAGTTTCCAAAACAGTTTATAAATACGAGTTAAAAAGCTCAGATTCATTTTTACAGCTTTAATTTTTTCTTTCTTCTTTATCTTTTTCTTTCTTTCTTCCCTTCTCTTTTTTCTTTCTTTCCATCTCTTTTGTTATCTTTTTTCCCTGTCTCGTTCTCATTGTCTATATTTCCCCCACTCTTCCTTTCATAAAAACCAACTTTTAATTAGGCCTCTATCAGGAAGTGAGTCATAAAATGTACGGCCTACAACAACCCTTTGCTGCTTCTTTTCCGTCGTTTGTGGCTGTCTTCCGAGCATTCTCTGGAAGGCTTGTGTCACTTTCTGAAGCACAACACTGTACATGTCAGCGCCGTTCACGTGCCTCGGGATCAGAGAACCTATTGAAGGCCAGGTGAATGTAGAAGCCCGATCTCGTCTGCCCTGATCATTGGTGATACAGCAGGACCTGGGGCAAAACTTAATTTACACCTTTTACGCCCCTGGTTCTTTCCCAACCAACTTTGTCATTTTTGTCAACTGTAGGTCCAATTCAAGCATACCTTCCTTTTGAAAAAAATGGAGCACACATTTTATTCTCGTCTTTCTAGCGTTGTATAGACTTCCCTAGAAAATGTTTGCTGCAGTCACGTGTTTCTGATTTGCAAGTGTAGGGCCGGCATAAATAATCCTCCTGTACGTCATCCGACAATTAGACTTGGAAATATCACAGCTGCTGATTTAGAGGGGTTCTAAATATTGATTTTACATATATATATTACCTACTGGCGGTCGCCAGTAGGTAGTTATAGTTAGGACTAGGCCTGGGCGGTAAATTCCATTCCGCTCGCGGAATTTGCGGAATTTTGGCAATTCCGCGCTCTGCGGAGAACACGGAATTGCCAAAAATTCCGTGATCTGTGGCGTAGCGGAATTTTTTCCTTGTTCGTGCTTTCAAAATGCGTGTTTGCGCGCGCGGTAGCGACTTACCGGGATCCCTGCGTTCGCCAACGAGTTTTCCTATCCGTTCACGCGATCCCGCGAGAGTGTGCGATCGTGAACACGTCATTCGGATGCGCCATTGGACATCTGCGTTCGCGAACAGGAAACACGCATCACGAGCGGGTGGGACAAGTGAAACAAGATGGCCGCCCCAATTGGCAACCGCATGGGCAAGTTCGCAAGATATTTCCCCCCGAGCACGCAAACAGCGTCCCTGAACAGGAAAAACGCATCGCGAAAGGGCGGAACAAGCAATTCTGCATGCTCGCGGAATTCTGCGTGCTCGCGGAGATTTTTTACCGTTTCACGGAATTTTGCGTAACGCGACTATGCAAATTCCGCCCACCCTTAGTTAGGACCTAGTTTCCATAGGAAAAGGGTTTTTTGATTTGCCAATATCTTTGGCGCCGTTTGATGAATCTTCGTGAAACTTTCAAAACTAATGGGGCGCTCCGGTTAGCTCCTGTCTTGAAAGTTTCGGGGTTATTCGTCAAGCGGGGGCCGAGAAAAAATGGGGGTCCCAAAACAAGTTTTCTCCATGTTAATTTCCATAGGAACTTTTGTTCCGGCTACAGCCCGAACTGTTGAACGGAATTGCACCAAATTTGGCAGATAGGTAGCTCTTGGACCAGAGTGCACTCTTTGCTTTAAATGGTGTAAATCTGTTCAGTAGTTCCTGAGAAATTCAAAAATAAAATCTATCGATATCTGGTGACCGAGGAGGATCCGCAAACCCTCCCGAGCACGAGCTTCATTCTGATTGGCTGCCAACACTCCGAACCAAGAAGTGTTGACAGTCATCGTGTGCCTCTTTCTGCACCTCTGTTGGTTCTTTCTGCACTGCTCTTGCTTCTATCTGCTACTCTCTTGCACATTTCTGCACCCCTCTTGCCTCTTTCTGCACCTCTGTTGGTTCTTTCTGTACCTCTCTTGGTTCTATGTGCACCCCTGTTCCCTCTTTGTGTACCTCTTTTGCCTGTTTTTACAACTCACTTGTCTCTTTCTGCACTTTTCTTGCTTCTTTCTGCACCTCTGTTGCTTCCTTCTGTACTTCTCTTGCCTCTTTCTGCACCCCCTTGCCTCTTTCTGCACCTCTGTTGCTTCTTTATGCACTTCTCTTGCTTCTTTCTACACCTCTCTTGCTTCTTTCTGCACCCCTCATGCCTCTTTCTGCACCCTTCTTCCCTTTTACTGCACGTCTCTTGGTTCTTTCTGCACTGCTCTTGCCTCTTTCTGCACACCTCTTGCCTCTTTCTGCACCTCTTTTGCTTCTTTCTGCACTTCTCTTGCCTCTTTCTGCACCTCTGTTGGTTTTTTCTGCACTGCTCTTGCTTCTTTCTGCACCTCTGTTGCTTCTTTCTGCACTTGTGTTGCTTCTTTCTGTACTTCTCTTGCTTCTTTCTACACCTCTCTTGCTTCTTTCTGCACCCCACTTGCCTCTTTCTATACCCTTCTTTCCTCTTTGTGCACCTCTCTTGCCTCTTTCTGCCCCTCTCATGCCTCTTTCTGCACCCCTCTAGTCTCTTTCCACATCTCTTTTGCTTGTTTCTGCACTTCTTTTGCCTCTTTCTGTACCCCTCTTGCCTCCTTCTGCACCTCTGTTGGTTCTTTCTGCACTGCTCTTGCTTCTATCTGCTACTCTCTTGCACATTTCTGCACCCCTCTTGCCTCTTTTTGCACCTCTGTTGGTTATTTCTGCACCTCTCTTGCTTCTGTGTGTAACCCTGTTCCCTCTTTGTGCACCTCTTTTGCCTGTTTTTGCAACTCTCTTGTCTCTTTCTTCACTTTTCTTGCCTCTTTCTGCACCTCTGTTGCTTCCTTCTGCACTTCTCTTGCCTCTTTCTGCACCCCCTTGCCTCTTTCTGCACCTCTGTTGCTTCTTTCTGCACTTCTCTTGCTTCTTTCTGCACCCCTCATGCCTGTTTCTGCACCCTTCTTCCCTTTTCCTGCATGTCTCTTGGTTCTTTCTGCACTGCTCTTGCCTCTTTCTGCACCCCTCTTGCCTCTTTCTGCTCCTCTTTTGCTTCTTTCTGTACTTCTCTTGCCTCTTTCTGCACCCCTCTTGCCTCTTTCTGAACCTCTGTTGCTTCTTTCTGCACTTCTGTTGCTTCTTTCTACACCTCACTTGCTTCTTTCTGCATCCCACTTGCCTCTTTCTGCACCCTTCTTCCCTCTTTGTGCACCTCTCTTGCCTCTTTCTGCACCTCTCTTGCCTCTTTCTGCACCCATCTAGCCTCTTTCCACATCTCTTTTGCTTGTTTCTGCACTTCTTTTGCCTCTTTCTGTACCCCTATTGCCTCCTTCTGCACCTCTGTTGTTTCTTACTGCACTGCTCTTGCTTCTTTCTGCACCTCTTTTGGTTCTTTCTGCACTGCTCTTGCTTCTTTCTGTACCTCTTTTGTCTGTTTCTGCACTTCTCTTGCCTCCTTCTGCACCTCTGTTGCTTCTGTCTGCACTTCTCTTGCCTTTTTCTACACCCCTCTTGCCTCTTTCTGCACCTCTGTTGCCTCTTTCTGCACCTCACTTACTTCTTTCTGTACTTCTCTTGCTTCTTTCTGCATGCTTCTTTCTGCACCCTTGTGCCTCCTTCTGCAACCTTCTTCCCTTTTCCTGCACGTCTCTTGGTTCTTTCTGCATGTCTCTTGCCTCTTTCTGCACCCCTCTTGCCTCTTTCTGCACCTCTTTTGCTTCTTTCTGTACTTCTCTTGCCTCTTTCTGCATCCCTCTTGCCTCTTTCTGCACCTCTGTTGGTTCTTTATGCACTGCTCTTGCTTCTTTCTGCACATCTGTAGCTTCTTTCTGCACTTCTCTTGCTTCTTTCTACACCTCTCTTGCTTCTTTCTGTGCCCCTCGTGCCTCTTTCTGCCCCCCTCTTGCCTCTTCCTGTACTTCTGTTGCTTCTTTCTTTACTTCTCTTGCTTCTTTCTGCTACTTTCTTCCTCTTTCTGCACATGTCCTACCTATGTAGGCAAAGTTAGAAATTAGCATTTAAAAAACCTTAGAAATTCACTGAAAAAAACAGAGGTTTCAGGGACGTTATAGTTAGGGATTAGCATTTAAAAAACATTTGATATTCACTGAAAAAACCACAGGTTTCAGGGACGTTATAGTTAGAAATTAGCATTTAAAAAACCTTACAAATTCACTGAAAAAACCACAGGTTTCAGGGACGTTATAGTTTGTTGGACGTTTCACTCGTATAAAACCAGAGAAATTCCCCCGTTATAGTTAGTAGAGCTAACTATAACTTGCACCCCTGCAATGCACTGCTGATGACGTCACATATTACATCACTCATGACATGGTCAGTGACATCACTGATGACATCTCAAATGACATCACTGATGACATCACTGATGACATCATCCAGTGACTGAGTGTTTCTAAAAAGTTCAAGAATGTTATATATATATATGTCAAGGTGTATTGTATCACTGGAGGATGTTCCCCTCCCAGCCTGATTTTGGCCTGGGTACCCCATCCCTTAGGGCCTTTATTTATTTATTTATTTATGTTAAATAACGGAGGGGGGTCATGTGGCCCTCCTTCCCTCGGACATTTTCACCCATGGGGACCCCATCCCCTGGGGCCTGGCCTTTTCTATTTGATGCAGCTCCCTGGATCCCAAAGTAATATCTCTGTTTCCCAGCTCGCTTCACAATGGGTAGGGAAACAGACATATGCTCTGCTTTCAGCAAGCAAGAGCATTTTTACTCTCATTTGCTGAAAGCAGGGCAGTTGTTTGCTGTAGCTCGGCGGGGGCAGTGCTCCCGCCAAGCAATGGCAAACTGCAATGTATTGCTGGAGCTGGCCCAGGGCCATGTAGGTCTCCATGAGTGGCTGCCATGCAGCCCCCATCTTTTGTTATGTAAGTCCTGGGTGAGGTGGTGGGCCCTGGGGCTAGGGTTCCGCAACAGACCCCCTTCATTATATTGTATTTGTGCCTCAGGGAGGTGGTGGTGTCTGGGGCTGCATGGGGGGCAGGAGCCCCCCCACACATTAATATTTATTTTAGGACCAGGGAGGTGGTGGTCCCGGGGTGGCAGGAGAGTCCATAGGGTCTCGCCCACATTGTTTTAAAATAAAATAAAATAATGTCTGTGCCCCGGGGAGGTGGTGGTCCCTGGGGCTTAACAAAAGCCCAGCAGGCTGGCCCCATGAGCTCACTTCTTCATTAACTTCATTAACTCATGTCCCCAGTGTTTGGCCTACCCAGGGGCTTTAGAAAAAAGATGCATGGGAGCCTGTGCGTCTTTTAAAAAAAAATTGCAGCAGATTTGCGGGTCCACCAATGAGACCGCAGTAAAATAAAAAATAAAAAGCTTTTAAACATGGCTGGGTCCTTGTCGGACCCCCTCCATATCTGGGGAGGGATCAGGGTATTCCTACCCTGCCGACTTTTCTTTATTTTTTGCTTTTTTTGTGGGACTTGGCTTCAAGCTGAGTCCCAAGGTGGCAGCCAACACTTCCTGGTTGAAGTGTTGGCAACCAATCAAATTTCAGTAGGATCTGCGAGTCCACTGCAGGGAATCATGTCCCCAGATATCTATATTTTTTAAACTTTAATTTCTATTAAACTACTGAACGGATGTAAAACAATTCACAAAAAACACTCTTTCTGGACAACATCTAGCTTTCTGCTAATTTGGTGTAGTTCCGTTCAGCAGTTCGGGCAGTAGTTGTGTTAAAAAAATGAGAAATCCCCATAGATTTAACAAGGGGAAAATGTGTTTTGTGACCCCCCTTTTTTCTCGGCCCACGCTTGACGAATCAACTGAAACTTTCAACGTAGCAGCTGAAACAAAAAGGAGAAGTTTTGTGAAAATGTCATGGAGATTCGTCAAGCAGCGCCCAAGTTATTGTCAAAACAAAAAACGCTTTTCCTATGGAAACTTTGATCCTAACTATAACTATCTACTAGCAACTGCCAGTAGGTAATATATATACTTTGAAAAAGGCTGGGATCAGCCAAAATGTGTCAGGGAGCTGGAAAGCTCTGAAGACCAAAAAAGAATTTGTGTCTTACCCCGTCTGGAGTGTCCACTCATTTCTCGTGTGCCGAGACACTTGGAATAGATATATATATATATATATATATATATTTTTTTTATTTTTATTTTTATATCTATTCCAAGTCTCTCTGCACACGAGAAATGAGTGGAAACTCCAGACGGGGTAAGACACAAATTATTTTCATTTGATCAAGGCCTTTGGAAGGCCGAAACGCGTTGTGGCGGTGGTGCAGGGAGCATAATAAAAATCCTTTGCACTGATCAATGGGTCTACCTTCGTCTGTTCCTGTAAACATGGATTTTGGTTGGCGAAACCTCCAGCATATATATATATATAAATCTAAATCTATATCTATATCTATATTCACTGAAAAAACCATAGGTTTCAGGCACGTTATAGTTAGAAATTAGCATTTAAAAAACCTTACAAATTCACTGAAAAATCCATAGGTTTTAGGGACAGTTATAGTTAGTTGGACATTGCACTCATACAAAACCCGTGAAATTCCCCCGTTATAGTTAGTTCAGCTAACTATAACTCGCGCCCTCGCAATGCACTGCTGATGACGTCACATATTACATCACTCATGACATGGTCAGTGACATCACTGATGACATCACTGATGACATCTCAAATGACATCTCAAATGACATCACTGATGACATCACTGATCATCCACATGATAATCTGATGCACCTCCTCACACCCTAATATAACCTTTGATACACCCACTCTAAATTACAGACTGCCATTCGCAAAACCATAGACACTCCAACACCAATAACTACATACCCACTCACTGATTCTTAGGTCTACACACACACATCCACTCACTCACCTGTAAAGTCACTCATACTTACGGTCACTCAGTACAGGACTATCATATGCACTCATACTCCTATATAGACACTCAAACACCGCCACTCATCCATAGAGGTACTCACACACCTAGTCAGTCATGCAAATAATTATACACAATGCCATTTACTCACCTATACAGTTATACACACACCAGCTCACTTACTCATACAAATACTAGCACATTCTTACGCTCTTATACAATCACTGATACAAGCACACACTCATCCATACAGTCACTCTCACAATCACACACTCTCGCTTATAGCTATTTATATACTCCAACACACATATATACTGCCTTTCACATATGTAGTTACTCACACATGTACCACTGGGACATACATTCACTCACTAACACACTCTTACACACACTTACCCACCCATACAGTCTATCACAGATGCACTCTTGAAACCATCCACCCAGTGAATCACCCACTCACACATCTATGCACAGAGTCGCACACACCCCACCCACACAAACACTCAGGCACCCATACAGATACTCAGACAAGCAATCAATAACTCATATAGACACTCATGTGGCTATTCACAAACCCATGCACCACTTACACAGCAACAGACAGACGGATACAGACATTCACCCAGTTTAGTCACTAACCCATGCATTCAGTAAGATATGTTTAATCACTCACTTATAGTTAGTCACGCACCTACTAAATCATCCATACAGACACTTATACACCCACTCATTCTTCAATACACCTTTCCCTATATATATTAAAAATATTTAAACTTTACAGAAACACACAGTCACTGGATGATGTCATCAGTGATGTCATTTGAGATGTCTTGAGTGATGTCACTGACCATGTCATGAGTGATGTAATATGTGACATCATCAGCAGTGCATTGCGGGGCGCGAGTTATAGTTAGCTGAACTAACTATAACGGGGGAATTTCACGGGTTTTGTACGAGTGCAATGTCCAACTAACTATAACTGTCCCTAAAACCTATGGTTTTTTCAGTGAATTTGTAAGGTTTTTTAAATGCTAATTTCTAACTATAACGTGCCTGAAACCTATGGTTTTTTCAGTGAATTTCAAAGGTTTTTTAAATGCTAATTCCTAACTATAACATGTCTGAAACCTATGGTTTTTTTCAGTGAATTTCAAAGGTTTTGTAAATGACAATTTTTAAATGTATTATTTGTTATCTTTATTTTTTTGATACTGATTTACTACATTTTTTTAGACTATTTATTTTTAGATATTTCATTTTTTAAATTACATTGTAATTACATTATACATTACATTACAAAATATACTTTCTCAGAATTAATTACTTTAGTTTAAATACTTTGCAAATAGGCAATAGACTTTTAAGTACAGTAGTTACAGTTGTTGCAATGGGCAACACAATTTCAAACACAATGCAACATTGAGCTCAATGTGAATTTCTAGTTAAATGCAATTAGTTACTTTATGGATTACTTTTCTAACCACAGGACTGGATCCTAGATTCAGTCCTGGGACATCTCCTGTAAACAGTTGAGTAAAAGCGTTTTGGTTACAGTAGTGATTTTTAAGGAATATTATTGTATTTTAAAAGTTGACACAGAAACTTTTTCACATAGAATCACCAATGTTATCCTATGGGAGGAAATTCACTTAGCAGGTAAGTAGTGTTATCGTTACTTTTTCTTACTCAGTGGTGGATCCTGGATCCAGCACTGGTGCATCTCCTGTAAACAGTTGAAAGAATGCGTTTAAGTCATACAGGCTATTTTCAAGGAATATTTGTAGTTTGTGAAAATCGACACTTTGAAACTTTTCTGCTGAAAACCAGACAATGGATTCCTATGGAAGGAAATACAAGTTACTGGTAAGTACGGTTAGAATTACTTTTCAGGGTCAGTGCTGGGCTAAAAGATGCAGCACTGGGTTCTCTCCTTATAACAGGTGAGTAAATCGGAATTCGTAGTTCGGCTGATTTTAGAGGAATATTATAAAGTTCCAAAACTCCACACTTAGAAGAATTTCCAAGTGAAACCAGACAATGTTAGCCTATGGAAGGAAATTCAAGTTACTGGTAAGTACGGTTAGAATTACTTTTCAGGGTCAGTGCTGGGCTAAAAGATGCAGCACTGGGTTCTCTCCTGATAACAGGTGAGTAAATCGGAATTCGTAGTTCGGCTGATTTTAGAGGAATATTATAAAATTCCAAAACTCCACACTTAGAAGAATTTCCAAGTAAACCAGTCAATGTTAGCCTATGGAAGGAAATTCAAGTTACTGGTAAGTACGGTTAGAATTACTTTTCAGGATCTGTACTGGGCTCAAAGATGCAGCACTGAGGTCTCTCCTGATAACAGGTGAGTAAATCGGAATTCGTAGTTCGGCTGATTTTAGAGGAATATTTGTATGTTTCAAAAATCGACAGAAACTTTTTCAGCAAAAAGCAGGCAATGATATCCTATGGAAGGAAATTCAAGTTACTGGTAAGTATGGTTAAAATTACTTTTCAGGATCAGTACTGGGCTCAAAGATGCAGCACTGAGGTCTCTCCTGATAACAGGTGAGTAAATCGGAATTCGTTGTTCGGCTGATTTTAGAGGAATATTTGCACAATGGTGAAGGAAGGGGGTGGGGCCTGAGGTGACATGTCTGCAAACACGCCCTGTGGTGCGTTTTAAGTTGGAGAATTAATTCCTCCTCAATCCCGAGGGACCCTAGGGGCCAACTAGCCCACCAGATACCTCCAGTATGCGCCAGAGAGCTGCGTTGCAGAGAGGTGTTCAGAGGCCACGCCCCTTTTTACACCTCTCTTCAACGCTGCTCTGTGGCACTTTCTGGACGTCTAGGTGGGCTAGTTGGCCCCCAGGGACCCTCAGGATTGAAGAGGATTTAAAATTCCCCATCTTAAAACGCACCACGGGGCCTGTTTGCACACATGTCACCTGAAGCCCTGCCCCCTCCCTTCACCACTGTGAAAACGCACCCCGTGGCGCGTTTTAAGTTGTGGGATTAAGTCCCCTTGAATCCTGAGGGTCCCTGGGGTCCAACTAGCCCACCAGGTACCTCCAGTAAGCGCCACAGAGCTGCGTTGCAGAGAGGTGTAAAAAGGGGCGTGGCCTGGACCACCTCTCTGCAACGCAGCCCCTGGCGCATACTGGAGGTTTCCGGTGGGCTAGTTGGCCTCAGGGACCCCAGTATTGAAGGGGAATTCATTTCCCAACTTAAAACGCGCCACAGGCGCGTTTGCAGAGTGTTGCTGGGAGGGGCGGAACCTCGGCACGATCGCGTGTTTTTGTTTTTTGGAAGGGGGCTGTGTGGCCCCTCTTCTTTTACTTTTTGGGCCCTGGGGACCTCATCCCCCAGGGCCTGACCCCTTTTAATGTAAAAAAAAAAAAATTAACGGGGAAGGGGCCGCGCGGGCCCCTCCCGTGGCCAATTCCGGCCCCGGGGACCCCATCCCCTGGGGCACGGCCAAATATATATTTTTGTTTATGGAGGGGGGCTGCGTGGCCCCCCTCCTGAGGCCTCTACTGGCCCCGGGGACCCCATCCCCCGGGGCGGCCTTTATTTATTTATTTTTTAAATGTTTTCATTTTGGGGAGGGGGGCTGCGTGGCCCCCCTCCTGGGCCACTACTAGCCCCAGGGACCCCATCCCCCGGGGCTGGCCCTCTCCGTTGGTAACCGTGGGGGGGACCCCAACTCCCCCACGGTCCCGCCGGCTCCCCGCGTCCTGCGGGAGCCGGCATTGCTTTTCCACATGGGGAGCTGCTAAGATGCAGCTCCCTGTGTGGAAAAGCAATTTGCTTTGAATTTTGGAAGAGAGAGCAGGTTTCCTGCTCTCTGTTCCAAAAACCAAAGCAGTTTGCTATGACAGGACGGGAGCCGCGAGGCTCCGTCCTGCCATAGCAAACTACAGTGTCCCGGGGTAGGCACCCCGGGACACTGCAGGAGCCGGCCCTGGGGGTTGTCAGTCCCCAGGGCCATCAAGGGCTCCAGGAAGGGGGCCGCGCGGCCCCCCTCCCTTCACATGCACAGCCCCCGGGAGGTGGTGGTCCAGGGGGCTCGGGGGTCCGTTCCGGACCCCCAAATTAGCATTTTTTTAGTGCCCCGGGAGGTGGCGGTCCCGGGCGTGTGGGGGCTCGAGCCCCCACACAGGTATATTATTTTTAAAAAGAAGCCCGGGGGTGGCGGTCCCGGGGCTGCGGGAGGGCTGAGAGCCCTCCCGCACCATTTGTTTAAAGCCCCGGGGGTGGCGGTCCCCGGGGCTTGGGAGCCTTAGAGGCCCCCATATTATTAATAATAAACCCCCGCATGCCCCCGGGACTTGGCCCACCCGGGGGCCAATTAACCACGAAGCGCGGGAGCCAGCGCTTCATTTTTTTTTTTTTATCGGCAGGATCCACGCACCCAGCGCGTTTTTTGCCGATTTAAAAAAAAATAAAAATAAATTGGGGGCCCTGAGGGTCCTTGTAGGACCCCCTGAGCAGGCCTAGGGGGTCAGGGTGTTTCTACCCTGCCCCCTTTTTGCGTTTTGCGCACTTGTTTTACTGCTTTCTTGTTCCTCGGTTCTACCGAGGAACAAGATGGCTGCCAACACTTCCTGGTTTGGAGTGTTGACAGCCAATTAGCATGCAGCTCGTGGTCGGGAGGATGCGCGGATCCACCGCTGCCATAGATATCGAAACTTTTATTTTGAATTTTCTCAGCAACTACTGAACGGATATACACCATTTTTAAAAAGGGTGCTTTCTGAACCAAGCACTACCTTTTTGCCAAATTTGGTGTAATTCCGTTCAGCAGTTTTGGCTGTAGCCTTGCATAAAGTTTCCTATGGGAAATTGATTTTTCACTCTTATTTTTTGAATTTCTCCGCAACTACTGAACGGATTTACACCATTTAAAAAAAGGTCGCTTTCTGAACCAAGTGCTACCTTTTTGCAAAATTTGGTGTAATTCCGTTCAGCAGTTCGGGCTGTAGCCGTGGCTAAATTTTCCTATGGGAATTAACATGGAGAAAACACGTTTTGGGACCCCCTTTTTCTCGGCCCTCGCTTGATGAATCACCCCGAAACTTTCAAGACAGGAGCGGACCGGAGCGCCCCACTAGTTTTGAAAATTTCACGATGATTCGTCAAACGACGCCAAAGTTATTGGGAATAGAATGTTACGGATTTCCTATTGATAATAGGTCCTAACTATAACTATCTACTGGCAACCGCCAGTAGATAATATATACATATATATTAACCCTGGGTGTAAAACTACGCTCCGCTCATGGAGTTTGTGGATTTTTGGCAACTCCTCGTTCCGCGTAGAACGTGGAGTTGCCGCAAAACTCCGCACTCCGCAACGGAGCGGAGTTTTTTTGTGTTTGTGCGCCCAAAATGTGTTTTTGCGTGTGCGGGAGAGACTTACCGGGTGCCTACGATTGCCAACGAGAGTTCCCATCCATTTGTGAGTGCCACGAGATTTTCCAGGTGGCCGCATGGTCCCGCGAGAGTTTGCGATTGCGAACACGTCATTCGGGCGAGCCATCAGACTTGTGGCGGAAGTTTGTGAAGATCGAGATCCTAAACACGCAGAATTTGCAATCTGGAGAAGGTTCTCTCCCGAGCAGCATCAAAACCTTCTCGAAATGATGATTTAGATTTTTAAAAAACCTCAGATTGACATTTGGCTGTACGTTTTTGTGCAAGGAGTCCTTTTTCTTTTTTTACTTTTTTTTAAGAGGAAGGAAGTGCCCCAGAGTCTCCAACTTCCTGTTCCTGTCCAGCATGCTCGTCCAAGTTCTATGTCCATCTCCTGTTCACTTTTCATTTGGATTTGGAGCTGGAAGGATCCCTCTTTGTGTCTGCTGTATCATATATCATTGGATTTGAGGACTTTTGAAGTTGAGATTTCACAAGTATGTTTGAAAATTGGTGTTGTTTGTTTGATTGGGGCATTGCACCTACATTTTTTGTACTTTTCATAGTTTTTTTTTAAATTTATTGTGGTGGGTGGCCTGTAGTTTCACTAGGGGCCTAGTTGCTTCTTTGTAAGTAATTTTTCTTCTTTTATAAATTAAACATTTTGCACAGTTCACTAAATTTTCTCCAACTTTTGAAATCAATTTGCAATATTTATTTAATTCACTAGCCCAGTAGTCTGCTAATAGGCCTTTCAGTCAGTAGGCCCATAGCTACTCATGGGTGCATGAAACAACTGTTTCTGTGGTGTCTGTTGAATTTAAACATAATTTTGGGCATGGATGGCATTGGAATGAAATGCAAAATGTGTTTTTTTTGGTATTTCACTTTTTTTCCTGTGTGTTAAATAAATGCCTTTGTTGGATGTGTGTGGTTGTTGTGTAACTTGCAAACCTTTTTTAGCCCTGTGGATTTTTGTTTTTGCATTGTTGGATTAAAGCTGTGCTGTTTAGCATGCCTCCTTTGTCAGGCCAGTGTGTGAGTGTTTTTCTAATAGTGGGCCAGCATTTGCTCTGGCTGAGCCTCTTCATGCAGCCAGGGGCCATTTTGTAAAGTCTGTGTCCATATAGGCCTGCCCGAGTTCATTGTTTTCCAGCCCTCCTGCTTGTTGTTGTTGTGAGTGGCCATGTGGCTGGTGGCCATTTTGTGGTGGTGGTAGTTAGTGTGCTTTTGCCATAGACCTGCATGTCTTCTTTCCTTTATTCCTCTTGGCTTATTGCTTCTTGTTGTGGTAGCCTGCCCATGTGGCTGGTGGCCTATTTGTGAAGGCAGCCAGTGTGCATTTGCCATAGGCCTGTATTGTCTGTCTTCCCTTTCTTGTTGTTGTTGCCTGCCTGGCCATGTGGCTGGCAGCCATTTTGTGAAGGCAACCAGTGTGATATTGCCATAGGCCTGCATTGTCTGTCTTCCTTTTCTTGTTGTTGTGTCCTGGCCATGTGGCTGGCAGCCATTTTGTGAAGGCAGCCAGTGTGCTTCTGCATTAGGCCTGCATGTCTTTCCTTTGTTCCTCTTCGCTTACTGCTTCCATCCATTGTCAGCTGCAGCTCCCTGAATGCTGAATCCCATGTTATGCACAATGCCAAACTGGGTCCTTTACATTTGTGTTTTTGTTGTTGTTCTTCTTTCCTATCCTTCCTGAGTGTACTGTACACTAGTACACCAACCATGAAAGCCCTTGTTGTTGTCAAAGTCTCACAAATGGCTACACTGTATTGTTATGTTTTTTTAATAACTGAGGTAATACATTTAGTAATATTAATAACACTAACAAGTGTGACCACACACTAAGTTATATATTATATTTGTTTGTTTGTACAAGTAGTAATTGAACCACAACAATGATTGCCATGTTTCACTGATGTCCTTCTTGCTTCTTTGCTTTTAGGTGCACAATAGAGGTGGAGACGACATCACCCCTTGTACTGCCAGACAAAAGTCCTGCTGCGCACAACGTCACGTGACATGTGACCACAGACATCTCTTCAATTTGTGCCACTGTGTGCTGCTGACATCTTCAAGATGTCCCCAAACAAAGGTACCAGGTCCAGTACCAAGAATGTTGCCAGTGAGAAGAAGGCACTGCCACTTACCAAGACCAGTATGTCACCACAGACCTTTTTTGGAAAATCAAAAATTGCGCCTGCAGCAGCGGTGTTCAGGGAGCAAGCTGGGAGCAGCACCCCCGCATCAGTGGACCCACCCCACCAACCTAGGCCCAAGCACATGTCTGTCGCAGAGCCAGCCAGTCTAATCCCGAGTCCAACGCCGACGAGCAGTGATTTTGAAAATGACTTATCGTTATCGCAAAGTAGTACCAAATCAATGCAGGAAACTCAGATAAGTGGGCAACAACAGCTGCAACCATCCCCAATAGTAGTTGTTCCTCCGGAAGTAGGGGCAGTTCAGGAGATCGAGAGGAAGAAGAAGAGCAAGCCACTCTTTCAGAAGATCCATTGTCTTCCAGATCCCCAGCAAGGAAAAGGAGGGTTAGTCCATCAATTCCTTCTCCAAGCCCCCCTTCTGATGATCTAGAACCCACTTGGATCCTGCCTCAGTCTGAGTTGGAGACACACCACGCCCACAAGACAAGGCTAGGGAAAAGGAAGGTTCCAGAAAACCTTAGTGTTATGGAGGTAGATGTAGAAGAGTAGGATGATGATGATGAGCCAGTCATCATGTACATTAGTCCCGCCCCAGTGGAGACCGACATTACTCCTTCCCAAATTGCTGTGAGGGATGTGGCACGGATACCACTAACACAGATGATACCACCAACACCACCCCCAGCTTCCATATTTTGCCCGCAGTGACCTAAATCCACCACAACCACCTCATTAGAAGTAGGTACTGCAGAGAGTCAAACTTCACACCCACCTACCAGTTCATCTGGCATTGCAAGTGGCACCAGCAGTGCCAGAAAGTTGACCTCCTCAGTTTGGGACTTCTTTTCAGTTATCAGGAAGTAGGTGACCATTGCTGTATGTTCCATTTGTGGACAAGGTGTTAGTCGGGGTAAGCTTGGTACAAACTATGGTACGGGAGGCCAAACAACCCATCTGAGAAAACACCACTTGATCCAGTGGGAGGCGCACCTTAGCGGTCAAAAAACTGCACATGTTGTTGGTGGAGGGGATGAAGAAGAAGATCCGATCACGGTGGAAGGTGAACAAGAGGGAGACATCTTCTCTGTTACTCAAAGCAGCCCTGTCCCCAGCAGTGCAATGGTACCTCCCACATCATCATCAGTAACATCGCAATGGCACAAGAGTCAGGCTGTGACACCGAGGGGTCCCAGGCAAGAGAGTACCGCAATGAAAAAAAGTGCGTTGAGCCTAACATCTGGCGTCAAGAAGTCACCTGCATCAGTGGCAACAGAAAAGAAAAAAATCCAGGCTACCATTCTCAGCATGTTTAGGTCAGAGGGGCAGTACGAACGCAATCGCCCAACGGCACATTTGTACAACGCGAAGCTGGCTAAAATGTTAGCGCTGGACCGCCTCCCTTTTTCTTTTGTGGAAGGGGTGGGTTTTCTTGAATTTTTGGCAGCCATCTGCCCAAAATGGAAGGTTCCCAGCCGGTCCTATTTTGCCAGAGTTGCTGTTCCAGCACTACATCACGACGTGCTGGAATTGCTTGGACAAGCTTTGCAGCAGCGTGCTGTTCATACTATCCACCTGACAACAGACATGTGGACCAGTTGTCAAGCCACTGATTACATGTGCATCACTGCACACTGGATCTCTTTTGTGGGGGTTAGAGAAAAGACATCTGCAGCAGGTGTTATTGACACTGCTGAGATTTTTAATGCCGCTCGGAAACATGCAACTGTAGCCATGTTCGCCTTGGAGAAATCTCATACTGCTGCAAACATTTTGGAAGACTTTGACAGCAAGGTCTTTGAATGGCTGCGACCAAGAGGGCTTAACATTGGTTTTGTTGCCACGGACAATGGTAATAATATAGTTAGGCTGTCCGGTTTTAGGTTTAAACCTATAATAACTGATAAAACCCCACCGAAGGGGAAATAGCCCTCACCAGTGTAAACATATAAACACTGCACAACCACAAAATAAATGCTATTCAAAGAAAGGAAAAGAAGAGTGAAAGGGTCATTTTTTGGCTTCCTGAAGGGGCCAAAACAATATAACTTTGTTATACAAGCTAGCAGCAAGAAAGACTAAGCTAACATTATTCTGCTTGAGTTTTGTTGTTTAGGGATGTCACTAAAATATTGTTTCTTCTTCCTTTTGCTTTTTCGGTTATGTGGTCTTTGGTCTAAAGATGCCGGGTTAAGAAGCATGTTTTACGTCTTGTTCAATTATTTAATAAACTGTAGAGAATCTGGACATATCAAAATCATATTTGATATTTTGGCAGATTTTGAGTCTTTCACTGATAGGTAAAATGGCTGGTTTCATAAGAATCTTTCCCAATATTTGCCCTCACATTTACCCACAGAAAATGGGTAAAAACCCTTGATACATCAGCCCCCAGTTTCTAGTGAGACAGTATTGATAGTAGGTGATTGCCAACACCCCAGGCTTTAAACATTCAATGCAAGGTTTAGTGACAAGTATTTGTGAAAAGAGTGCTATCACCAAGCAATGGGATAGTGGTGAAAACATGACACCAGACTTTTGGAAAACATGGAACGCAGTGTCACTTGGAATGCTGCTGCTATAAGGTTCTTTCCAAGTTCAACAAAGATTGGAGTGATATTGTTTGTATTTGCAGTGATTCAGCTACGTATATGAAAAAGTTGTGTGATGACCTGACAAAATTGATACCTGAGCTGAAGTGCTTCCCTGTAAGAGATCCTTGCCACTTGTTAGATGGTATGCTGAAAGCATCTTTACAATCTTCAGAGTTAATGAAGAATTCTATTAACTTTTTAGTCCATTCTGGTGCACTGTTTTGTTATGCGCGGTAACTAAAACGCAAATATTTCTCATTTTGTGCTTTGTGTGGCATCAAAGAAAGAGCCATCCCAACTGTGTCACTTCACTGATGGTCCTCAGTACAAGGGGCTGTGAATGCTATATTATCCATGTGGCGACCGTTTACAGAATGTTTGCTGAGTGATGATGCCAAAGGCAAGAAATGTGAGGATCTTTGGTCTCATATTGATAGTGATGTGAAAAAAAGTACACTGTACTGCATTCTTAGATTTTTACAGGAAAACATAACTGCTGTAGTGTTCATAATAAAAAAAACTAGAGTCTGAAAACACCCTTGTCTGCCAAGTGTTCAGCATAATTGGTGTATATGTGAAACATCTCCTTGAGAGTAGGCTAGGCGACAAGCTTAGTGACTTTGGAACTGCAACATGTTCCATGTTAGAGTGCTTGCCACTTGGTAAGCAAAGCAATGTTGAAGAGCAATTCAGGAACTTTTATTTTACAATGTATGAGAAATGGCTTGCAATGATGCATAGAAGTGTCCCTTCACCAACCATGGCATTTGAAGTCAATGAAACCTCATTGTGGTACTCTTACAAGTTTTAGATCCCTTCCATAAAGGGGAATTTTCTCCGTAGTTTCAAAAGTGCTGCTTCATTTTTGACCGCTTCAATAACTCTGAGGGCATAAGCGCCCAGTTCAACGCAAATGTTGCAGAACCTGCCCAGAGAATCGCAATCTTCAAGTGCACCAGTATTGGCATGGAAAGCTATGTCAGTGGCCAGAGATAGCAAATTGTGTACTGGCTGTTTTGGTGTTACCTGCCTCAAGTGCCAATGTTGAGAGGGCCTTTTCATAGAAAAAGGTTTACATGGGAAGGAAAGAGCGAGCGCACAAAACCAAAGACTCACTTTAGAAGTATTGTATGGTGTACTGCAATAAGTTTGATTTGCAAAAATGTATTTGGACCTCATATACACTGTACATACACTGTCTATATACCATGTACAATCAGTGCAGAAAGCAAGCAATAATAAAAACAAAACTTTCCATAAACACCGAAAAAACACTGTTTCTGTTGTTTTTAATGGCGCGAAAATGTGTAACCACTGATTATCACTGTTTTTTTAAGGTATTGAAATCACTTGAAAACACTGGAAAACCCCACCAGAATTTACCAAAAATAGAAAGTGAAAACAGGAAAGCCTAAATATAGTTAAGGCCATGGCCGATGGTGGCTATTTCAGGGTACTGAGTTTGGCGAACTGCATTAACATCATTGTACTAGACTTTCTGAAAAAAGAAGACCGAGTCAGCAACTTACTTACCACCTGCAGAAGAATCTACACACATTTTAGCCATTCTTTTAAAGCCTGGAAGCAGCTGAGGATCATTCAACGTGATAATAGAATGCCAGTTAAAGCACTCAATCAGGAGGTGCCAACACGTTGGAACTCAACTTATTACATGCTTGAACATCTGTTTAAGCAGTACAGAACAATCAATGAATATGTCATGCAAAGAGGGGATGCTACTGTGAAAGGCATGATCATTGAGATGGACAAATGGGGCCTAGTTAAATGCCTGACAGAGATGTTACTTCCTTACGAGGTCTTCACGCGTGAAGTCAGCAAGGAGGAATGTACTATGGGCCAAGCTATCCCATTGTTGCACATGCTACAGGAAGAGCTGAAGGGGTGTATGCAATGTACGCAGGTGTAGAGGAAAAAAAGAAGCATATGAGTTGGTGGAGAGCTTAACCCTTCACTTATCTGAAAATACAAGGGTGCAAACAGGCATTGTGTCATCCAAACATTACATTTGTGCCAAAATTCTGGACCCACTGTACAAACCATTACTGCACACTTTCATTCATTTTTCAGACGGGGATGTTGCCAACTACAAAACTTGGATAGCTGTGGAAGCCAGTCACTTAGGAAAAGAACAGCTGGGAATTAGAGGCCCGCTACTCCAGGGCACAACAAGTACTACAGGGCAGCCGGCTTCAAGTTCAACTTCAGAGCCTCAGGGCAGTGCGGTTGGCTCACAGCAGCCAAAACAACCAACAACACCAAGAACAGAAGCATCAGTCCCAAAATCGGCACAGGAATGGTTTCTACAGCAAGGGCTTAAGTCTAGTGCTGAGGCAAAGGTAAAAGAGGCCGAGCAAAGCGGAGCACCCCTGAGCATTGTGCGGATAGTCCAGGCCTATCTGGATGACCCAACAGAGGTCTACTTTGATCAAAACCCATTGGTGTATTGGTATGGGTAAAGGCGCCAATGGCCAGTGCTCAGGAGGCTGGCGATAAACCTTCTGGCTTGCCGTGTCGCAAGTGTCTCTTCTGAGCATGTTTTCAGTGCTGCTGGTGCCATTCTGACAGTGAGAAGGACCAGTCTCTCGCCCCAAAACGTGGAGAGGTTAACCATGATCAAAATGAATCAGCACTTTATACCACTGGATTACACCATACCTGAAGTAGCACATCAGGAAGATGATGACGGTGACTCAGGTCATGGAAGTAATGTGTTAGATGACCTACTTCTGGGTGAACCACCAGAGTTTGAGGACGAGCTCTACTTCTCTGACAACTAGGCTTTCGAGTTACTTTCTTTCTTGCTTTGACGCCCCAATAAAGCCCCGCCAAAAGATATAGCTAAGGATATTATTTATTTTTATTATTTGTGTGTCTCACTGTCTTTCTGGTTCGAATCACAACAAATCCATCACCACCGTCTTACTCTTTTATTTCCAGATTGGAGTTGCAACTGTGTGCAGTCAGTGAAGAATTAAATCCACTCCTCAGAGTCCTGACTCCTGACTCGCCCTAAATCCATTTCCCTCAAGTCAGGCATTGGATGGAGAATAGTACAACAAATGTGAGATGTGTGCCTGCCTCGTCGAGTCACTCCAAAGAACCTGACTATATATCTATCCCCCTTGCCGAGCCTAAAGGGATTGCCCCGGAAGAACAGTTAAATTATGATGGCATGCATTGCACGCTGACTCTGAGTGATTGGTGTTTGTGCTGTTGTGCATGATGTCTACTAGTATTTAATCTACACACAAAAAAAGTGACTCAAGTCAATGTTTCCCTTCTTGTTGTTCAATAACAAAATTGTACTACTGCAGGCCGATTCTTTAAAAAAAAAAAAAATAATTTGTCCTCATGTCAGCATGGCATCTTACAAGTCAAGGACCATATCCTGGCGCCCTTTTATCGTATGGACCCTTGCCTCTTCTCAGCCAAACCCTTAAAGAAGGTTCTTTTATCCCAGAGGATAGACACCTTCCCACTTTAGTGCTGTAATCATAGCGATACCAAAGGGGATGATGGACGTAGCGCTTGAGCTAATCAAACACTCACCCCCAGTCAACTGATCTGGGTTTAATCTATCATCATTCTTTAGCTCACTCCACCACCCCAGTTCAGACATGGCCATATGCAAATCAGTCTGACCCTGTGCCTCATGGGAACAGTCCAGCCCGAACTGCCAAGCCATGTCTTCCCTGGACCGGAAACAAGCATCCTGGGACCGGTTTCTGGCCATTCAGCCGTCATCAGCCAGGCTAGCTTGAATCCAGTGGCAAAGTGAGCAAGGGACCCACGTCTGGGCATACCCTGCCAACTTAGGGCGAACAAAGCGATACCAAAGGGGATGATGGACGGAGCGCTTGAGCTAATCAAACACTCACCCCCAGTCAACTGATCTGGGTTTAATCCATCATCATTCTTTAGCTCACTCCACCACCCCAGTTCAGACATGGCCATATGCAAATCAGTCTGACCCTGTGCCTCATGGGAACAGTCCAGCCCGAACTGCCAAGCCATGTCTTCCCTGGACTGGAAACAAGCATCCTGGGACCGGTTTCTGGCCATTCAGCCGTCATCAGCCAGGCTAGCTTGAATCCAGTGGCAAAGTGAGCAAGGGACCCTCGTCTGGGCATACCCTGCCAACTTAGGGCGAACAAAGCGATACCAAAGGGGATGATGGACGGAGCGCTTGAGCTAATCAAACACTCACCCCCAGTCAACTGATCTGGGTTTAATCCATCATCATTCTTTAGCTCACTCCACCACCCCAGTTCAGACATGGCCATATGCAAATCAGTCTGACCCTGTGCCTCATGGGAACAGTCCAGCCCGAACTGCCAAGCCATGTCTTCCCTGGACCGGAAACAAGCATCCTGGGACCGGTTTCTGGCCATTCAGCCGTCATCAGCCAGGCTAGCTTGAATCCAGTGGCAAAGTGAGCAAGGGACCCACGTCTGGGCATACCCTGCCAACTTAGGGCGAACAAAGCGATACCAAAGGGGATGATGGACGGAGCGCTTGAGCTAATCAAACACTCACCCCCAGTCAACTGATCTGGGTTTAATCCATCATCATTCTTTAGCTCACTCCACCACCCCAGTTCAGACATGGCCATATGCAAATCAGTCTGACCCTGTGCCTCATGGGAACAGTCCAGCCCGAACTGCCAAGCCATGTCTTCCCTGGACCGGAAACAAGCATCCTGGGACCGGTTTCTGGCCATTCAGCCGTCATCAGCCAGGCTAGCTTGAATCCAGTGGCAAAGTGAGCAAGGGACCCTCGTCTGGGCATACCCTGCCAACTTAGGGCGAACAAAGCGATACCAAAGGGGATGATGGACGGAGCGCTTGAGCTAATCAAACACTCACCCCCAGTCAACTGATCTGGGTTTAATCCATCATCATTCTTTAGCTCACTCCACCACCCCAGTTCAGACATGGCCATATGCAAATCAGTCTGACCCTGTGCCTCATGGGAACAGTCCGGTGCGAACTGCCAAGCCATGTCTTCCCTGTAATCATAGGACACCAGAAAAAAAAAAAAAGGCAAGAAGAAAAGAGGCATCCCATGTAGCTCGACCAGTCGGCAAAGGCTTTCCACACTTCCCTTATTCGCGGTAAGTTGCCATTTGTTATTGTTTTACATATCCACCTGGCCGCTGCCAACCAGCCATTGGGGTGAGGTGGTGCGATATCTTTCCAATATTTGCATATCTCTCGTCGAGCCAACAATATCAAATAGAAAAGCAACTCTCTTGAAGTCTTATCAAGCGTTGTATCCAGATCACAATGTACCCCAAAGAGCACAAGAGTCACCGACAATGTTAGTGGTGTCCTCAGGATGTCACAGAGAGTAGATTCTACCACCTTCCAATACTGTTCTATTTCAGGACATGTAAAGAAAATATGAATATCGTTGGCTTTTGGTGATTTACATCTATTACAGCTGGGAATTGGTTGAAGTACAAACTTGGCTAATTTATACGGTGTCCAATACAATCTATTTATTGTGAAGAAATGATGTCTTTTAAGATTTGCTGGTGTAACCAGAGAATATAGCATTTTTAAAGAGCTCTTCCAGGTGGTCAGGATATCCTCTTCCTGAAATATGTCTTGCCAGATAGTATATGGGGGGTCTAGTTTCCTATCTTCCGCTTCCCCCAATTGCATATACCACTTGGAGACTTCTTTATTTTTTGCCCTTGTATCTTGGATATCATTCTCAAAGTCCCATAATGATCCTATCTCTTGGGAATTTGTGGAAAGCCATGAGCTCAGCTGAATAAATTTGAGTTTCGATAGTTTATTTTCGGTTCGGATTTTCAATACTTCCCAGGAAACCGGTTTACCTTCGAATACTAGTTCGCCCCACTTCATCAACCCGGCTTGCTTCAGTGGTAATGCCAAACCATCTTTTAAGCATTCCGGAGTACTGGGCAAGTCCCAGATAGGGGCAAACTCTGAGAAGTATCCTATATTTAGCATCTTTTTCATTGTGAACCAAGGATTTAGAGATGCCATCAAAACTTTTAATCTTACCTTTTTGAAAAACTTCTGGGCCCCAAATTTATTCAGAAAAGCTGCTCCGTACTCCTTCGTCATTTCCCGCAGTATTAGTCCCCATGTAGTTAAATCGGGTTCCCCTATAAGCATTCGGAAGTTTTTAAATTGGAATGCCATGCAATAAATCTTAAGATCTGGTAACGCTAGGCCACCCCCATGGAGTCGTCTTCTTAACTTCTTCCATGTAAGGCGTACTCCTCGAGAGGCCCAGATAAAACTAGTTATCCTCCCCTGAATTTTACTTATCATTCCCTTGGGGAATTTTAGCGGGATACAGTTAAATATATACGTTAATTTGGGGAGGATAGACATTTTTATTAAATTCACCCTCCCATAGATGGTGAGAGGGAGGTTTTTCCATCTAGCCAAAGTTCTGTCTATCTCTTTTCCCACTCTAGTTAGGTTCCTGGCCGGAATATCCTTGATATGTTTCATTATATTGATCCCCAAATATTTCATCTCCATACAGCTTCTATCTTCCCATCCGTCCAAGTTCCACACCATCACCTCAGTTTTAGTGGTGTTTACTAAATACCCTGACATTCCCCCGAATTCTCGCAGTCAGTAGGATCGGAGATGATTGATGGAATAACTTGGGCGTTTCATCAAGTGGCTTAAAAGGTAAACAACTACAACACCAGACCTCCTGTCTGTGTAGTGGTGGAGGCGAGTGTGGTGGTATGACTGACAGCGGTGCATTAATTTTGTTACTTAGTTAATTTGGAAAATGCTATGTTGCTGTGTATGTGTGCTCAGTGCTGTCTGGCTCAAAATCTAAGCTAAGTGGAGGTTGGGTGGGCGGGCCTGCTCCTGTTGTTTTAGGTTACTGCTGGAAACAGAGTAGACATGATTTAGCCATGCCGCCTCTGAAAGTTTTCTTGTTGCACTCCTCCTTAATTTATGTTGTTTACCTTTACTTTTCTCCTTGATTGTTCAATATCCTTTTTGTTTTTCCATCTACACTAACAGGTCGGCCTTTACCCTGTGCTATACTGGGAAGGACCAAGAGGAATACCGAGATGCAACTCCCAATTTGACCATTATTATAGTATCATCATTTCATTTGATTCATTTATCTTCAATCATTACGACTGTGTGTGTTGTTGTTTGTTATGTTTGTTTATATTTGACTCCTACAGATATTTTTTAATTTTCTTTGCAAGCTTTAAAAGGAAGCCCGGTACAACAGAACATAAAATGTATGTTACTTGGGTCTCTCCGGGGGGCAGACAGGCAAGGCAATTGCATAATAATAATAATTAATAATATACTGCTGCCCTGTTCTACTTGTCTAGTCCTACTTATCAAGTAAGTCATCATCATGCATGCGTTTCCTTTTTCTCCCTTAACAGATTTATGATGGTCGGCTGCCAAGATTGTGTGTTGTCCAGTTGTAGTATTTGTCTTTGTCAAACCTTTCCCCAAACACCTCTTCCCAACCATTCATCCAACCCTTACCCTGTTCCCCCAGGCTGTGTGATTTATATTGAGGTGTGACTAAATAAAATTTACACCAATATTGATCATACACTTGCTGGGGTGGATGTGGTGAAAGCAACACTAACTCAAGGCAGGGCAAAGAACTTTTGCTCTAAGTATATATGTATACTTCACTTTAGCCCACACTGGCAATATTAGATTGCCCACCCATGCACAGTATTCGATATTCAAATTTCTTTTCCAGAGGAACATAAAGAATCCATCATAATAATTAATTAATTGCCAGCATTGAGTCATCAATCATCATCCTAGTTCCAGCACTAAAAGTTTACGAAGGCGCTTGTCCGCTTCATCAAAATAGCTAGAGTTGACTTCAGTTTGTAACTTGTACTAGGCTAGCCCTCCAGGCATTCTGGTTTATTTTACTTTAGCATTGCTTATCATCATCATGGTTTCTTGTTTGACAGTCTTCGTGTGTACTGTACTTTTACTACTCATTCCAGAGTCTCCCTCAGGTGACTGACTGTCTCATTTTCTTTTCTTGCAAATGCTACTGTCAGTGCCTACTACTACTACTACCACCACCATGGCACCTTGGGAAACCAAACCATCACCATGCAGCCTTCGCTTCACCTAAGTATAAATAAACATCAATCACAGGTAAGAGAAGAAGTTTGGGGGAGGCATAAATAATAATATGGAAATTAATTCATTAATTCACACACCCACACCCTTTTTAGTTGCAGACTGCATAGACTAGGAGGAGAGACTGACAGTACTAGTAGGATAAGTCCCAAGTGAGGGTACCGCATCTATCTGTTGGGGTGTTACACTATCGGCAGAATATTTCAATCAAAAACTGGCTGCGGCCCTGCAACAGCAAAGGAAACTGTGTGAAGTAAAAAAGTAACCCCCCCACAAAACATTTACATCATATGTTTGTAAAGTATAAATAATGTATTCCCCTAACAAATAAACTAATGAAAAAACCCACAACACCTGACCCACCCCTCTCCCTAACCCCAACCAATGTCCATAAGAGTCCAATGTCCATTCCATTGTCCATAAATACACCCCAACTTTTCCCCAAAGCCCAATTTCCACCCATCAAAAAAAAGATTAAAAAAGGGGCAAGGTGACGGAGTTCTAGTGGCAGGCTTGCCGGTTACTCTCCAGGGCCTTTATCTGCTCCTCTAAGCGTGCCATCTGGAGGAGCATGCAGCGCTTAAATGCTTGACAGTTGCATGCACAGGAGTGGGCAGCAGTGTTTAGAGAAGAAGTGCGGTGGGCAGCTGCCAGACCTCACCTCCGTACCACTGGAGGCACTTTGGGGGCCTGACTGGGGCCCAGGGAATTGGAGGAGGCTGCAGCTGTTGCCGCCTCCTCCTCCGCCAGAACTACCAGCCACCGATATTCGGTATGGTTGGCCTCCAGCTTCCATTGCCGGGCCATGGCTGCTAACTTCTTCCTGTTTGGTGGTGGTTTCGGTTGAGAAGGAGTAGCTATATCAAGAAAGAAAGATCACAAATGTAACCAATACTCTTAGCAAAACAGTAACACAAAATTAATTATACACATAAAATTATAGTGGCACAGTAGCACTAGCAAGCCTAGTACATAACATTTCTGGTATCCTCCCACTTCCTCGGCCTCTAACATTTGTGAGAGTTTCAGGCATTACTATTAGGCACTGTGGAGTAGACAAGTCTTCTTCTTCTCTCTCTCTTGTTTAGCTAAATTAACCTTGTAGGCATGCCAGCTCAGTCAACTTGCGCCCATGCAGACATACTTGTGTCGCAGACTCACGTTATTTTTATTTACTACTGCCTGCAGGTGGGGCAGCTGTAGTCTACAACTACACAATTATCTTATTTTTCTATTATGGCCATACTCTGTTACATCAATGGCAACTATTCAATTTCACTTTCACCCTGACTACTACAACAAGGAAGATGATATCTGATGTGAATGATCATTGATTATAAATGGGACGACGTGAGGTACTATTGATTGATTGTGTAACCAACCATGCAGCCGATAGGCCACCCATGGCAGGCTGACACGGTCAAAAATGGCATAGGTAGGGAGGGAGTGGGCCTCGGAGTCAGTGGGAGGTGATTGATATAGGGTGGGTATGGGAACATACACATACACAATATATATGCTGTGCTTGCAAACTACTGTGAGTCAAGGGAGTATTCTGAAATACAACCTTGAATCAAAAACCTTGAAATAAAACAGTCCTTGTTTCTCTTCCCAGTGATTTTTCCATTTATCATTGCATTGCTCTTCTAGCATTATATTTTTTTAATTCTAATCTTATTCTATTCTTCACACTTATTTTTCTTTTACATTGTATTCATCCAGTGACAGTCTCCACCTATGCTATGGTTGAATAGCATCCAGGCATCCATCCATTCAAAGTAAACATGGCTATCATTCTTCTTAATCTCTCAGCAAACCTTTCACCAACAACATACATTTGTAATTTTTTTAAAACCACCACCCATGTGTCCTTCTGTGCTTGCCTTTCAGTTTGACCCATCAAACTCCCCGGAGGACTCCTATCACCCATACAGTTTAACCCACCCAGGCAGGCATCCTTTCTTTCACCTTTCACCCATCCTTCAACCAAGGTGCATCCAATTCCTATCAGCCACCTATGCATCCACGCATCCTTCTCTGCCAGTCATATATTACATGTCACCCGTCCTTCCCCTTTCCATCCTTCTGTCCCTTTTCGTTCAACACATCCATCAAGGTCATCTGACTCTTAGTCTTCTTCATAAAACTTTCCCATCTGAGTTGAAGTTAGATAGAAGAGGCCATTAGTTACTCAACTCCCGCCGCTAATGCTATTGCTAATGCTAAGTAAAGGGTGTCTTCTTCAACCGTTGTTCACAGCCACTTAGTCTCTCTCAACAGTACAGTGTACACCCTTGCAGCAAGTGTGTATTGTCAATAAGTAAGGATTATAACTTACCACCGCCCGCCACTGCTGCTGCCTCACCCACCCCGCAGCAGCTGCCGCATCTGCTCCCTCCTGGCTGGCATCGCCTGCCCCGCCGCTGGCGCCGGCACTGGTGGTCGGTATACCTAAAGAAAATATTACACATTTTTAAGTTGCCATATACGCCTCCCCTATTTCTTTTTTTCACTAGCAAGATTGAAAATACAATACATACATACATCACACACATCACTAGTACAAATCAGGTACTAGAGTAGAGTAGATACCAGAAGTATGTCCTATCCTATCAAAAATAGTAAAATATCTGGTTGGGCATTTTGTTGGTGGCAATTTTCGAAAAGCCTCTTAAGAAGCGGACAACCCAAAGGACTGGACTCAGTGGCTAGAGCTATTGGTGAATCTGAGTTTTAAAACTTTTTTAAAAGAAAAAGGGTGGCCAACTGGGCAAGCTACAGACTGACTAATAGTAGTAGAGAGTCAGAGACAGTTAGATAGAAATATAATAATAACTAAGTAGGTAGGTAATGCAGGGATAACAAGAATTTAGAAACAGATAGATCAAAGAAGATTTGGTAAAAATTGGAATTAGGAAATGGAAATAATAGTTAAAAAAAAAGGTGCAGTAAAAGTTAGGGAAATATAATTATTAATATTAACAACAGGAGGACTTACTGGGGCCAGCAGCAGAGCCCTCTGTAGAGGTGCGATCCTGGTCCTGGGAGGCATCTCCAGCTCCCGCCTCAGACCCCGTCGTCTTCTTGCCCCTGGATGCTGATCATGTAAGATATAATAAAGAGACAAACATTGATTGATGTGAAACAAATAAAAACTTTTTCAAGCGCTCTAAAACGATTTTTTGACAGGAAACGACAATTGCAATAACATTTACCTATCTAATCTGATTGACTAGTAGTATCGCGATCACGGACCGTCTAGTTATTTTATTTATTAATCCAGTGTTCCATTCCAATTCCAGAATCCTAAACCTAAGTCCCACCTAGCCTGCTATTCCAAAGACATTGGAATGAATTGCCAAAAATAATATTTGCTTCTTCTCAGTTCTGATCTCTTTCGCAATCATCAATGAATCAACCCCCTTTGATGGGCCAATTGTTCACTAAGTCTGCATTTCCATTTATTTTAGTCCTCAAAAATGTATAGATGGACACATGCGTATTGCATACACCAAATTATTGGTTGGTTGCTGCTGATGTGCTGATGAGTTGCTATATTACTCACTCACTAACAAACTACAAAAGGTTCTACTAAGGACTCGAGTCAGCAGCACATGACGGAGGACGCGTCACACGGACCGCTAAAAATTACCAACTAATACTAAGTAACTAACTATAATAACTACCTACCTACCACCACTATCTTAGTGACAGAACAAATGAAAGGAGTCTCTCTAGCATTACCTAAGTTAAGTTCTCTAACCTCTCTTACATAATCAGCTCAAGTGAGCACAAAGCTGCAAACAAGTAAGATTAGTAGCGCCGAGCACCTGTCTAGAAAAATAACAATCACATAATATAAGATTTTTAAATGTAATTTACCTGCATGTTAGCAGCAGCAGCATTCTTGCTATTTGGGAAAAAATAATATTTGCAATAACACAGAACACACAATAGTAATATAATTAGCTACTCACCAAGCCCCATGACCTCAACACCTAGCTGGTCCAGCAGGTCCTGCTCCTGGTCCAGGATGTCAGACCACTGGTGAGTCAGCTGGTTGTGGTTGCGCCGTACCTCAGAGCAGCAAAACACTGCCTTGTGCACCCTCTCCCACCAGCGGTGACGCTCCTGGATCCTATAGCCAGAGCCAGGCCTGCCGCCTGCTGCCAAGGTTAAGGGGAGGTGGCGCTGTACAAAAAAACCAAGGGTGGCCACCTTCACCTCAGAGAACAGGTCCCGGGCCTGCACCCCTTCCGGGCGCCGTCTTGCACAAGTAAGGCGGCTCCTGGTCGCACAACCCTTAGCCTTAGCCTTGCTCCTAGCCTTAGCCATGGTTCTGGGTGGACGGGGGGCAGAAAAGAAAATGTAGAACTCAGGAGAAGAAGTAGGGAAGTAAAAAAAAATTCAAAGCAAGTAATAGAAAAACAGTACAAAAAATACATTAAAAGTCGAAATAAAACGCAAAATATACACTTAGGGAAAGAGAGGGATAGATAATAAATAAAAAAGATCAGAAAAAAAGTGTAAGAAACAAAGAATTGAAAAGATTGGAGAGGGATGAAAAACAGGCATCAGACCCATACAAAGAGCATAAAAACAAGATGGCCACGCCCATTGGTGACAGCGTGGTGAAGTTTGCGCGATATTTCCCCCCCGAACACACAATCTGCGTTGCCGAACGTTAGAAACATCTCGTGAGCATACACGAGCATGTGCAACAAGCAACTCCGCATGCTCGCAGAACTCCTCATAGCGCAGCAGAGTTTTTTTGCCACTTCGCAGAGTTTTGCGTAGCACGGCTACACGATCACTGCCCGGGCTTAATATATATATATATATATATATATATATATATATATATTCACTGAAAAACCATAGGTTTTAGGGACGTTATAGTTACAAATTAGCATTTAAAAAACCATTGAAATTCACTGAAAAACCATAGGTTTCAGACATGTTATAGTTACAAATTAGCATTTAAAAACCTTTGAAATTCACTGAAAAAACCATAGGTTTCAGGGACGTTATAGTGACAAATTAGCATTTAAAAAACCTTTGAAATTCACTGAAAAAACCAGTGAATTTTAAATGATAATATTTAATTGTAATATTTTTTACATGTTTTTTTTTATACTAATTTTCTACAGATGTTTATCTGTTTAATGTAAATATTTTGTTTTTAAAAAAATATTTATATATTTGTAATATAAATTGCAAAAATGTTTTCAAAAATATTGAAACATAAATATTTTTTGTTTTGTTTTATAATTTGTTAATAAATG